>PVIW01000488.1:5784-29384 GCA_004026585.1 Noctilio leporinus
GGGGGACAGAGGGGAGCAAAAAGGGGATGGATGTAATACAACAATAAAATTTAAAAAGAGAAAAAAAGAAAAGAGAGAAAAGGTCTTTTCTGTCTTCTACTTAAACAATGAATTGCAAAGTTCTGGCCTCTCTTAGGCCTTTCTCCTGTTTCCTATTATGTTCCCTCTGGTCCTACTATGTCCTACCTTTGCCCATTAAAGGATCTGAGCTGAAATACCTGCCTATCACAGTAATCTGGGAACAACTAACCTGACTTTAAAAATCCCTGCAGTATTTGGATTTTTTTAACAGGTTATTTGTGAACCCAAAGCAACTGCTATTTCATGGAATTTCTGGCTAGATTAACAGCAAATTTCAAAGATCCAGGTAGTGAAGAAGGAGTGTACAGTTTTGCATATTGCTTCGTTGGCAGTTCCTCACCCTGTGGCCATTGTTGCTGCTGCTCCTTCTTTTCCTCCGCTTCCAGCCCTATAGTTTCTTGCAATATCTCTAGGATTATGCCCACAACCAACCAAAGAAGATTTGTTTGGGGGAGGAGCAGAGGGTGGAGCTTAGTGACATTGCCCCTGGCGTGGAGTGAAAGTCAGCTGTGCTCTGTTTCTGTGGACTTCAGTGCTTTTTAAAGGCTCAAAACTGCTGCCTTCAGAACAATATATATTTTTTGAAACCCAATTTATAATTTTAATTTACTTAGTAAGTTTCCTTTCCTCCGTTCCTCCGTTCTCCCTCCCTTTTTGCTTTTTGGCTTTAAACAACATGAATTGATTATCGTATTGTTTCGGTGGGTCTTACCTTATTTTTTATTTTATTATTTTTTAAAGATTTTATTTATTATTTTTAGAGAGAGGGGAAGGGAGAGAGGCAGAGAGGAAGGGAAACATCGATGCATGGTTGCCCTTCACCTGCCTCCAGCTAAGGACCCGGCTGGAGACCTGGCAGGCAACCCGGCCCTGTGCCCTGGCTGGGGAGTTGAACTAGTGACCTTTGGGTTCACAGGCTGGCACCTTATCCACTATGCCACCAGCCAGGGCTCCTTCCTTTTTAAATAGATAGGACCAAGGTATATTATATCCAGCAATTACCTTCATCACAAATTCTGAACCAGTCTAAAATGAGTAATCATAAAACATGGGCAAGTAAAATATAATGTATAATGTACAGTTTCTTAGGTGCTGTGCCTGAAGAATAAGGACTAAGAATGAGACTGAGATTGGGTGCAGGGATGGGCAAATATGCACATCATCTATCTGAATCATAAAGCTGCTAGGTTCTGCAGAAATGTTTTTTATATCCACCTCCTCTTTATGCCCACTGCCTGGCTCAGTCCTGAACGTGCACAATGGCCCCCATCTTCCAGCTTCCTCTTCTCCCATCCAGCCTCCCACACTGCATTAGAGTGATCTTTCTAAAACACAGGTCTTACCATGGCATCTATCCTCCTGAAATTCTTCAGGGCTTATTATCACCCTGTGAATACACCTTAACATCATAAACAAAGCCCCTTGACAATCTTGCTGAGCCCATTTCTCCAGATTCGCCTCCATTCATTTTCCCACACAGAGTTCTCACTGTCATTTACCTGTGTATTCTGTTCACCTTCCTTCCTCCGTTCTGGTCATCCTGCTTGTCTGTCTGTCTGCCTGGAATTGCCCTTTGACTTTGCCACCCAGGCTCCTCCCCCCACTAGCAGGGATAATCATTCCCTCTGTTCCCTTATATGGTATAGAATACTATACATTGCAATTTTTTTTTTTAATATTTTATTTCATTATTTTTAGAAAGATGGGTAGGGAGAGAGGCAGAGAGGGCGAGAGACATCAATGTATGGTTGCGTTTCACCTGCCTCCAGCCACAGACCTGACTGGAGACCTGGTTTGCAACCTGGTTATGTGCCCTGGCTGGGGAATCGAACCTGTGACCTTTGGGTTCGCGGGCCAGCGCCTTATCCACTGTGCTACCAGCCAGGGCACATTGCAATTTTTATAACATCTAACTTACTATTGTAATTTTTGTTTGCTTCTCTAGTTTCCAGTCAAGGCAGGGTCTTCACTGTTCCTGGAACAGAAAAGATGCACAAAATATCAAGATCAAATATTGAGAAATGTTGAGATTAAGCTGAGTCAATTTAAATAAAACAAGAATAGGCAGAAGTCACCACTTCACTAAAATCCTAATGAGTTAAACTGCTATAGTACGTAGGTAAAACATTTTTCCCTATTCTGTGTCTTTCTATTAGAGTCTTACATAAAAATAATCAAATAAAACACTTAGAAATTCAGGAAATTGGAGAACACAGCATATAAAGACTCCATAATAGAAAATAACATTTTATAATATTTTACACCAATGGAACTGATAAAACTATGATTTGTATTATGCCTATTCACTATGGCACTTACTGTATGACATAGCATTAGATTACTTAGCCTCCTGTCGGGCTCCCTCTGGGCTTGGGTTGGCATTGTCATGCACAGGAAAATGAATGGCCTATCTTTGCAGTGGGGAAGATTTCACATGGACAATGTCCACCATATTGGAACTACTATGCGCCCAAAAATATTGTAGCTAATGAAAAGACCCTCGTCATAACACAACCCTTTATCCTTTTAGTCATGTTGTCTCTTTTTGAGAGGAACATCTGAATGATTGAATGTACAGGGTACTGACCCCTTCTATAGGAGTAGTAGGTTGAGATCCCAGCAAGGATGTCAAGTTGTTACTAGTTGCTAGTTGTGGTACTGAACGTCTAAGGTATGATATTTAGTCTATTTTTAGAAAGCTTCCTGTGCACAGGCATGTATGTCGTACTCTTCTTTCTAACAGACTCCCACCGAGCACCTATTTTACACGAGGCAGAGTGGTGAAGGCGCTAGGGAACAGGGGACCCAGTTCTTGCTCTGCCAAGATGATAATATGGAGGGGCTGTTGGATGTCATTGCTGTAAGAAGGCACTAACCCATGCTTTGGGGGTGCGGGGAAGGCTATTAGGGGATGGGTAAATTTTCAGAGTACGGGGAAGGTTTTTTAATATTTTCCTTGAAAAGTCTGAGATCTTCATACAGTACTGGCTTTATGTTTTTAGAAATTTTGCATTTGTATGTGTTTTTCCACATTTACTACTACAGTGGGTGATATTGTCCAGTTTGAAGGTGCAGAGGCCCTTGGGTGGTTTTCCAAGCAAGACCTCATCGATCGGTCTTACCTTGGTGACATCACCAGGCTCCCTAGTCTGGTCCTTAGTTTGGTGACTAAGGCTCCCCACTTTCCCAGCCTACCAAAAAAGTCATCTGACCCAAGTGAGCTGATTCACACTAACAACAGTGACCAAATTATCCATTTATGATGGGGGGTATTATTTCATGGTGGCATGTTTTACATCTGCCCTTTCTTTTTTCAAAATATCTTCAAGTCAGTGTGGACATAAATCAATTGGTTGCTCTTTAAGCACCTAGTCAGAGCAAAGGGAGGTTTATAGATGACCGGGTATCTCAAGTGGCAAAATGAGTCATTTCTAGCTCAGAGCAGGGGACTGCTCTTTAGTAAGCATGTGTAAGATCCTTAGGGTCCCGTGGACAATGTTATTAGATGGACACTGCCAACTGCAGTTGTTCCAACCCCCATTTTCATATATTCATGTAGACCACCCTCTCATATCTCATTATTCTTTAGTAAGAGATGTTAATATCACACAGACAAATTCTTCCTGTTTGGGAGTGAGAATCCTTATTTATTTATTTTTTAAAATTGGGCTACATTTTCATATATATTGATATTTTTAATCTGGCCATTTTCTTACCACCTTTTTCTGCCTACGCTGTACTGCCTGTTCCGACATGGCTTGCTCTGAATGGGGTAAACTAGATACCTTCATGCAAGAAGTTATTTTTAAAACTTACATTTTGCTTACTAAGATAGCTGTAAAAACACTGCTGGGGAAAATTAAAGAAATAACATAGCACTATTCCACATAAGCCATTATGTGGATTCCAGTCATTTATATTTTGCTCCTATATTGGTTTGTTCTCCATAAAACTCCCTTATGAAAACCCAGAAGAGATCTTCAGACCACAGACACAGTTGTATCACATGGCTATTCAAGTTCTTAATGCCTTTTTTCCTTTGGGGTGTACTCTCCCACATCTTATCTGTTGACTTCCTTATTAACTTGATCTTTAAATGTCATTATATTTGTTTGGTTTACATCCCTGACTAAAGGCCTTGCTCTCCATTGGCAGTTTGTGCTGATTCGTTTTGATTAAAACTTAAAAAAAATGTTGGTGTGACTAGATATTCAGCTATTCCTTGAAGTTATAACCTCATCTATAATGCAAACATAATACCAGGACCAATTTTCTTCCAGGTAACTTTGAGTTTTCTCCAAGTTCCTGGCACCAAGTTCCCGGTACTTCTAAGCTCCAGTTGCCCGCAGCGCTGGTTGACTCAATAGCATGCCCTTCCCTGCTTCCTCCCTTTTCCTGCCTCACCTCCTTATTCCCTACCAGGTCCTTCTGCGCCTCCCAAATAAACTGCTTGCACTTGAACTCCTGTCACAGGGTTTGCTTCTGAGCTCAAACTAAGGAGTGGTGTAATGTAGAAGAAGCTTCCTAGCCTTAGGACCAATCTAATTGATGTCCAGAAGTTGAACTATAATGGACATAGTACCTGGAACATGATAATAATTGTTTGATGAATGCTTTCACAATATTGTCACTTGTGTTCTCCCTCCCATAGAGTGAAAATCCAGTGGGAGAGGTTGACCTATCAACCGTGAGACTTTAATATTTAATACACTGTAGTCAGTGCTACAATGGGAGGTGAGGGATTTCCTGTGGGAGAATAGAGGTGAGCCAGCAGTTCATTAGGATGGGATTGGGGGTGAAGGAGGGGTTTCAGGGAAAGTTTTATTGAGGGATGACATCAGATAGGGAAGTTGGAAAAAGAGCATTTTGAAAGGAAGTGCATAGAGATCAAAGGAGAGAGAGAAAAAACAAGCTGTGAGGGGAACAGTGAGCAGCAGCATGGGCGTTTGGGGAATCGGTGAGAGTCCCTAAATGCCGTGCTAATGGGAGTTGGCCTCTTCCTGCAAGTGATAATGAGACATCAAAGGTTATTAAGCAAAGGGGTAACATGTTCTCTCTGTATTAGAAAACCTTGTTTTCAGGTGTATATAGAAGTATCTGTGGGATACTTCAGACTATTTTTGGACCTTAGTTTATAGAGATGGGACAGTAGAAGTTCAGTGGTTATTAAGCATGTAGATGCTTTTATTGAATCCCAGCACCACCACTTACTAATCATGTGATTAAAATAACTAACATATATTGAGTCTACTGAGTGCCTGACACAGGCCTCATGTTTGTATGTATTAAATTATTAAGTCCTTTGTCCTTCAGATTCCTCATCTATACGACCAGAGGTAACATTATTATATGTTAAGAAAATATTATTTTATAACAATATTTTATGTAGCTGCCTTGCAGAGTAGTTACATAAAGAGGTTTATTTGTGTAGATTTCTTAGAACGGTACCTTAGAACATAGGCAGCATGTGCAGAGTAAATGCTATTGTTATTATATTCCCCTCTGCTCTCAGAAGAGCTCATAGAAAGGGAAATCTATGGCTTTGCTAAGTTCCCCTCCGTCTGAGTTCAGACATTATTGAAAAGCATACCTGGCAGGTACCTGCCTGAGTTGAAGGGTAGATAGGAGGCTAACTATGGTGCAATGTCACATAGCCTTACTTCCTTTATGCAACTCGAAGAATTTCGTCCACTGAAAAAGCTCTGTTCAACCTAGACCAGAGCCTGTGCAGAGCTGTCCTTTAGTGGAGGTGCTGAAGGAGTTAGGATAAGTTGGATAAGACATCCAACAGCCAATGCACTTGAGCAGTGTTCTCCGTGTTAGAATCTAGGAGGAAAAAGAAGCACAAAACTGGCAGTGATTTCTAGGATCAGAATTTGGAACGATGTCTCTCTGGTGTGTCTGACACCAAGGAGCTTCTACTCTCCTGTCGAAGGAGCTGTCTTTGGAGCCTCCAGTAGGCAACCAGGAGGGAAAAGATTCATATGGCTTTGCTTGTCTGTAAAAAGGCTACTGGGTTTCTTTCCAGAAGGACTTGATCCCTGAAGCTTCAAGTTATGGTTATGAATGTCCTGTTTGAAACAGGTATGACATCTTCAGGGCCAATGGAGACTGTGGAGTAAAAAGTTATTAAGCTTCTTATCCAGACAGCTTATGAAACTGAAGATTCAGAATTATGAATGTCAGCTCTAGGCACCCATGGCAATTTTGGATTAGAACTTGACTTTCAAATTTCTATAAACAAATCAGGTATGGAAAAAGAGAGGTATACTGATTTAATTTTTATATTCATAGTTTGAAGAAATTATAACTTTTTCACAAAAGCACTGCATGACCACACTTCTTACTTCTATGCATCCTTCCTGATTGTTGTCCTTTTCACTAACCCTTCCACACTGAAGCAAGCAGAAGAGGTGGAACTCAGTTTTCTCAATAAAATATGATAAACTTGAGTCTTCAAATGTTTCATGTTCACAAGGAACTTATGGGTCATTTTCTGATTTCTTTAAAACAGTGGTAGAAGACTATCTACCATCGATTGTGCCCATATCTAACTAGTGATAGGCTCAGTTCATATCCTTGTCTCTTGGGTGTGTGTGTGTGTGTGTGTGTGTGTATGTGTGTGTATGTGTGTGTGTGTGTGCGAACACGCTTGCATGCATCCGTGTGTGCCTAAGTGCACTATTGACATATGTACGCTTGTCTGACATGTTATGGAACATTCACTTTTTTGAATACGATATCATATTTTAAAATACTTTTGATTTAAAAAATTAAAATACCTTTGATATTTACTTAACTTTTAAATTTAAAAAGAGGCATGAGATAAAATTTTGCAGTTTGTGCTCCCTTATGTCATGCAGACTATAAATGGTCCTTTTAATCTACATTCTCTAGTCCTACTCTTTAAATATAAATTAAAGCATATTTTAAAAATTATATATATATATATATATATATATATATATACACACACACACAATGTTTTATTGTTCGCTTTTCTTAAAACAAAGTGCAATAAGAGAATTCACTTGTATGAACAGCTTGGAAATTAAATTACTGTTTTTTTACTATCCATGTGGTTAACATTTTTGTTAATTTTAGGTAAAAACATTAAGCAGGTTAAGTATCAACTTAGAAAATATTATCAACTATTATCACTGAGGTAAGAAACATATGTATTTTAGAATCCTTCATGCTAATTATATCAGTGATACCAAATTACAAAAATAAAAATGATTTAGATTCTCACCACATAGCATCACAAACAACTTCCTTTTGTCCATCTGGGGAGCATTTCTGAGTCCTAGAAACAGTTGGATAGGAGCAGCCTTACAGACCTCTAGAATAAAATGCTTGTTATAAAAATCTATTTAACAAAAGGTGAGTCTATGAGTTTCTGTATTTAAAAACATATATTGGTGCATCCTATGGCCTCACTTCTCAAAGTGTGGACCCTGGACCGGCAGTATTGGCATTACCTAGGAGCTTGCCTAGAAATGCCTAACCTTGGGCTCAGTTCTAGATCTCTGAGCCTGAATCTGCATTCTAACAAGACTCTTGACTCACTCAAATACACATTAAAGTTTGAAAGGGGTTGCATTGCAGAGATAAAATATATCTCCTGAAAGAAGATTTTAAAAAGACTACTCCTATTTTAATATAAGATTTAGAAATTCTCTCCAAATGGACAAAAGAGAGAGTCAAGTGGTCTCTTTCTTTACCACAGTGATTCTCTATACACTGAATCTACTGTTTCATGTGGAGGTGTCAGAGGTCCTTGGTTTGATTCCTGTCATCACCATTTGTATGCTCTCTCTATAGCCTCAGTTTCCTTCTCTATATAAAAAGAATAGTATCTCAAACAGTTGTGAAAATTAAATGAATTAATATTTATAAGTTTAGTAGGTGGTTAAAAAGAATTCATTATATCTTTATCAGGATCTGAGTTTTATAAGCTATTATCTTCAAATCTCAAGTCCTCCTCTAAGGCTGTTGGTGGTGGTGGAATAATCCAGAGACCAGGCTGGTCAGCTCAGAGGGCCTGGAATGGATGGATTTGTCTGTATCCTGTTCAGAGCACATCTAGTCCTGGCACAGGACTGTCTTAAAAGCTTAGTACCTAAGTGTAATGATCATGGGACCTCTTTTCCTAAATTCCATTTATTAAAAATGACAGTAGATTTGTAGCCAGTTCCCTAAAACCTTATTTTCTCTATTTGGTAAGAAAATAAGCCTCTTGAATATAGTGAAAACCCACTGTTAATTTATCTTTGTATTAGATAAGTTGATGTCATTGATGGAATAACTTCTGGCACCTCTCCATTCCCTCTGTACCTCTTGCAAGTGGAGTTAAGAAGACAGCCTGAGTAAAATGCAAATGGCAGAAACCAGATTTCATCCTTCACCAACCATTTATAAGAGAGAGTCATGCCAGGCCAAGGAACACTTACCAGCTAGAGATTTGGTCTCTAACCCCAGCGTGGAATCCTGGGGCACAAGGAGGACTTCTGTTGCCTAGGTCACTACTTCTGAAACTTGAATACACAAATAAATCACCTAACTATCTTGTTAAAATGCAATTCTAAATCATTGTATGTGGGTAAGGCCTGAGAGTCTGCATTTCTAAGAAGCTCCCAGGTGAAGTTAATGCTGCTGGTCCATAGATCACACTTGGAGGGAGGCCCAAGCCTACATAGGTCTTCTGTATTTGCTTAAGGCCTCACATGAATCTTGGCCTTCTTCATGAGTGGTTTTCTGCCCTAGCTGCACACTACAATCACCTAGGGTTCTGGAACCCACCTCCAGACATTCTGATTTAATTGGCTTGGGATTCAAAGGCAGAAGGGAGCAAAAAAAGGAAGGATCAAACACAGATGATTCTGGGAGAGCTTGGACTTTTCAACCCATTGTGTTAACAAAGAACTTCCTGCTCAGTGCTGTGATTCAATAAAAATAACCTTGCCCTTGACCCTGTTCCAGATTTGAAATAGAGTGTCAACAACAGGTAAAATCCTTGAGCTTTCCATAAAGATGAATAATAATTGCATGTAATCAACATGGATATCAAAGCACTTTTATAAAGCAGCTGCAGGGTAATTTTCAAAATGCAGCACTGAGGCACGTTCTGGGTGAAAACTGGGTTCAGAAGTTGAAGAATCCTGATTGACTCTGATTCTAGCAAAGGGGCAGCCAAAACATATTCACTTGGGGGAAACTGTAAGTATCTGATCTTTTTCTTTGAGGTCCTTATGCTCTAATTAGGGAAATAAGACCAATGCATGTGTGCAGGCCTAGCTAAGCAGGCCTGCTTTAGTCAAACCTCGGACATTCTAGAGAGAGCCTAGCTCTGTAGGACTGGCCCTCGACTAGCTCCTGGGAGGTAACTTCTAAGCCCTTAGACTTCCTGCCCTCCCTGCCCTTCTTTCTAAAAATAATAAATAAATCTTTTAAAAAAACCATGAAGATGTATAATTCAATTTTTACTATCATTGTTATTGTTATGGTTGTTATTATTATTCAGGTCCATGATTTCTTGTCTAAAACTTTTGAAACTAGATGCGTGTGTAAATTCAGATATTTTGGAACAAAATGTTGGTTTGTTTTGTTGCCTGACGTGCAGCATCTCTTAGTCACCTACTGGAGACACATTTTGTTCTTTATATGCAGATAAATCTTTCCTTGCTCATGACACATCCGTGAGAAACATCCAAATATAAAAATAAAATATGAGGTTTAACTTGGACTTTGGTATCATGAAAGAAAGTCCTTTTGAAGGGCTCTACCTGGTAAAAGAAAAAAGTATGTGAAAGGTGTTGAAAAGAATAGTTACTTGCATACAAAAACTCAATATTTTGCACTATAATTTCCCTAAGAGTTGAGGAAAAATAGTAAATAATTTTTAGACAATGGCTGCCAAGCAAGGGAGCTTTAAATACTTAAAATTTCAAAGTTCACTCATAAAACAAACTATTATAAATAGCTTTAAAGTTTCACTTTTAAGTTATACTCTTGTACAAAAAAAAAAAAAAAAAGGCATTTATGAATAGACATTCCACTGATGTTATTTTTAATATAACTCATGATGAGTATGTAATTTTCAGGTACTTCTATAATGTTTAAGGATCCTTGACTTGAGGGGATACAGGGTTTGGGGACTGTCAAGAGCCATTTACATTTTCCATAATCACTTATAATACAGCTGAGCTTAAGTATAGCTCATGATTGTAGATTTGTTCAGGATAAAGTTAAATAATTCAGGGTGTCATTTTTGGTGTATGAAATTCAAAAGTGAGTCAGATGAATTTCAAGATTTTACAGTTAATAACCAAGAAAAGTAGCACTTCAAATCTCTGTCAGGCTTAGGGAATTGAAAGAACTCTCATGAAAGAAATCATATCCTCAGAGTAGAAAGTCACAGAATTAAATCATCAATCAAACCTTGGGAAGAAAAGAGATAGTATCCACTTATTATCTTTATATGTTTTAAGTGAGTACTATGTGTGCTTGCAGATGAAAGTCTGGCTGTCAGAGATGCTGATGGACAATGGGAGTTGTCTCATCTTTGTCTCAAGAGAATGTTAATAATTCTCTGAACTGCCCTTTGACATAAGAACGATCAGTTACCTTGTGTAACTGGGTCTAAATTGTATCCTTTGTGCAGTGTCCTTATTGTTGTTGTTCTAAAAAATGGCAACCTTATAAATGAGAATGCTAATGTTTGGCAGTTTAGATATTATTAATAAATATAAATACTAATTTCTAACAAGTAAGAACAAAAATAAAGCATTAGAAGTTCATTAAAAGATAATGTTTCTTTGTCATGTTTTCATCTATCTTCTGGGCAAGTTATTTAGTCTCAAAATACTGAAAATAATACTAATGATTTAATAACATTTTATTACAGTTACTTTAGTTTTCCATGTTCTTAGGATAATCAAAGTGCTCAGAGAAAAACAAACGTTCAATTAGTTATGAATTCTTCTATTTTCTCTCCAATAGATTCTCCAGTTTTCTTAGATGGTACAACTGATACCATCAGGATTTCATAAGAAATTAGTCTGTGTTTGAATTAGGTATATTAGACAGAAAAACTTTAAATGGTAACATTCCCTCATTATTAAGACTTGTTCTCTCTGAAATAATCAAATCATGTGACAGGTAAGGCTGTTACAGTCCAGATTATCATATAACACTGATATTCTTTTCTACAAGGTTAGATTTTAGGGAGACATTTTGTGTAAGGCATTGATACTTCATCACCTTTTAGCAGTTGGAGGTAGTTATTTGGTAAGTAATACATAAGGAACAGATTGTAGATGTTCTAGAATGTAATATTATGCCTGGTTCAACCATTTAAATACTCAATTCATTTAAAAATGTATACATATATTCTTTAAATATTTTATTATGAAAATTTCAAACTTACAGAATTGAAAACAAAGATTCAGTGAACATCCAGGTATTCATCCCCAGCTACAAAATCACCAATTCATGGCCTCTTCTTTCATCTAGCTCAACCTCACTTCATGCCCTTTCCCCTCATTAAATTATTGTGAATCAAATTTTAGATAGCATTTAATTTCACTTGTAAAAATGCCAGCGTTACCCCTAAAATATAAGAATACTTTTAAAAAAATCTAACTCCTATGTCTTTATTACCTAAAAGAGTAATAATACTAGGAACACTAAAATGAAAAAAGAGATTGATATCAAACTGGTAACCACATGGAGCAACTGTAAGTCTCCTACGTTACTGTTAGGAGTGTGAATTAACACAATTATTTTGCAGCTTCTTATAAAGTTAAATATACGTATAAACTATGGCCTAGCAATTTTATTCCTAGGAATTTACTCCCAAAGAAACAAAAACATGTATTCAAGAATAGTTACAATGTTTTATTCATAAGATCCCCAACTGGAAACACCCAAGTGTCCATGAACAGGAGAAAGGGTTTTTTTTTTAAGTGTTATACTCATACAATTGAATGCTACTGAGAAATAAATAGGAATGAAGTATTAATACATTCAACAACATCAATGGATCTCAAAAATATTACCTTGATATATACCCATTAGAATGGCTGTAATCAAGAAGATAAGAACAGATATTGTCAAGGATATGGAAAACTAAAACTCTAGAACATGGCTGGCAAGAATGTAAAATGAATGTAGCCTCTTTAGAAAATGGTTTTTTTTCTTAAAGAGTTAAACATAAGTGTGCCATATGATCGAGTAATTCATCTTGTACTTATCACATATGTGAGGACAAAGGCTCATATATGAGTGTTCAGAACAACATTTTTAATACAAGCCAAAAAACAGAAATAACCCCCAATGCTCATCAAAAGATGAATGGAAAGTATAGTATATTTGTGCAATGAAATATTTAGCTAACAAAAGGGAATGAAGTAGGTTTCCATGCTATAACATGGATGAACCTCAAAAATCTCAATAATATGCTAAGTGAAAGAAGACAGTAAAAACCACATATATGATACAATTTACATGAATTGTCAAGAAAAGGGAAATGTGTGGAGACAGAAAATAGAACAGCAGGTGTCTAGGTTGCATGTGGGAATGGGAATTACTTGAAAATGAGCATGAGGGAGCTTATTGGGGTGATGAAAATATTCTAAAACTGGATTATATGATGGCTGCACATCTTAGCATACTTGCTAAAAGTCATTCAATTATCCACTTAGAATGGGTGAATTTAATGAACACAGTAGTGTATGATTTCTTTAACGTGAGGTCCAAGAACAGACAAAATTGATCTATGCCACTAGAAACCAGAAATTTGTCCTATGTTAAGGTTTGGTAGAATGGGTTAGTGACAGAAAAGGAACAAAAACTTTCTGGGGTGATGGAAATATCCTGTAGCTACAGCTACATCTGTATCTATAACTTGTTTTGGGTGATTGTTACACAGATTGTTAAAGGGGATACAATTGTTAAAACTCATCATACTAGGGGAGCAAAAAGGGGATGGATGTAATACAACAACAATAAAATTAAAAAAAAAAAAAAAAAAAAAAAAAAAAACTCATCATACTGAACATTTAAGTTCTATGCATTTTATTCTGTACAAATTATACATTTATTAAAAACATAATAGTAATTTCATAATACTATCAAATATCCAGTTCTGAATTGCCTGATTATTTATTTATATATCACTGATTTATTTCAAAAGGTATCTAAACAAATTCTACACATTGCCCTTAAGTGGTATGTCTCTTAAGTATTTTTTTTCTTAAGAAAAATAACAAAATTGATTTATATGTAGTGCATGGTTTTTACATGCATTTTCTTACCATTTTTAATACTTTATTAAAAAATATTTTACACATAAAATGCAAATGTTCAGTGTATAGTTCAATGATTTTTTAAGTATGTATGTACATGTATTTCTTATTAGAAAACTGATTTGGCCACATTGTAAAACATGTGAAAATAAGAGAAAAGTAAGGCAAAAATAACCACAATTAGCATTTTGTGTGTTTGGGTTTTTTTGACACCTTCCTCTTCTTCAGTAAGTTAATAATACATGTAAAGTACAGTGTCTATTATTATTATTCCTTGGCATATATTGCTGAGGAAATGGTCAGATTTGTAGTTGTATATCTTAGCAATGCAACCAGATTGAATGCTGAAACCCCAGGCATGCTCTCTGATGCTCCTCTTCTATCCTATTCCTGTCTAACTGAGACTCAGGAAAAGCATACATGTGTGCAGCAGCATTGTGTACACCTACGTGTAATCTGACAGATTCATTTCTTTCTCTGCAGTATACACAAACCTGCTCAAATTGTCCTGAGTATTATAAAGATCTTTGTATTGGATTCAGGGGAAGAGATACTGTATTATTCCATCCATAGACCCACCCTTACTTTCCAGTATAGCTTTTCAGTTGACAGAAGGATCACACAGGTCCTTCCTTTGACCTTCTGGAGTCCTAAACACAGTATGTTTTCTTAAAGAGGAAGTTGTGCCCCAGCATGTTTTGAGCTACACTTGCAATAAACTGACTCCATAGCTGTGCTTTTTGTAAACAGTTTGCATGTAACACTTGAGGCATTGATCTTATTATCTCCCATGTAAATGCCAAGTTTTGTTGAGGAAGAAGAAACTATGCTAAATGATAGGACCTTGGGGTTTGAGTATGAATGTATAAACAGTGTGTTTTCTGGTCTGGAAAAGGTCACACCATTTCAAAGAGTGTGCTCTTTTGGGGGGCTGATGTTCTTTTTCCTGAGACGTAATAAGATGCAATTGATCTGTCAACAGAAATGGCTTTCAGAGGCTGCAAATGCAGTCAAATCAAATCACTGCAAACAAGATTACCCTAAAGTGATTTTTGAATAAAAAGTGGTTCTCCTACTTTATAAACAGCTATGAAGATACTGTCAAAAGAATGAAAATATAATCAAAGGCAACTTCATGTTTTTAAAAGTTTATGTGAGCCTTTTCAAATAATGCCGTGGGATCAATTGAATGTCCGTAAGCAAAATCTTGACTTAAACTTTATACCTTACGTAAAAATTAACTTAGAATTAATTACAGATTTAAATATAAAACTTAAAAGTATAAATCTTGTAGGAATAAAACATAGAAGAAAAATTTTAGAACCTAGGGCTAGGTGAAAAACTTTTAGGCATGACACTAAAAGCATGATCCATAAAAGAAAAAATCTGATAAACTGGACCTCATCAACATTAAAAGCTTTGCTCTGTGAAAGACTTTGGAGGAGGATGAAAATCCAAGCTATAAACTGGAAGATAATATTTGTGAATAACTAGCATAAGACCTTGTATTTAAAACATAGAAGGAACTCTCAAAACTCAACAGTAAAAAAGAAAGAAAGAAAGAAAAGAAAAGGAAATGGGCAAAAGACATGACCAAACAGTTGATTGAAGAAGACATACAGATGTCAAATAAGCAAATGAAAAGATGCCCCAAACCAATAGCTGTTAATACAATGCACATTAAAACCACAGTAAGGTATCACTATACACATACATATCAGAATGGCTAAAAGAAAACATAATGATAACACCAAATGCTGGAAAAGATATAGAGAAACTGGATGATTAATTGCTGATGGGAAAGTAATGTTACATTCACTCTAAAATAGTTTTTCAATCTTTTATAAAATTAAATAAGTATTGACCAAATGAGCCAGCAATTGCATTCTTAGGCATTTATCTCAGAGAAGTGAAACTTATGTCAAGACAAAAATCTGTACACAAATGTTCATATCCATTTTATCCATAATAGAGAAAAACCAAATAGAGAATGGCTAAACAAAATATAATAAAAAGAGATGAAATATTGAGACATATAACTTAGATGGATCTCAAAGGAATTACACTAAGTGAAAAAAGCCATTCTCCAAAGATAACCAGTGTATGATTCCATATATATAACATTCCTAAAATAAAAAAATAATAGAGAAGATTAAATGTTACTAGGGTTAGGGAAAAGGAGAGCGGGGTGGGTATGGCTATTAGAGTAGCATAAGGGAGCCTGCAGGGCTGGAATTGTTCTGTCCTTTTTTTTTTTTTTTTTTTTTTTTAACAAGGAAAAAACCCCCAAATATAATTGTATACATACATACAGGGGAATTGTTCTATGTCTTAATTGTGGTGGTGATGGTATTTATAAGAATATATGCACTTGGTAAAATTGCATAGAACTAAACACACACACACACACACACACACACACAAATAGGTACATGTAAAACTTGTGAGATCTGAATAAGTTTACGGGCTGTACCAAAGTCACTTCCCTGGTTTTGGTATTGTACTATAGTTATGCAAGATGTTACCTTTGGGGGAAACTAAGCAAGGGACACATGGGAATTCTCTGTACATTTTTATGGCAACTTGTGAATCCACACTTTTTTCAAAATAAAATGCTTTAAAAGTTTTTGAGAACTTGTGTGTTTCCTGAGAAGTCTGAACTAAAAACATTATTACATTAATTTGTCCCATCCTCTCCTGCCTTTGTGAAGAATTGGTGGGTCTAGATCTTGAATGCTGTGTAGAAGATTATCTTTCTATGTCTGTTCTTCCTGTTCTAACCATTGCCACTCCTCATCATGAAATACAAAATAAAAAATGAAACTTTAGAAGTTTTCAAAACCCTCTCCTCTATCTGAAGCTCTTTTCTTCTTCCTCCATTTTCTTGTTATCATCAACATAGTAAAACTTAGACTTATTTTGTGCCAATCACTGTTGCAAATTTTAGAAACCTGACTTGAACAAAATAAAAATGGAAAATTTTGATTTACCTAACTCTGAAGTCCAAAGGATGAACCTGGCTTTAGGCATGGCTGAATGTTAGCATATACAATGACTTCAGTCTCTTCTCTCTTTCTCTCTCCATTTCTCATCACTACTTGATGTCACACTAAGACAGTCTCTCTACATGTAACCCACATGGTTCTTACATGTCATACTTACAGAGAGAAAGAGAAAGCCTATGACATAACTCCTACACAAATCCAGAGGTTGATCCTTGAACTGTATGAGATTCTTACAGAAGAGGAAAGGGTTGGTTTTCCAAAGAAGGGATGTTGGGCAGGGAAAAAAACACTTATACACACACACACACACACACACACACACACACACACACACACTTTTATTTTAGAAACAATAAAAACTGAATCTTTCCCAGGGTCTTCCAGCTAGGGGTGGTGTTGCCATGACTCAAAGCCAGGTTGAGCTCCATTGCTCAAGTTTTCAATCATGACATCATACAGCCCCCAATAATTCTTGCTCTCCTAGTTAGATAACCCCACTTCCTAACAATATTTCTACATTTATTGTAATTTTCTACCATATGCCATAATGACTCTTAATTCTTTATCAATTCTAGGTTCTGAAGTTTCCTAAACTAAGTAGAACATTAAGAAATAGAACCCAAGAATATTCTAAGCAATGCTTTCTGCATCAAGAGATCATTTCATCATTCCCATGATATTAGAAATAAAAGTTTCATAAATTGGATTACTTATATATACATTTTAAATTCCCACTATGTACTAAGTGCTCTTAACAACACCCAGAACTTGAAATAATAGAATAATACAAAAATGAATATAAAATAAGTGTTTTTAAAAATGATAGGCTAGAGTAAAAATCTGACATGATATTTTCTTTCTAATAAAGGGAGACATAATAAACCAAGAACTACATAAATCAAGATACCCAATGTAGTATATCAGGTGGTAATAAATGCTAAGGAGGAAAATTAAAGCTGTGTAAAAGAAATAGGAAGTGCTGAGAGGAAGAAGGGTGATATTTGTTATCAAGTGATCAGAAAGAAAGATGCCATCAATAAGGTAACATTATCTGCCTGGAAAGCTTTGTCCAATATAAAATTGGCACAATATTTTCAAAGGGCTCTGCTATAAGATGGAGCAATTGTGTGGTGGGATAGGACAGTTTTATAGAGAATAAAAGTATAGGAGGATAGACAGGTTTGGAAAAGTAGTTTAAATTGATTTTGATTAATTATAATTGTCATAAATCAATTGATGGCAGTTGAATAAACATATGGAGGTCACAATAGTGAATATTAGGGGTGTTCTGCTTGAACACTTACTCAGTTAAGGCAATAATTGCCTTAACTTAATTTTCAGGTTTTTTTAAAGGAGTAAATATCTTAACCTACTCATTTCTTTTTTACCTTTAATCTCTTTAAAAACCTTTTAAAAATATATTTGATTGATTATGCTATTAGTTTTTCCTCCATTGTCCCCCTCTGCCCAGTACCCCACTTCCCTCAAGCAATTCCCCACTTCTTAGTTCATGTCCATGGGTCCATATCCATGGGTCATGCATAAAAGTTCTTTGGCATCTCCATTTCTTTTACTATTCTTTTTTGTTTTTCTTTTTAAGATTGTATTTTTTTTGAGAGAGAGGGGTAGGGAGAGGGACATCAATATATGATTGCCTTTCACCTGCCTCCAGCCATGGACCTGGCTGGAGACCTGGCTTGCAATCTGATTATGTGCCCTGGCTGGGGAATTGAACCAGTGACCTTTGGGTTCACAGGCTGACACCGTATCCACTGTGCCACCAACCAGGGCTCTTTTACTGTTCTTAACATCCCTTTATCTGTTTTGTAGCAACCATTAAGCTTATTAATCCCTGCACCTTTCCCCCTCATTCTCCTCCTTCCCCTTCCTAGCTGATAACCCTCCAAATGATCCCCATACCTATTGATTCTGTTCTGTTCCTATTCTGGCTGCTTGCTTAGTTAGTTAATTAGTTAGTTTTCTTAGATTCAGTTGTTGATAGTTGTGAGTTTATTGTCATTTTAATGTTCATAGTTTTGATTTTCTTTTTCTTAAGTCCCTTTAACATTTCATGTAATAATGGCTGGTAATGATGAACTCCTTTAGCTTCACCTTGTCTGGGAAGCACTTAATCTGTCCTTACAGTGTAAATGATAGCTTTGCTGGATAGAGTAATCTAGGTTGTAAGCCCTTGCTTTTCATCATTTTGAATACTTCTCACCAGTCTTTTCTCACCTACAAAGTTTCTTTTGAGAAATCAGCTGAAAGACTTATATAAACTCTTGTAGGTAACTGTTTTTCTCTTGCAGCTTTTAAGATGCTCTCTTTATCTTTAATCTTTGGCATTTTAATTATGATGTGTCTTGGTGTGGTCCTCTTTGGGTCCAACTTGCATGGGATGCTCTGTGCTTCCTGAACTTGTATGTCTATTTCCTTCACCAAATTAGGGAAGTTTTCTTTCATTATTTTTTCAACTAAATTTTCAATTTCTTGCTTTTCCTCTTCTCCCTCTGACTTGCCTATGATTTGGATGTTTATATGTTTGGAGATGTCTCAGAGGCACCTTATACAATATTTGTTTTTTCTAAATCTTTTTCCTTCTTGCTTTTCTCATTGAATGCTTATTTCTTCCTAAGTTTGAATCCAGGCTTCATGCCCTCCACTGTTGGTCCCCTGTAGATTTTTATTTATTTCACTTAGCGTAACCTTTATTTCTTCCTGGGTCTTTTAAATTTGGTTGCCTTACTCAATGAATTCTTTGAGCATCCTTATCACCATTGTTTTGAACTCTGCATCTGATAGGCTGGCTATCTCCATTTTGTTTCATTCTTTTTCTGGGGTTTTCTTCTATTCCTTCATTTGGACCATATTTCTTTGTCTCCTCAATTTGGCAGCCTCCCTGTGTTTGTTTCTATCTATTAAGTAGAGCTGCTTTGATTCCCTGCCTTAGTAGCAGGCCTATTATAGAAAAGGCACCTGTAGAATGTGTGAGGCAGAGCTTTAGGTAATCACCAGGGTGGCACAACCTGCTTCACCACTTTGTGGTCTGTATTTGGGGAGGACTTGGAGAGAAGACAGCGTCACTGCCTGGCTTCTGGTGGTTTGCCTGGCACTTGCCCTCTGTGCCTGGCACCCTTCCAGCTGTTGTCCTGGTGCTGATTCCCAGAGGCAGTGGATTTGCATATGTTTTAAGTACTTGTGGGCCTTTTAAACAGAGTCTGCTGAAAATTTGGCAATTTCTTCCACCACCCACTTCCACTGATTTTTATAGCCAGAAGTTTTAGAGATTTGTCTTTCTGGCACTGGAACCCTGGGGTCTGCAGTCTGGCCTGGGGCTGGGATCACTTGCTCCCAAGCTATCCCTCCTCATTTTTTACCCACCATATATGAATGTGGGACTGCCCATTCCATCCCCACCACTTATATGCTGCACCGCACCTCCATACCTCTCTGCTGGTCTTCCAGTATCCACCCCTCTGCCCCTCCTACTGGTCTGGATGAATGTGGTTTCTTTAAAGTCCTGGTTGTTAGACTTCCATAGAGCTAAAATCCTGACAATTCTGGATTTGTTTTGAGATCTGGTTGTAATTCTTTCCGTGCTTGTGTGAGGAGGCAAAGTGTGTTTATCTATGCCTCCATCTTGACCAGAAGTCTAAAAACTTTTACACTAGGGTTGGGATTCTGTAAAATTAAAAGTAACTTATATCTGTAATCATACCTATGGGTGGAAACATAGAAAAAGGACCTGTGATTAATTTTTGAGAAAAAGAAATTTGATGCCTTACAGGTGAACAAAGACTCAACATTGCTAATTTTATTCTTTTCAGAAAATTAAAAAAATAATAGCATAGCATTTAATTTAGAGCAATATGACATAGATAGACATTTTTCAGCACTTTATAGCTGTATGGTCCACTTGAAAAACCAGAGCTAAAATTATTTGAGACAGTGACATAAAATGAGTAATGATTACTTATTTTATGATACTAACTGAAATGTCACTCATTTTTATATTCAATACTCATTCCAGCTTTCTGGATAATTTTAAGCTTTAAAAAAAATCAAATTAGCCCTGGCTGGTGGCACAGTGGATAAGGTGCCTGCCTGCAAACCCAAAGGTCACTGGTTCGTTTCACAGCCAAGGCACATAACCAGCTTGCAAGCCAGGTGTCCAGCCAGGTCTGTGGCTGGAGGCAGGTGAAAGGGAACCATACATTGATGTCTCTCTCCCTCCCTGTCTCTCTCCCTACCCCTCTCTCTAAAAATAATAAAACCTTTTTAAAAAATCAAATTATACCATTTTTTCCTCTCATTTCCTTTGACTAAATGCAATAAACATTTTGATTTGAACATGCCTATGTATGAAAATTATGTATATTTCATAAATATCAGATGTCTTCAGAGAATATAATGTTTTGATTCATTTTAAGTAGATTAAAAACAAGTCTGGCTATAAAAATGGTTATACAACTTACTGTAAAGAAATAATGAAACTTGATCTGTCCTTGTATTTTTATAGCTATCATTTAATTTTAGGTTCTACTTTAATAAAACCTTCTGTGGCTGGAAGTATCTGTTTTTCTGCCAGCTTTTCCCTGATGTGATTCATAAATATGTCAAGAAAATCTAATAAGTCTTTCATGAGAATTTATTAATATTTTAATTTCAATTTAAGGAGCAAAGAAAAATTTTGACTTCGACAGATAAGATTTTTAAAAGATTTTATTCATTATTTTTAGAGAGAAGGGCAGGGAGGAAGGAAGAAAGGGAGAGAAGCATCAATGTATGGTTGCCTTTCACCTGCCTCCAGCTATGGACCTGGCTGGAGACCTGGCTTGCAACCTGGTTATGTTCTCCGGCTGGGTCCTGGCGGGGAGAGAATAGCTGCTTTTTAAGGGCCGTGCTGGATGGGAGCATCCAACAGATTGGAATTTTTAATGTCATGCTTCAAATTAGCAATAACAGTGCTATTTTTCTATCATGGTTTTACCCTCAGAACATCTGTCATGTAAAAATTCTAGTCCTGAGGGCATCAAAGTAACTGCAAAATGGTATTGAGTTGCTTTTTAAAAAAATTCTTTTATTACTTTTCTTGAAAGGAATTTAACTCCTAAGGATCTCTGAGATAAACCTGAGCTGCTGTCAGACTTAGAGAATTCACCAACAGCATCTCTACCCACAATGCCTGCTGAGATTGAAGAGGTGAAACCTACCTCCTTTTGCAAAAATCATTAGCAAGAATATCTCTTGGACATACAAATCTTTTATTCACCATCAGTACACATAATAGGCACTATATGTACTGTATGAACCTGAAAAC
The DNA here is from genome assembly GCA_004026585.1 of Noctilio leporinus. Taxonomy (NCBI): domain Eukaryota; kingdom Metazoa; phylum Chordata; class Mammalia; order Chiroptera; family Noctilionidae; genus Noctilio; species Noctilio leporinus. Next base: position 27,498 of record PVIW01000488.1, read on the forward strand.
AACCTCAAGGGGAAGGACTTTTAATAATTTTCTTATTTCTGTAAGTAGTTTAGATTAATTTATTCAAGTAATTAGAGAAAATAAAACTTTCTTTTATAAAGGCTGCTGTATCTCTTACAATTATGTGAGCTGCTGTGTTATTATTAGGGCAAAGTTATCCTACAGTAGGAAGTCTTAAGAAAAGTAGATGTACTTGGTCTGTGATCCTCTTTTTTTTTTTAAAATCATTATTCATTTGTTTTCTCTTAGAAGAGTGTTTCTCCTGGCATGACTTCTCAGTACAATGTGGTTCATTCAAAAATCCTTTCTATTAGCCCTGGCTGGTAGCACAATGGATAAGGCGCCAGCCTGTGAACCCAAAGGTCACAGGTTAGATTTCCAGCCAGGGCAACATAACTAGGTTGCAAGCCAGGTCTCCAGTCAGATCTGTGGCTGGAGGCAGGTGAAAAGCAACCATACATTGATGTCTCTCTCCCTTTCTGCCTCTCTCTCTTCCCCTCTTTCTAAAAATAATAAAATAAAATCTTTAAAAATAAAATCCTTTCTAGTCAAGAGATTTTCCTGGAAACAGAGGTTGATATCTATATAATTTGAAAAATAGAAGGGAAAACTACTTATGAAATATTAGCTTTGAAAGAGAAGGCCAAATCAGTATTAAGATGGGAATTTCATCCAAAGATGCTTGCAGATAGAGCTGAAAGGCACCTGTGTCTCTAAATAGATACCCATCTTCTATGGGTACCATAGAACCAAACAGATCCCCCAATGCATTTGTGAAAAGATGTTTGACAGCATTAATACTAGGAATTGCAAATTCATAATGAGATGTCACATCTACCAGATTGACAAGGATTTTTGCAAGGGTGTGCTCCAGTGGAAGGAAACTTCATGCATTGCAATGGAGTGTAAACTGGTACAACATATTGGAAAACAACTTAAAGTTCAACTATAGATTATCCTTCATGTCCTAATAGCTCTATCCTAGGTATATACTTCATAAAACTCTTACACTTTTAGACCAAGGGACATATACAAGAACATTCAGAACAGCCGGATTTGTGCAGAAAAAAAAAAAAAGACCTGTAATGCATGACTGTTTCTTTTGCTGACCTGCTGGAGGTATAAAAATCATCAAGCCCACTATTTTCAGGCTTCTCTGTTTTCACTGACATCTCTCCCCACACAGGCCACTGAAACTAGGGATCTTTCAGGACATCTGCAGGAGACACAAAGGAGGCAGTGAGGTACCAGAGCCACATCCAACCATCTACATCCTTATTTTATTTACATCCTTTACATCTTTTGCACTACTATTGTATTACTCTAGAAAAAAATAAAAGTACAAGCAAATTTGAATCAAATTTATTCTCATCCATCCTCGAACCTGGACCAGGCTCTATAATTTGGCCTTGTTCACATGTTACATGTATACAAAGAACTTAAAAAATGGTAGCATTCCCCCCCCCCCTTTTTCTGTCAGGTTTATACTTCTTCCTCTCTCTGTATTTCTGACACAGCACTATCCCAATCTCCTTGTAATATAACTATTTGAGTGTGAGTTTGGGGTTCTTTACCTAACTGTAAATTCCTTTTTAAAAAGTCCTACTGTTACTAAATGTTGTATCCCTAAGGGCAAGAGTGGGTTGCACAATGCATGCCTGATACATTAAGAGCCCTGATCTGGGGATGAAACATATTTGGAGAATAGAAGGGACAGTAGCTGTCTCACATGCTGATATCCTTGAACAGACTGCATTAATTTCTCCAAGAACCATCAAATGAGAATCATCATACTTTAAAATTCCAGTGATGCCACGACTATGAAACGAACAGCATGGGAAAAGGCCTGACTTAACAGACGTCCCTTAAGGAATGTTCACGTACTTC
>PVIW01000488.1:29484-408508 GCA_004026585.1 Noctilio leporinus
AGCATAGGAAAAGGAGTTACCTTGGGCTTGGAAATCCGTCCATAGGACAGCCAGAGACCTTCTAGACTTATCTGAAATCTGCGAGGTCTGTCCTGAAAATATCAGCCTAGTCAAGTCCCTCGCAGTCCCTCCTTCTGATCCTCATTAACAGACAACTGCGTTTTCCTAAATGGCCTCTGACTTTGCCGGAGTTTGGGAACATCAGCATTACTGTTGAAGGAGTATAGTTTTTAAGTGCACAGGGCACCGTGCTAGGGGCTGGGGATAACCCAGCGGGCAGAGCCGAGGTTCGGGCAGCTCAGGGGGCGGAGGCTCTACAACTGTCCGGCAACGGGCGCCCTGGACAGGGTAACAAACGGGGAGGCAGAGCCACAGACAAGTTACAAGTCCCAGAGTCTTCGGACCACCTGGTTTGCCATCCTCTGGCGCCCACTCAAGTCCTTGCAAATGGAATAGACGTTCGTTGTTTTAATTCCGTTTCTCCCCTTCCCCAAAGTCCCCACCGTGGGGACAAGGAAATGCGTGGGAGCTTGAGTCAGAGCTCAGGCCAGGGGGCACGGGTCCCTGCGCGGAGTGGAGCGGGGGCGGGTCCCGCGTCACTGCGCCGCTTCAGCCCACGTGTCTTGGAGATTTAAAAGTTGGCGGCGCGCACGGGGCGCTCAGTTAGGCGACCCAACTCCACAGTCAGTGCTCCGGAACCTCAGAGGCAAGACCGAGTGGGGCAGCGCTCCCGACCCCCGAGCCGCCCGCAGGCGCCAAGATGCCGCCAGCAGCGAGCCGCCGCTCTGGGCCGCCCCCGGGACAAGGGGCTGCAGCCCCCCAGCTCCGCGTGCTGCTGCTGCTGTTCTGCTGCGCCGGCGCCGGCCGAGGTAAGCCGGCCCCGCGGCCGCTCGCCGCGCTCTCTTCCTTCCCTTTCCTGCTTCTCCTTTAGGCTGCTGGCCCCGGGGCTCTCCAGGTTCTCGCACTTGACCGCAGGCACCGGCAGCCAGCGGCGCAGGTGCGCCGGGAGCCCGGGGAGCCTGTTCCGGCATCCGGAGCGTTGGCGCCCGGCAGGCAGGGGACAACCTGCGGTGATGGGAACTTGGAGGGTTCCCTCACCCTCGGGATGTCCTGCTCTCCTGGCTTAAGGGTAATGGGTGAAAAGAGTGAAAATAAAAATGCTTTTCCAATGATTGCGATTACTGGAGGGATTGGTGGTTGAAGCAAAACTAGAGTGGATTTGATACCTCACCCGCTGAATGAGGGAGGTCAGCTCGGAGAATACTCATTCCCCTTCTGTGCGGATAATCCTGAGCCGTGAAACGGGACCCATTCCGGCTGTTTGGAAGCGTAAAAGAGAGACGCAGAACTCTGTGCCAAGCCAAGCTTTCAGACAGAGCTACAGCCTAAGTCAGGGAAGGTGGACATGATTTGCTAGCAGTAGGGATTTCTGAGCTTGGGTTCGGGGAAAGAAGTGGGAAAAGCAGAGATAAAGGTCAGGGAGGGAAGGAAGCCTGAAGCTTGGGAGACAAAATAGAGTAGAGCTTGCTTCATAGGGGGGGAAGATCGCTTACCTCATCCTTCAAGGTTACCTTCCCAGATGCCTTGAGGGCTTGAGGGGACCATCCTTCAAGGCAGGCACTGCCCCGAGACCATGAATTTTCAAACCTCCCAGCTGGTTCTCCTAGCTTCCCTCCTCTGCCCTGTCAGAAACAGCAGACTGTTTCATCGCTGTTCAGAACACTGGGGGCTTAAAACCACAACTGCAGGGACCTTGCAGGGCTTGCAGCCCAGCTCTCAGAGGTGGGGAAACTGAAGTTAGTTTTCTTTTCCTGATGTATTTATTTTTATTGCTGGCCTTCCATTGTTTGGATTTTCTCCTTTCCTGGATGGTGTGGGGGGAGGGCGTGCTGCTTGAAAACCCAGGTAATTGGACTTGGGTATCTAAGCAGTGGGAAGCCTTCTCCATCACATAGCCAGCAGTGATACATGACTTAGCAAAGTACTGGTGATATTTTTCAATTTTCAATTTGTTATTGGTAAAATTAGGAAGATGATCTTTATCTAGCTTATTAAGGAAAGCAGATAATCATAATTTAAAAGTGTGAGGTTTTGCAAGCCAGGTCCGTAGCTGGAGGCAGGTGAAAGGCAACCATACATTGATGTCTCTCTCCCTCTCTGCCTCTCTCCCTTCTCCTCTCTCTGAAAATAATGAATAAAATCTTTTTAAAAAATAAAAATTAAATTAAATTAAATAAAAGTGTGAGGTTTCTCCATCCTCTATAGAGCAAATGTACTTTCCAAGCAGGTTACATACTATATGTTTGCAGTGATTTTGTGTCAGTGAGAGAGAACTGTTTTTCAGGGAGGTGGGGGAATTTTCAGGTTGCTGGTGAATAAACAGAAGCTATGAAACGCAGCAGCTGGTTTCTAAAAATGACAAGTCTAGGGCTTTATTTTCAAAACAGCATACTGTCTGACCAATGGACTCATAAACATCCCCAATATTTCTCAAGCAAAAGGATGAAACACATCCATCACTACAGAGATTTCCTACACTATCCTTTTGCGTATTCTTTCCCTTCCAGATCTGCTGTTGGTACTAAAAGCTAATTTTTATCTCTCTGCAATTGTAATGGGATGGGAATAGAGTGAATATAGTACAATGTGATCTGCCCTAGTCCAGAATCTCTAAAGATAGCACCGAAGAGGAGGCAGGGCATACATAAAGAAAACGGAGATAATCGATCAAGATTAATTGTTATGGAAGATGCAACTGGATGTATCTAAGAACAGCAAAACACATCATGAAGCCAGAGGAAAATTAAATAATGTCAAAAAGTGTAGCATGCTTGGCAAAAGTGAGTTAGCAGAGCATGCAATAACAATGAGAAGATAAAGGGCCCGTCAGAGTCTGTGGATGGAAACAGTTTACCATTCAGAGAACAATATTAAAATAAAGAAAGACATTTTTTATAACAAAGGAGTATTTTTGGATATCTGCAACAAAGGTGGAAAATCACTTGATTTCATCTGTGACAATAAGTGATGGAGTGCCCAAGACTAAACTAAGAATTATCCTTTACTAGTCAGGCTTCTGCTCATCGAAGAAATCCCCAAATCCATTCCTGTCCTATCTCTAGGAAACCACTAGTCTTTCTATAACTATAGATTTGCCTTTTTTTGAAATTTCTTATAAATGGAATCATATAATATTTGGCTTTATTTGACTTAGCCTAATATGTCTGACTTTCAGCTATGTTGTATGTATCAGTACAGACTGTCCCCTACTATGATGGCTCTCCTTACTATCTTTCAACTTTGTGATAGTACAAAGCAATATACATTCAGTCAAAACCATACGTAGAATTTTGATTTTTCCAACTTTTCCCAGTCTAGCAATACTGTCAGGTATGATAGTTTTCTGTGATGTTGGCAGTGGCACCAAGCCACAGCTTCCAATCAGCTGCGTGATCGTGAGGATGAACAACCAACACTCTATAGTTTATTGTGTTGCCACCATTGGGGGGATTTCGTGTTTTGTGTTTTGCATCCCATCATGGCTACAAAACACTCATCTATGTTTCTTGCTTGTGGTGAACAAAAAGAGGAAGGCAATTATGATTGAGATGAAACACAAAAGAATTGCCCAACTATAGGTTAATAGAAGTGTTCCAAGCATATTTAATATAGGCGAGGCTAAGTGGTGATGTTCAGGATGTAACCTCATCATCAGTGGGGAACATGTGTGGTTCACTCCTTTTTATGGCCAAATAGCATTTCATTGTCTGGGTGCACCTCATTTTGTTGGCCTATTCACCAGATGATGGATGTTTGGATTTTTTTCCTGCTTCTGGCTATTATGAATACATTGCTATGCACATTCATGTATACTTTTTTGTCTAGATATAAATGATTCTTTCCTGAGAGTAATGCCTTTATAATGTTATTAAGGTTTATTTAATAATTATGTTATTGCATATAGGATCTGTAAAGAGCAATTGTAATTAGAATGATGGCTGGAAGGATTGTTCAAATTGTTTCTACTAATATACTATACTTAGTATAATACACTGAGTCAGATGCTAAAATATCTAGTTGAAATAGGAGAGTAGTGATGTAAAGTGAGAAATGAGAAATATTACCCAAAAGTGAACTATAGTCATGTGCTGCATAATGACCTTTCAATCATTGATGGAAGTTCCGTAAGATTCTAACAGCTGAAAAACTCCTATTGCCTAGTGACATCCTAATGGAATACATTGTTCATGTATTTATCATGATGCTGTTAATAAGCCTACTTTGCTGCCGGATGCATGAAAGTATAGCACATACAATTATGCACAGTACATGATACTTGATAATGATAATAAATGTGTTACTGGTTTATGTAATTACTATACTTTTGATTGTTACTTTAGAGTGTACCCTTTATATATAAAAAATGTTGGCTGTAAAACAGTGTGCCACATTATGCCAGCAGTGGCCCCATGCAGTCCATGTTTTCCATATCTTTTGATTGTTCATTTTGTCTTGTGTGTGATTTCATTTCATGTTGTTTTGTTCATTGCAGCCCCTAAGTATCCACCACTGATCTTGCCAGGAAGGGGTGTTTAGTGACTGGCCAGAAACAAAATTAAAAAATGATGGACCACAAAAGTGGAAAATCAGTGATGGTTATTACTCACCTGTCAGGTATCACCCATTTTACCATTACTACAATCTTGAAGAACAAGAACAAAGTGATGGAAGTTGTTAAACGATCCACTTCATTGAAGATAACAAACAGATGAAAAATGAGAAGGGCCTATGACAGACATAGAGAAACCTCTAATGCCCTGAATTGAAGACCAGACACAGCAGAGTATCCCACTCAGTACTAGGAAAATCATAGCCAAAGCAAAAAGTTGGTTTGCGGTGTTGAAAGAAAAGGCCACCCATATAAGGTAAAGCTAAAGGAATTAACCATTAGCAAGCCATTACTACATGAAATGTTAGAGGGACTTGTTTAAGAAAAAGAAGATCAAAACTATGAACATTAAAAAGGCAACAAATTCCTAACTGTCAACAATGGAATCTAAAACTAACTAACTAACTAAACACACAACCAGAACAGGAACAAAATCATACATAGGTATGGAAATCTTTTGGAGGGCTATCAGCTGGGAGGGGGAAGAAGGAAGATTGGGGTAAAGAAGGGATTAAGAAACATAATTGGTAGGTACAAAATAGACAGGGAGATGTTAAGAATAATATAGGACTTTATTTAAGAAAAAGATGACCAAAACTATGAAAATTAAATAGATAACAAACTCACAACTATCAATAACAGAACCTAAAAATAAAAAGGAAAACAAAAACAAACCAAGCAAACAACCAGAATAGGACCAGAAACATAGATCACTGGGAAGATTATCAGCTGGGATATGGAAGGGGGAGAAATGGGGAAATGGTGCAGGGAACAGGAAACATAGTCGGTAAGTACAAGATAGACAGGGGGAAATTAAGAATAATAGAGGAAAGGGTGAAATCAAAGAACTTATATGCACAACCCATGGACATGAACTAAGGAGGTTTGGACTATGGGAGGTAATGGGAGTCTTGGTGGAGGGGAGCAGAGGGAAAAGAATTTGGGACAACTGTAATAGCATAATAAATAAAATAAAATCTCAAAAAAATAATATAAGAAATGGAGAAGACAAAGAATGTATATGCACAGCCCATGGATGTGAACCAAGGGGGGAATTGCTGGAGGGAAGTGGAATACTGTGGGGGAAAAATTGGGACAATAGTAATAACATAACCAATAAAATATACTTAAAAAAAAAGAAAGAACAAAAAGGCTAGACCTGACTGCAACATTGGATTTAATACTAGCTCTTGGTGGTTTAAGCAATTCAAGAATTGTTACTTATTACATAATGTGAAGGTGAGTGGTGAATTGGCCAAAGCTGTTGTGAAGACAGCTGAAGAATTTTTGAAAACTCTAGATAAGCTGATTGTGGTGAAAAATTATTTGCCAGAGCAAATATTGAACATGGATAGAACCTCCCTGTTCCGGAAATGGATGCCTGAAAGGACTTTCATTCATAAGGAGGCCAAGTCAGTGCCAGCTTTCAAGGCCTTTAAGGACAGAACAGTCTGAATTGGCGGCTTCGTTGCAGGCCACAAACTGATGTGGCACAGTGAGCACACCAGGGCCTCCCGGCGTATCAGTAAGCTCACACTACCAGTGTACCACAGGAGCAATCAGAAATTGTTTCTCTTACAGTTTGCCCTCCTGAACTGCTGTGCCAGTGAAATGAAGTACTGTTTGGGCAATAACATACCTTTCAAGATTTTGGCTATTGGTAGTGCTTCCAGACATCCCCCTTTTATTGGTGATCTTCATCCCACTATCCAAGTGGTGTTTCCCCCTCCAAATATCACTTATTTGATCCAACCAATGGGTCAACGAATTATTGCAGTTTTCGAAGCCTACTACATGAGGAGGACCTTTGAGTAGGCTATTGGTGCAAGCAACGACACTGAGAAGCCACTGGTGCAATTCTGGAACAGTGCTAACATCTACGGCCTTGCTTGAGCTGGGGTGATGTTACCGAGGAGGGTATGAATGGCATCTGGAAGAAGACACATCTAAGGGCTATATCCATGACTTTAGAGAATTTGCTAAGGATGAGGAGGTTGCAAAAAATCAGCAAGGCTTATGGGATGACAGACATTTTTAACCTGGTTGTGGATGAAGATGACCCAGAGGAGCTTCTAGAGGTGGTTCCAAGGGACTGACTAATGATGAGCTGTTGGAACTGGAACAGGAAGGCATAGCTAAAGAAGAGGCAAGCGAAAAGGCAGGGTAGAAAAAAGGAGAAGAAACCCCAGGAAAACAGAGTGTGGCTTAGCAGAAGTTTTTACAGACCTCAACAAGCTCCTTAAAGTACTTGAAAACATGGATCCTAACACAACATGGAAAGGTTTTCATTAATAGAGAGGAATGTTCATGATGCATTATCTGCTTACAAAGGATCTGTGATGGAAAAAAAAAAAAGAAATGAATCAAGCAAACCACCATGGACACACTTCTGGAAAGAGTGACACCTGCTCAGAAAGAACCTTCAGGAGGTGTCCCAGAAGAAGGCATTCCTGTCACAGAAGATGACATCTCCATGCAGGTTCTTACCCTGAAGATCTCCCAGTGGGACCAGAGGTGGAGGTGGACCACAGTGATGTCCATGGTACTGATCCTGTATATGCCTAAGCCAATGTGTGTGTCTGTGTTTTAAACAAAAAAAATTTTTTTAAGTAAAAAAATAAAACTTTAAAATAGAAAAAAAAAAAAAAACTATAGAACAAGGATATAAAGAAAATATTTTTTTAAAGATTTTATTTATTATTTTTAGAGAGAGGGGAAGGAAGAGAGGCAGAGAGGGAGAGAGACATCACTGTATGGTTGCCTTTCACCTGCCTCCAGCTACGGACCTGGCTGGGGACCTGGCTTGCAACCTGGTTATGTGCCCTGGCTGGGAATCAAACCAGCAACCCTTGGGTTGGCAAGCCAACGCCTTACCCACTGTGAAAATATTTTTTGTACAGCTCTAAAATATGGTTGTTTTAAGCTAAGTATTATTATGAGTCAAAAGCTAAATAAAATCAAAGTTTATAAAGTAAAACTGTTACAGAAGCTAAGGTTAATTTACTATTGATTAGTGTACAGTGTTTATAAAATCTATGGTATGTACAGCAATGTCCTAGGCCTTCACAATCACCCCTCACTCACTGACTCACCCAGAGAAACTTTTGGTCCTGCAAATTTCATTCATGGTAAGTGCCCTATGCAAGTATACCATTTTTAATGTTTTATACTGTATTTTTACTATTTTGCTGTATCTTGTCTATGTTTAGATATCTTTAGATATGCAAATAGCATTGTGTTACAGTTGCCTGAAGTTTTCAGTACAGTAACACGCTGTACAGGTTTGTAGCTTAGGAACAGCAATTGGCTGTACTTTATAGACTAGGTAGATATTAAGCTGTATCATGTGGGTTTATGGAAGTGCACTCTATGGCTGGCGTTTGCACAATGAAAAAATTGCCTAAATTGACTAACAGTGCATTTCTCAGAACATGTCCCCACTGTTGAGCAACTAATAAATGTAAATATAAATGTTTACTTTTAGAAGAAATATTATAAATTTAACATGTGAATATAACTGTTTTTAGGTGCTCCAATATTATCTCAAGGATTACGGTCTGAACAAGAACTACAATTGTGGAATGAGGTAAAGAATTATCTTCATATAAGAGTTAGTGGAAAACTACCTTTCTTGGAACTAATAATGATAAAGTTAAATAATATAATTGAGATATGGTACATTCATCATTCTAGGGCACTCCAAAATTTCTGATTCTAACTGCATGCGCCTGTGATTTGGCCGGCTTGGCCCATGCTCAGGGCTGACCAGAAACGCCTGGGAGTAATGCCTCCACAGAGAGCAGCCTTTGGCTGGTGACCCAGCAGAATTGGTGGATAAATACCTTAGCTCAGTTGGGATAACTGAGTTCTGCATTAGCTCTCTGAGTTCACCAGCCACATTGACCCCAGCTACCCACAGTGGTAATCTGCTTGATAACATTTCTATTGTTGGATTTCTTCTTTTAAATCTACTTACATCCACATCCTTATCCCAAGGCCTGTTTCTGGGGAACCCAACCTAAGACAGAAATTCACATACACACAAACTTAGTTTACAATCAAAGTATTACTAAAGTTTGGTGGGGAAAGGGCAGATTGTTTGGCCAATGAAGACTGAGAAACTGCCTTACTATATGGAAGGAGGTAAAACGCGCACCCTATACAAAGGTGGGCTGCAAGTAGATTAAGGATCTAAACATAAAAGGTAGAATTATGGAACTAATAGAAAATATTTTCTATTAGGAAAATATCTTTGTTAGGAGCAGGAAAAGACTCTTTTTTTTTTTTTTTTTAAGATTTTATTTCATTATTTTTTAGAAAGAGGGGAAGGGAGAGAGGCAGGGAGGGAAAGAGACATCAATGTATGGTTGCCTTTCACCTGCCTCCAGCCACAGACCTGACTGGAGACCTGGTTTGCAACCTGGTTATGTGCCCTGGCTGGGGAATCGAACCTGCGACCTTTGGGTTCGCAGGCGGGCACCTTAACCACTGTGCTACCAGCCAGGGCTTAGGAAAAGACTTTTTAAATAAAACTTCAAATATAGGCCCTGGCTGGTGGCACAGGGGATAAGGCACTGGCCTGTGAACCCAAAGGTCGCTGGTTCGATCCCCAGCCAGGGCACATAACCAAGTTGCAAGCCAAGTCTCTAGCCAGGTCCGTAGTTGGAGGCAGGTGAAAGGCAACCATACATTGATGTCTCTCTCCCTCTCTACCTCTCTCTCTTCCCCTCTCTCAGAAAATAATAAATAAAATCTTTTAAAAAAATAAAAATACAACTTCAAATATAAATGATAGGGCCATAAGTATTTTTAATTACATTAAAAATAAAGATTTTCTTCAGCAAAAGGCTCCATAGAGAAGGGATTTATTTCTAGAAAACCTAAGAAATGCTATCAAACCATTAAGATAAAGATGGGAATCCAAAATAAAAATAGTGAAAGGATAGAATAATTTAAGATGAAACCTAAAGACCAATAATCATCTACAATGATGCTTAAATTCATTAGTAATAATGAAATGAAAATTAAGAAAATAGCAAAATGTCACTTTCCACCCATTATTTTGGGGAAAAACACTGAAATTTAGATAATAGCAAGTGTCATCAAGGATGTGGAGTGTACGGACTCTCACACATTGGTGGTGAGGGTATCAACTGTGGAGCCATCTTAAAAGCAACCTAGGTATCTCCGTGGTTTAGCATTACCTCTCCTGGGTATAAAACCCCAAGATATTCTCCTATAGATCCGTAAGTGGAGGACAGATACAAGGAGGTAATGGAAGGACTGGAGGGAACCCAGCTGTCTATCATCCAGGAATGTGGTGACAAAATGGGGTGAGTTTACATTGTAGAATATTCTACAACCGTTGAAAGTAGCACAGATAGATCTCAAAATATGTACAGTATTAATTGAAAAAAAAGTAAGAGTACCATACATGTGCACCAAACAACAGTAAGATTTTGTAAGAACCTAAGCAAATGGAGGATCCACATCAACTCTGTTAAAAGGGTTGCCTGTGGGAGGATGGAATAAGAGCTGGAAACAGAAATATAGAAAGAACAAGCACATAAAGCAAGTCCAGTGATGAGAGTGTGCTAGGAACTGGGAATACCCTTTGTACCTAGCCACCCACAGCAAAACATACAAGGGGAAAGGCAAGACAGATGATGAGTGCCAAATACTAAACAGTCTTTAATCACATAGAAATGCATGAAGCCTATTATAAGAATCTTTGCTTTGCTATATTAAAATACACACTAGAAAAAATAGAAACAATATGAAGGATAATTCAGATAATAGATCATGTATAATACAGAAACAGTTATTTTAGCTTGAAATCATCTATATTTCTGTATGACATTTCTGAAAAATTGTTTAAAAAGATAATGCTGGGTAAAACTCAGAGATGTAAAAGCCCTATACATTCTTTTAGAGGAAAACAGTATTTAGAGAAGTTAAGCTGCTAAGGAGACTAGATAGAAACACATATTTTCAATCCATATACAGAAAATGAATAGACAGGAAAGATGAACAAGCAGCATCTATCCATTAAAAAATGCTAGTTACATGTTAATGCATTTTCAAACGAATTCATCAGTGGGCTCTACAGAGTCCTCAAAAGCAGTAAGTGGCATTTAAAACCATTAGGGCCAGTATCTGAGTAAAATGAATAAATATGTACTTACCCAGATGGAAGGTAGACGAGCAATGTTGCTGTGCCTTTTACCAAAAAAAGGAGAACAAAGACTGAAGGGCTTTGTAAGTATCTCTTAGTTTGATTAATTGTTTTTTTCTTATTCTGATGTTTTTATTCAAACAATGTTGATGCACTGATTGGTTCACCTTGTGGCCCAGGAGCTGTGTTCCCTGATAGGGCCTGGGGGTGGACAGCTCTCCCCCTGAGCATGTAATGTCTTCACATACCCAAGCACCGCAAAAATTTCAGGAGGATCCACTTTTTCCTATCCTCCCCTGCTAAACCACTACACATACCATTTGGGGGTGATCTACTATAATTTGGTCACAATTCAAAGCTTAAAAGGGTATCTTTTTGTTGGCTTTCTCCTCTCAATTGACTTCTCTTATATATTTTCCCCCACAGATTCAATTAGATTTAGTTAAATGGGATTTATTGAACATATTCTGGGCAAGTTAGAGAGGGCATAGCCCCTGCCCTCAAGAAGTTGATCACTGTGTGTATGTGTGTGTGGGGGGAGGGGGGGTTGCATTCATGATCCTGGGTTTGTATGGCATGGAAGGGGGAGCAGGTAGGTTGGCACAAGGAACAAGTGGAATAAAAGAATTCCCAAATACCTGTGATATATAAAGAAGATGACAAGTTCTATGAGGATAAAAAGGAGAGAGACATAAATAAGCTTATGTTTTGATATTTGAACATTTGCTATTCTCTGAATTAGGGAATCATATATATTTTAGGACAGGTTCAGCTTGGAAGTAATAAGGAGCTTGAGAAATTATGACCAAAGGGTATGATAATCCGCACCCCCTCAGTTTGATGGGAGACCGGAAATTAAATTAAACTGATCAACTAAGGCTTCTGAAACTGGAAAGGGGCCCCTGAGATGTTATGCCATAAACAGGACTCCACTTAAACGATCCCAGATAGGCAAGAATCAGTACCATTTTTTTCCAGGCCCAGTTTAAAAGGCCACCAAAGAAATAAATGCCATAAAGAACTTCAGACAGCCAGCTTAGTGCTTAACTTCTCAGCACGGTTTTTAAAATGATTAATATGTCTTATATTATAGTTTAAAATCTTTCAAAGTTTCTCCTTAGGACAAAAGTTGAGAATAGCTAGTTGCCAACTGTAATTCAATGAAACTTTTCTAATGCTGGCTTCTTGGTAGCAAACTGGTAGAGTACCCTTGTTGTGTAAGGGTTTTTTACTGTATGCTATTTAACATACTGTGTATAATTTAGCATGTATGCTATTATCATTTCATTTAGATGGTATGGTTAGATTTATATGAAATAAAGAACCACATGATTACAGGGTGCTTCTTAATTCTGAGACAGTTTTAAATTACCGCTCCCATTTCTCAGGGGAGTGCCTCAGTGTTCGAAGTACCTTTATACTCTCTGATGATCCCTATGAATTGTTCTTGGGAACATCTACGCCCTGCAGCTAGGAGTGGATTTTGAAGAAATCTCAATTCCAGGACTTTCTTAAAAAGTTTAAGGGGTTCCTGTCTCCCAAATTCAAGATTCCCAAAATGTCATGGAATGTCAATTACTATTACGTAGGTAACTTGACTTTGTAAAATCTGCTTTCCATTTTCTGCTGTTTTCTGTCTGTAAGATGTAACTCGCATTTTTGTTTTCTGCAGATAGGTGCTGCTTGTTCATCTTTCCTGTCCATTGGTTCTCAGTCTCAGGTAATTCCAATGGGAGGTGTTTTGCCATGATGTAGGCATTTGTGTAGTCTGAATACTCCATTATTCCCTTTAATCTGTCAGTACTTTATGGACTTATTAAAACATGTCAACATGTTAGAAATTCCTGCGTCATCTGCAGGTAAAATTCAGAGCTATAAGCTTATGTTGTGAAGTGCTAGGACTTACTTAGAAGATAGATCTGTAGATAATATACAGTACACATATTTTGGAAAGTAAAATGCTAATTTCAAAATCAATTTCTGAGTTAGGTTAAAAATAGTGCATCTATGGCTGTATTGGGGGCTGTTATTCTGCCCCTCAGCTAGTTTGAGGCCCATAGAGGGAGAAACTGACAGAATCAGACTTACGGAGATCAAAGTATTATTGTAACTGAAGTGTCAATTTGTGAACGCAGCCTTGGAGCAAGCGTGAATGCACACTTGATGCCAAGTGTGTTTGCTAAAACTATCCCCAGAATTAAAGTGGGTTAGAGAGTGACTCGGGGTTCCCACTAGAATCAGGCTTTCTATCACAGGGAGGAGACCTGACAAGAACAGC
This sequence comes from Noctilio leporinus, assembly GCA_004026585.1. Lineage (NCBI taxonomy): Eukaryota > Metazoa > Chordata > Mammalia > Chiroptera > Noctilionidae > Noctilio > Noctilio leporinus. The sequence goes on from PVIW01000488.1 coordinate 42,607, forward strand.
TGGTCAGAGAGCTTGCTCCCTAAGAGGAAAGGGCCGAATGGAGCATGCCCAGTTTCCTTCTGCCGGTCATCCCTCAGATGATTCACTCCTCTTCCCATAGGAAAGAATTAAGAGGGGATGGGGAGGGAGGTGTGCCAGTCTGGCTCCTATACATGGAAACAAGAAGAGTGTCCTCCTTACACCATCTGTCTGCAGCTGTACCTCTGAGTTAGGTACAGCAGAGTTACCCTTAGTGTCTTGACTTTTTAAATCAGTACCACTAGACTTCTGGATGGAGAAGAGGGCTCAGCAGAGGTCTGGTTTGACTCCTTCAGCTGTATCCCTTGGGCGTACCTCCTACATAGCCTCGCCAAGCTTCCATGCCCTTCATAGTCCTTCCAGAATGTCATTCTGGCTGGTGTGGAGACAGACAGCCTTGAGGCTACCTTTCTTCTGCCTCAAGCCATTTCCTTGGTCTGCAGAGGCTCACTTGAAGGGAGTTAGAAGCAAGACCAGGATCATAATAGCTGACCTGTTTATGAATAAATATTCAAATTACTTCAGGGGTGTTAATGGATATATAACCTATGATGGATAAGGCATACAAGCTTTAGTGTTGTATTTAAAATTCAGGAACACCCTCAGAATCACATTTATTTCTGCACTAAACAGACCTATTTTAAAGCACTCATCTAAAAACCATCAGATAAACCACGCTCTCTTGGGATTTGGTTACTATGTACATTTTGAGAAGAGGTTGGTAAATTTATTATGAAATATTTTACATTACCTGATATAAATTTTAAAAATCATTAATTTTCACATTAACTATTATTTTTTTATGTGATTATTTGAAAAGTGCTTCAAAACATTTTTACCAAATAGAAAATAAGGGATATTTAAGGTCCAAAAATAAAACAATAAAATATTGAAAGTATAAAATAAATCCTTAAAGGATAGTTGTAGCTAATTAAAAATGGCTCCATATAAAGAGTTGCTGGAGAAAACATAATCTGTTTTGAAACTTTTTCTGTCAAACTTCAGTGTTGTTGCCAAACCTCATCCAGCTTAGACTATGAAGGTCTGTCCCAGAAGTATAATTACCATTGACATTGGCTCAATACTTTTGGGATAGACCTTCATACATTTTTTAAGAGACACTTGTATGTCTGAAGTTATTATTCTTCAACTTAAGAGACATATCTTTGACAAATGACATCACGAGATAGCTTTGTTTTGTATTTTGCAGCATTTCTAGATAGGCCATAGAAAGAGGTTTCAGGGATTTATTTCCAGATTTTTATGGGGTGACCTGTGTCACCATCCCTGATGAGAAAAAGGAAGAAAGGATGTATTAGTGTTCATACTATTTTTTCTCCCCTCCAACTCCCAACCATGGGTGTAACAGTCAATATCAATACAACACAGGAATATCTGAAGGTCAGAAGATCCAGTTCATAGGCCACACTCTGCCAACTGCTAGACATGTGTGGTATTGGGCAAGTGACCACCTTTTGGAACCTTACTTCTTTTATATGTGAGAATAGCAGTTCCCCTCCTGTATACCCCACAGCTGTGTTGTAAGGACAGAGTATGAATTATGTATGTGAAAGTGTTTTGTAATTTATTAAAGCACTATATAAATATGAGCCATTTAATAGTATTAATAAATATCCCAACAATTTGCATGGCAGGCAAACAAATGGAAGAGAGCAAAGCAGACCTCTGATACTTAGAAGGACGCTCAAAGAAGCTGTTTCATGACTCCAACTGTATCCCTAACTAAAACCAACCATATTAAGTATGCACTGTTGTTCAAAAGTTGAGGGTATTGGTGACCCCAAACAATCCTTTTGACATGTCTTCTGAGTTATGAGCAACTGCAGCTATAAATCAATCTTTACAAGTCACACATTTTTAATACTGCCATTATTAACTAATTACTATACACCTGGCACTGTACTAAGAGCTTTACCATATTTAACCCTTCCAGAACTCTCTGCAGTGCTGTTGTCATCCCTTAGTTATGGGTGAAGTTTAGAGAAGTTAAGTAACCAGCCCAAAGTAACACAGCTAATAAAGGGTAGAAATGGAAATTGCCCTGCTATAGAGCTGCAGACTGCTGCTCAACGCCGTAACCCATGTGTTTAACCACTGATGATTATCACCCCCATGGTTCCAAATCCTCATTATTTCCAGTGTGTATTTATTAAGCAATCGGTTGTTCATGGTACTACTGTGCTAGTTCTGTGCAAAGTAGGTTTCGCCCCTGCTTGTCCATTTGTGTGACTCCTCACCACACCCAGCTGGCTGCTAAACACTGGGAGTCCTGCCCTACTTCTGCACTCAGATGCGTTGAAAACCTGATCCTGGGGTGTGCAGTCAGCAGCCTGGAAAGGGTGGTAACTCAGATTAGGTGCCCCAATTCATGGCTTCTTCCCCTCTAACTCCCATTGTTTGCAAACAATTGCAGGATTTTCAAATTAGCCAATAATGAGTAATGTTCAATGAGGCTCACAGCTTTGGCATGTAGATTAGATTCAGACTTTGCTACAAACTGGGAAAAATGATCCCTCTTTGGGCACTGCCCTTAGTTACTGTCAGTCATAGACTTCCATGAAGTCTTAGCGAATACTGAGAACTCTGTATCTGAGACCTAAGTCCTCCACAATGGAGAACTTAATCAGTGCATTTATATAATACAGCACATAACATTTTTTTTTCTGATTGGAAGGAAGGTTTTATTTTTAGAGGCCAAGTTATTATTATGAGAGAAATCCAGGGATTCCAACAGAGTTTCAATGGGCCGCAAGAAGGATTTTTTTCTGGATAGTTGTAATATCCATGTGCTCCTAACATTCTACTATTATATCTTCTCTGCAACTGTTGTTAAGTCAGCCTGTGTATCTTCTCATTTTCATTAGGCATCCAGTGCATTGGAGGAGCTTTGTTTCACTATTATGGGTACTCTACTAAAACCCCAGGTAAGGTGGAAATAGTGTTTTATTTGTAGGTGAAAATTTGCTCAGTGATATCTTGGCATTCCTAATAGAGGAAAATATACCCAATTTAAAAAACAAGCCAACCCTGGCTGGTGGCACAGTGGATAAGGCACTGGCCTGCAAACACAAAGGTCACTGGTTTGATTCCCAGCCAGGGCACATAACCAGGTTGCAAGCCAGGTCTCCAGCCAGGTGAAAGGCTAGAGGCAGGTCAAAGGCAACCATGCATTGATGCTTCTCTCCCTCTCTGCCTCTCTTCCTTCCCCTCTCTCTAAAAATAATAAATAAAATCCTTTAAAAAATAATAAATAAAATAAGTAATAAATAAATCAATAACAAGCCAAGAAGAGCTTAAAGAGGATAAGCTGATTTTGGGTAAGAAACAAATACTTCAGTTTCTCTGATGTCTGAGAATTTAACATCATATCTGTGGAGTTTACAATTGTCAATTGGAAAGTTTTATGTCGCCCTCAGGTATCTACCTCTGATGAAAGAAATATAGGTTGATTGGCCCCTTTATGCTCTCTGACCCACTACAATTGGAGACTAGATGCATCTTTCTTTATTAGAGAGAAAGACATTAAGAATGTAAAAAAAAAAAAAAAAAGCAAAGTATATTGTTAATGTCAGTTTGAAAATTATATTCTTATTATGGTATCTTGGCTTCTTATTAAAATTACTCGATTCTTCTGGGAGAACTTTTTGTCCTGAAGTAAGTATTGGTGGGAACTTGAAAAATAGCATAATGTACCATAGTTTATTTTATATTATGTATCTTTTAATTTTAAGATTTATTTTATTTTATTTTATTAGAGAGAATGGCAGAGAGGGAGGAAGAAAGGGCGAGAAACATCAATGTATGGTTGCCTTTCACCTGCTTCTAGCTGAGGACCTGGTTGGAGACCTGGCTTGCAACCTGGTTGTGTGCCCTGACTGGGGAATTGAACCAGCAACCTTTGTTTGGGTTTGCAGGCCGGCACCAATCCACTGAGCCACCAGCCAGGACTATATTCTGTATCTTGTACATGAACTTATTTTAAAACTATCTTTATTTAAAAAGCCTGAAGTTTGGAATTATCCTTTTCATTAGCAATTCTAATTTAACCATGATTATTTGTACATTCTGACTGTCATGCCTTTAACCAAATAACTCAAAGAAACCTTGATTTTTAAAAAATCATAAGTGTTTTTTGAATGTTAGTGTTTATGACTTTATTTTTTTCCAGTGTTTTTAATGGTGACATTTTCCAAAGTTTTTCTTCTGATTAAAATTTTAAAAATGACAGTGGTGTTTATCCATTAGTTTCCTTTTATAGTAAAGTAAATGAGATCAAAAAGTAACAAAAAAAATGATATTGTTCATTTGTAAAAACAGATTTTTTGGAGGAAGAGGGGAATAAAAATGATTTATGGAAGAAAGCAAAAATAACTTACAATCTTATTATTCAGTGATAACAACTACAAATATTTTCATTGATTACTTCTAGTTTATTTCTCTGAATATCCTATATGTAACTGTATCATTCCATTCCACTACTATTGAATGAGATGTTTCCTTTTTTTTTTTTAAAGATTTTATTTATTATTTTCAGAGAGAGGGGAAGGGAAAGAGGCAGAGAGGGAGAGAAGAATCAATGTATGGTTGCCTTTCACCTGCTTCCAGCCATAGACCTGGCTGGAAACCTGGCTGCAACCTGATTATGTGCCCTGGCTGGGGAATCGAACCAGCGACCTTTGGGTTCGCAGTCCGGCACCTATCCACTGTTCTACCAGCCAGGGTTTGTTTCCATTTTTTTACACATGAATAATGCTATAGTAAAGCTCTTATATACCCTTATGAACAGTCATTTATTTTTAGAGCAATATAGGCTTAATCAATTTCAGTCTTATATTTTGTATACAACTTGTCCTGTGTTTTTAAAACTTACATGACAATTTCATGTTATGAATTTCAGGTTCTATATTACACATGACAAACATTATCATTTTATCTTATGCATAATGATAGTTGTATATGTTTTTTCAACAGAAAACAGATGAAAAAGTTAATACCAAAAGGGTAAGGTGATTTCCATAAATATATACATTAAAAAATAGTAAAAGAAACCACTAATCCTCTATAGTAAAGCTCATTACTTTTTTTTTTTAAACAGTTTTTATTTCATTATTCCAAGACACAGAAGTTGGGCAATTCAAATGTTGCGGTAAGTTGTAGAATTAATTCTTATGAGTAATCATTGGTATTTTTCTTCTAAACCTGTTTTTGCAGTTTATATAATAGAACTAGATTAAAATTCTTTTTCTTTTTTTACTTTAGAAGTTTATACATGCATAACAAACAGCATTCAATCATTATTATGTTTATTTTATATCTTAATAACTACATGCATATTAAAATCATTCATTCAACAGTTATTTACTGAGTATCTGCTATGTGCTAATTGCAATTCTAGGTACTAGAAATATAGCAGTAAATAAAATAGAAAATTTAAAAAATCCCAGCTGTCATAGAACTCACATTCCAGAGGCAAACAAAACCAAAATCCAAATAATTAAGTAAAACATTGTTTTAGATGGTAATTAGTGCAAGGGAAAATAGTTTTATCCAAAAGCATTTTAACAATTATTTTAAAGGATGATTGTCAAAAATATAATTAAATGTAACTAGAAATACCCACTTCTATGCCTAAGATCTCCTTATTTGTAATGAGGCATTTAGTGTAAAAATTTATTGAGATTTGCTAGATAGCAATAACTTGAATTCAGTTCACTTCTAAATTGTGTGATTTAAGCCCTGGCTGGTGGCTTAGTGGCTAGGTGCCAGCCTGCAAACCCAAAGGTCGCTGGTTTGATTCCCCTTCAGGGCAAGCCAGGTCTCCATCCAGGTCTGTAGCTGGAGGCAGGTGAAAGGCAACCACACATTGATGTTTCTTTCTTTCCCTTTCTTCCTCCCTCCCTACCCTTCTCTCTAAAAAATAATGAATGAAAAATCTTTAAAAGAAAATTAAATGGTGTGATTTAGTGGTAGTTTTTCTTTTCATGAATGGATTTTTAAAATTCTAATAAACCTGCTTTGGTGTTCCAATTAGAATACTTAATACTGTAATAGTTTTCTAACTCACTACTGTGGACTGAGTTAGAGAATGAGGAGCACAGTGCATTTTATTTTATTATTTTTTATTTTAAAGATTTTTATTTATTATTTTCAGAGAGAGGGGAGGGAGAGAGGCAGAGACGGAGAGAAACATCAATGTATGGTTGCCTTTCACCTGCCTCCAGCTACAGACCTGGCTTGCAACTTCGTTATGTGCCCTGACTGGGGCACAGTTCATTTTAAACATGTTTGTACCTGTGAAAGGGAACTGTCATCTTAAGCTCAGTTTTAAAGGTTATCACATTGAATATTCTTACATATGATGATTTAAAGTTAGGTTATATTGGCTTTAAGACACAAATGCAAGTTGAACTGGTTAATAATGATAATCCATTTGATTAATGGTTTTAATATTTGCGAGAAGGTTCAATTCAAGCCCTTTAAAATGAAACCAAAGCAGGTAGCCACACATCTCAAAGGTGTTTTCATTTTCTTCTGCTAGGCATCTTTACCTTTTGAGAAAATGTATCTTAGTCATATTTTTCACTATCAACAACACACTATCATTTTTTGGTGTGTTACCTGTTGTTTTGTTCCAATGTCAAATTTTAAATAAACTTTATAATTTATGAAGGTGATTACTAGATGTATGCACAGTATAATCTTCTAGAGAAACATTTGCATTGTTAAAAAACGGATGCACCCAGAGATGTTTACATCTAACTCCAATCATTTTTTAGTAACTCTGGAAGCAGACGCTGCTTCTTTCCTGTCAAAGACCCAGGTGGGCGTTTTGCTTCTGGGCAGGCCTGACCGAGTGACGCCCTCAGGAAGGTGCCGCACCAACGTAAGGGCAAAGATCCTAGGACAGGGCTCTTGGCATATTCTCCACCGTTCTGTGAAATACTCACGAAGGGCTATCACGTATTAAGTAACATCTTTCTGGCTCTTTTTGGTCTGGAGCAAGCATAGTGGGTGAAAACAAATAGGAAACCGCGTTTTATGCTGGATGCTAAGAATAAGAAGCCTTTGTGCTCATTGTGTGTGTGTTTGTCTCTCAGTCGTCTGTCGTGCATCCGTTGCTGCAGCTCATTCCTCAACTGCAGGAGAGAAGAATGAAGAGATTCAAAGTGGCCGTATGTAAACAGACTGTATGCTAGCTTTGCCACTGTGCCCAGGGCAGCTCTTCTGTTAGTTCCCACCTGCTTTTCAGGATAAACCGCACAAAAACAGCCTAAGCACATCTGTTTGCCAGAATGTTTTCATGCTCAGGAAGAAAATTTTGTTTTCCTTCACCTTAGTATGTTCCTTCTATCTCAAGCTATGAGCAGTGAGGGAAGGTGGGATTAGATATTTTGGGTGAAGTAAAGGCACAGCCAGTGTTCCTAGTCTTTAGGTAGGAAAAGGAGAAAACAGGCAATTTATTGCCTCTTTGTATACAAATCAGAAAATGGCTGGGATGGCAATCTTTCTATCCAAGTATTAAAGTGTTAGCAAAAGTAACACTTTAGGCTCAAGAAAAATATATCAGAAACTAATTGTAGGTGTTTAGAAAATAAGTATCTATGTTGAAGATAAATATAACTTTGTTAACCACTTTTTTAAACTAGCAATTGTGGAATTTTTATTATTTTTAAAGAATGTTAACTCTTTCAATAATGAAAGTTTCTAGGTATTATTTTTAAGTAATGTCTTAAATTGTTACAATGCATTACAGTTTTCGGTGTTATTTTATTCCTTTGGCAGCTCTTTTGGTGCCTACATAAGTATTGTCCTCAGCTGACTAAAGGGAAAAAAACTCAGAACAGTTGAAGGTGTTTCCCAAGATCATTTGAGCAAGTGAGATTAGAAATTACAATAGGTTCTTCTAACTTCTAGTCATGGCATATATTTTTTTCACTATACCATTTCCTTTATAGTTTCATCTTGGATACATCTATTATTTTATTGTTATATTTTCCCTTAATTTAAATGCCACCTTAATTCTATTATTCTTTATGCACTACCAAAAGTCTTCAAGTACTTTTAAAAATGCATACAGCTTAGGCAAAGAAATATTCCTCAGAATTTATTTTTCTGATCATTATTTCCTCCCTAAATTCTTTGCATTCTTAAACTAACCTTTGAACATGGAAGATAGTATCTGCTGGCAGCTTGAATGAGAAATGTAAGAGAAATTGTAGTAGCCCCTTAAAATTATAGAATTTCCAGTATTAAAATAGTCAATTATTATCAAGTTTTCTGGAAGTAATATATACTTTTTTAAATTAAATTCTCTCTGAAATTTGCTTGATTTATGAGTAGTGTAAGATTTCAATTTAAAGATTCAGTTTTTAAAAATATATCAACAAATTATGAATTGACTGTATCACTTCTGACAATATTTCCAGACAACTAGCTAAAAATACAAACTGTGACTTGGTAGCATGTCCTATTGGACAAATGATAATTCCTATATTGTAGTAAGAGAAGTTTCCTAGAAACCTATGAAAGAAAAGAATGTAAGCAATAAATAGAAAAATATTACAGTAGCATTAGCTTTGCTAAGCCGAAGTCACCTAATTTTAAAGCATATATTTGATAGTCAAGCATTTTGGGTTCTTAAAGAAAGTGAGCTTTCAGGTCCTAGTGTATTCCAACACTTTTCTCAAATTTTGTTTGCTAGACATTCTCACTTCCATCACCACAAATTCTCTTTATATACTCTTCTCTGTCCAATGATAAAACTAAAACAACATGTATATTTGGATTAGGAAGTTTTTAATTTTAATATATTTTAGGCAATACTTTGTCCTACCTTTCTTTTTTCTTATATAATCATATAAATGTATAGTTTCTATGTGTGCATTTATAAATATGGAACATTTTAACCTTTTAAGTAATTTGAATGGGATTTATAGTCAGGATGAGAATTAGATATAAAATATTGAAACTTTAAGATAGATTTGTTGTAAAGCAGGGATTTCAGAATTTTAATGTCAGAGCTATTTCTTAGAATTTAAAAATGTTATTTTACTTATATTATGGAATAATTGAAAAAGGTCTTGTTGACAAATTTTATAGTGATTGCCATCCTGATCCTTATATAATAAGTAGTAGATGAAAAACAGGAACCAATTTTATGAAAACTGTAAACTGTTAAATACTTTTCCATTAAGTTTAAAATGAAATATTTTAAGGGGGAAAAAAAACACTTCAAAAAATACCTATTGTGAATCATTGGTTTGTTCCTAGTTGGTTCTTTTTCCATTATCTTTCCTATAAATATAATTATATTGGGAAAATCTCTTCTGAAGTCTCATTGAATAAATATAGTTTACCAAAGTTGTCCCTTAATTCCTATTTAAAATTCTATAGAAATATTGTATATTTTAGTTCTGACATAATTCTACTTTATATTCTTCTTCTTGTTGTGTTAACACATACAATATGTATTTAAGGAAATTATTTTGTTCTAATAAAAATTCTAACAAAATGCTAAAAGGTGATTTTAAATATCGCTAATTATTGTCATTTCTCTTTCTACTTATTAGTAAATATACATTGTGATAAATTTGCTGCTAATAGAATCTTTATATTAATAAGGAAATTATTTTAAAATACAACATTCTAGTGATACTGCTAGTTGTTGGAAATTCTTCAGATAGAAATACAAAGATGAGCTATTATTATGACTTATATACTCAAGTCCTTAATTTCCTCTTTGTTTAATTATAATAGTTGAAAATAACTTTGAGCTTCCTTATACTCTCAAGAAGAATGTGTATCTATTATTACTGTTATTTGAATTTTAATGTCTTTGTTTTCTCTTTCAGAAAGCATTCCAAAGTCCTGCTGCAAGACAAAGATACTTTTTATTCAGGGTATGCACATACTATATTTTTTTAAATGTCAATTAACATCAAAATTGTAAAATACTTTCACTGTATATTTATTTACATTAATTCATAATTTTAATTGAGTTTTGAAGTTGATTTATAGATAATGTCATTAGGGGTCATATTGGACATCAAGTGTCATAGTCTGAGATTCACTTCCATCACCAAATTATTGCTTTAATATTATGGTATCTGTAATCTCTTCTCTAATCTACTACTCAGTTTATAAATGCCCCAAGTGACAGTCACTTATTTGCAGTTTAGTTTCATAAAATTTCATGTGCAGGAAATGAGCATCTTAAAAATGTATCACTCCTTAAGTTCTAAGGACTCATTTACTAAATGTTTTATTCTGTAGATAACAAGAGTTATGACTATAAAAATAAAAGAGATATAACTATTTTTACAAGTTTTTAAAAGTAAGAGGGTCATCTACAATGGAGGCTATAAAATAGAAAAACTTTGTCATTGTATTTAATATTTGGCATGTCTGAATTATCTATGAAATGTGAGTTTCTTCCAAAGCTATACCTCCTAAAATGTTTATACCCCTAATACATTACCAGAAATTATTTTTTTCATTACCAAAAATTTTTCATTCATTCATTCAGCAGCTACTTATTGAATTTTTACTGGGTGTTGAACAATCTATCAAAGGCTGGAAATATAAAACCAGATAGAATTCTCACTAGGAGTTTACAACCTAATATAGGATATTGATTGATAAATTAATTAAGTAATTAATTAATACTAAATACACCTTCAATCCAGAGGCTATGGTTTCTAAAAGAAAGGCATGTGACCCAGGTTGGGAAGTGTAGGAGACACAGAGAGGCTTTAAGAGGTGAGTTTGAAGAATCAACAGGAATTAGCCAATGAAATATTTAACTAAGGAATTTCAACTTTATCGTAGAGGTAAGGAGGTCCATATGGTAAGAATTGCATTTTGGAGACTAATGCTAACAACTAATTGGAAAATGAATTGAGGGAATAAGACTATATAGAAGAAGAAATAATACCATGCATCAAGATCATTATTAGGTTGCTCTCTATGACAATTAATTTCCCTCCTTAGTTTCGGTGTCTTATTACTAATTTGTTATTTTCCAGCCACGTAATGGAAAAAGATCAGAAGGTTACATTTGAAATGGTATGTATTTCACAATTCAATCCAGTTTGAAAATTTCTATTGTTTTCAGACATTCACAAATTAAACTGTGCTCAAATATTTCTATTACTTGATTGCATATATACATTAACATTCTATATAAGTATTACAATTATAGCAGCTATAAGAGCTATCTGATGGGAAATACAGGTATTTTAAGGCCAGATTAATCCATGTTGGATAGTCCCCCGGCTGTGCCACAATGGTCATCATCATTGATTTTGTAGACATTGACCTCACCTTCATTTGTTGTACAAGTACATGTAAGGGATTATGCTCTCACTGTGTTAATCAGTGTCCACAGGAATGGGTCAGAACTTACAGAACAAATATATCTGCCTTCTGGATGTTGTGTTTTCAAAGATTCCTTATAAAAGCTTTAACTTATCATCTCTAGAGAGTAAGAAAATGTGAAAGACATAAGAACATGACTTCTGCTTTGGATTCCCAGTTCCCACTTCATTGCTGGACAGATGTAGTAGACACTCAGTGGCTATTTAATGTCCCTATATGTTTAATAAATATATTAATCTTAATATCTTATTATGCTAAGAATTTTGAAATTAATCACATACACAGATTGATAAATTTATACCACAGAAATAAAAGTATGTTCTACTTTATGTAATCCTAAATGCAGATTCTATGCTGAACATATTTTTCTAAGTATTTCATTCATACCATTTATTTCAACCCTTAGTACATATTTAGCTTTAGAATTCTGAAATTCTTAATATTTTCTCAAAAAAACAAAATTCAAAATTCATGATTTCTAAGTAAAGGAGATGTCAACCCAAAATTATACAATATCTAGAAAATAAATATAGTGAAAATGCTGAACATTAAAACTTAAAAGACTTAGCCAAAGCCATGTTCAGTAGGAAAGTAGAAAAATGGGTAAATAAAGCAAATTACCTGATTATTTGAAAAAAATAGTCTAACTAGCCTATAGCCTAATTTTTAAAAAATGGTAGAAACCATAATGACACAAATATAAGTGAAAAGCAGAAATTTACAACAGATATGGAAGAAATGGATATTATAAAAGAATATTTTGCAAATCTCTGTGCTTATCTCTTTAGAAATCTATATAAAATAGAGAATTGTCTAGTAAAGTAGCTACTACCAAAATTCACTTTAGAAAAAAGAAAAAATCTAAACAGACTAATGGCCATGGAAAAAATTGAAAACATTATCCAGAAACTTTCCCCTCGAAAATTATAGCCCAACAGATTTTGAAATTTTTCAGCTCAGATAAGGAAGAAAAATCTCAAAATACTTTTTATGAATCAGTAATATTTTTTATGGAGCTGATACCCAAATTTTACAAAAGTAGTATAAAAAAGCCACTGGAGATCACAACTTTTTATAAATTTTAATGCAAACATTTAAAAGAAATATTACTACAGTATTCAGCAGTATATTTATAGAATTCCATAATCCCATGAGTGATGTATATTTTAGCAACTCAGGATGGTTCAACAAATTCTACAAATTCAACATTAGGGAATGTTAAAATATTTTCACCATTGAAAGGAAAATTATCTAACTATCTCAATAGATGTTTTTGGTAAAATTCCACATCAATTTCTGATATTTAAAAGAAAAAATAGATGAATTTTCTTTTCACATTGTTTATATAATAGTTTCAAACAAAGTCAGTACAGATTTGATAGTAAAACACTTTGGAACATTTCATTGTTTTATTTTATTTTTTTAATATTATAATTTATTTATTTCTTAATTTAATCTTGATTGTATTTTTTTCCATTACCATTTCGCCCCTTTGGATCCCTTCCTTCCAACAATCACCACACTGTTGTTCTTTTTGTGAGTCCTTTTCCTTCCATTCCTCCACCCGGCCCATCCTGTTCTCCATCTATGAGTCTGTTCCCATTTCCATTTAGTGTCAGGAACAAAGCAAAAATGCTCTGTCACATCTTATTTAATGTGGTTCTTATGCATTAGCCAATTGATTTGGACACAAAAGAAGTAAAAATTACAAATATGAGAAAAATGAAGAAATTTATCATGTTCATGGGGCACAGTTAGGAACTTAGATGTTCAAACTATTTCTGGCATTAATTCCTGTTTTTCAACAAAGGCTGGTTATGTTCATATCAGAAATATGAGCCAACATCTTTTTAAAAATTTCATTATTTTTTATTTCTTTTTTTTTTTTTTTTTTTTTTGAGATAGTTTGTCATTGCTTTATTTAACCACTGGCAACACAAAAATGTCCCAAACTTGCTTCTCTAAACTTGCCCCTCATTTGGAGTCCTTGTTAATTTCTTTTTTTTTTTTTAATTTTATTGTTGTTGTATTACATCCATCGCCTTTTTGCTCCCCTTTGTCCCCCTCCCCGCCCACCCATTCCCCCTAAAGTCAATCCCACCTGTTGCCCATGTCCAAGGTTCCTTTATACTAGGTTCTTGTCTAAGCTGCTCCCCTTCCTTGCCTCTGCCTCCCCCCTCCCCCCAACCACTTTCCCTCCTGACCACTGAAGGCCTATTCACTCTATTCATATATTTGGTTCTGTTTTGCTTGTTGTTAGTTTTGTTCATTATTGTCCTGTAATGGGTGAGATCATATGATATTTGTCCTTCACTGACTGGCTTATTTCACTAAGCATAATACTCTCCAGTTCCATCCATGTTGTTGCAAAGGGTACGAATTCCTTCTTCCTTTCTGCTATATTTCTTAACATTGTATTTATTGATTGTGCTATTACAGTTGTCCTGATTTTCCTTTTTGCTCCCCTTCACCCAGCACCCCCCACTCCTTTAGGCAACCCCTCCACCATTGTCATGTCCATGGGTCATGTGTATGAGTTATTTGGCTACTACATTTCCTATACTATACGTTACATCCCCATGGCTATTCTGTAACTGCCTATTTGTATTTTTTTTTTCCTAGATTCAATTCTTTTTTTTTTAATTTTTTAAAATTTAATTTTATTGTTGTTGTATTACAAGCCAACATCTTCTTAACTTTTTCTTTTTTTAAGGAACCAAGAACAGTTAATCAAAAAAAACCTTTCTTTCATAACTTTATAAATACAGAGGCATTTACATAATATAAAAATAGTTTAATACTAAATGGAAAAAAAGATCTGTGATTGTAATATCAAAGTAAGTATAGAGTGCTCACAAATGTAAAATAGCATTTAATCTATGTTTTGATCAATTTAGTAAAAAATTCTCTTTAAAGCTGAGAAAATAGTTTTATTTGGATTATTTCTAAATTAGGGTCTACATAGACTAATGCACTTAGGGATTCATTTTATTTTTGTCAATAAAAAATTAGTTCAATAATTATTTTTCTTTTTTCTTTTGTCATCTAATTATATGAGGTCTTTGTCTTGATGACTTATATTTACTTATAAACAATTACACATAATAGGATGATTTAATTGCAAATATATAAGGAAATAAAGGAATAACTATGAAAGTTTTGAAATATTTTACTCATAAGTTTTGTTGATATCCATGAGCTTTAGGAACCACTTTTATTATATAGTTAAATACTGTAAAATTTTGGAAGAAAGAGACATAACAGAGTAAAATGTTTCATCAAAGAGAGATTAAATGATAGCTAAAAATGTTCACAGTGAGAAAAACTGAGAAATATCTCAGATTTGTTTTATCATACATGACAAAATATAGAAACATCTGTATACAAACATTATATACACAGTCACACACTTATTTGTACTTGAATTATAAATTCAATTTTTCTCTTTTTTACAGAATACGAACTATTTTCCACAGAAGCATTGCCATGGAATACAAAATATACTGATATTTTGTTTTCTTCTCAAAAACAATTTTTGCTAAATTTAACATGTTTGAGGATTCCTGTATTGTGAACATTTTCAGTAAAAGTTGATTGAGACTGTAAATGTTTAATTTGTTAAGAATTTAAAAAGCATCTTAAAATATATTTCTTTGTGTTATAATGATAAGTAGTATATAATAAAGCTGCAAATAATGATTTTTCTGAGGTCCCTATAGCTTTTGACAATACTGATACATATGCTCTTTTGTCATTTTTATTAAAGGAACTCAGTAGAGAATTGAGTTTTAATAAGGTATTTTAGTCTATCCTATTTGAATTTTGTCAGTGACAAAATCACCTCTATAAGGGTCAGCTCTTATAAATACCAGAATGCCCAATAGCTAACAATCTTGGTGTGTGAATACCAAATAAACCCCCTGGAGGAATACCAAGTAAACCTTTTGGAAAATTTGTCCACGATCTATCCAATAGTTCAATAAGCAAGTTCTGCTTTATATCCTGTAAAACTGATGTCTGATTGCTACAAACATATCAAAGAACCAGCTTTTTCTACCGACTAGTAGTATTCACTTTACCTTAAAATAAGTTGGGTTTTTTACTTGTTTGTTTTGTTTTGTTTTGTTTGTTTTTTACATTGCAACTTCTGCAAGGCAACCAGTCTTGTCCATTATTAGGAAAAAAATAGTCTTAAGTGGATCATGAAAGCACTATATCAGTGTTTGGAGGACACAGGATTAACCTCAGATGGATGTTGAGATTATCTCCCTTCAGGTTTCCTTGGGTTTTTCCTTTCTGACACCTCTACTCTTTCATGACCACTCTACTCCACCAAGCAGGTTGCTGGCTGATTGGAGAAGGGTGACTCTCTGAGTGGATAGGATTAGGGCTTATCTCCTTCCTAGCAGAGTAGCTGACAAATCTTTGTCTTATTTTGTTGACCACTCATTATAGCTTAAATTATGCTTTATACTAATAAAGTTCCTGAATTTCACCTCTTCTCTATCTATGTGAAGAACATAGAAAAAGAACAGAGCAGAATAGGACAAAAAGTACAGTTATCTTTGAAAAATGAATTGCCTTGACAAGGTGGGGACTTGAAAGCTTGGGAGGACCTCCTGCTCGTAAGCAGCCAATGCATAGGGGAAACATTAGGTAGTGCTGTGAACACTAATGAACTAGCATGAACTTTGGATAGTGAATATAAGAAAATGGGTAGAATACTAATTTAAGAAGCAGTTCCCAGGGCCTCTCATGCCGTAGACTTAGGCAACTTACGTGTTTTTGGGCTCACATGATATTAAAAGGAATAAATACTAAAATGTGATTACAAAAATGTTGGATGTTTTCAAGTATTTAACACAGTATCTTATACACAAGAAAACATATAGGCTGCAGGATTATAGGCATTGTATTAAATATTAACCGAGCACTACAGATTTGGAGTGGTCCAATACTGAACCCGAGTTCAACATTGTGTCCTTAAAAACATTTATTTTTTTCCTACAAATTCTATCAGTTTGTGACCTTGTGCAAATAAGCTTATTTGGCAATGACATCAAACGTTTACCCTGTAATTCTGGCAGCTCCTGGTAAACATTTCCTTAACCTAATAAACACCAAGGATCGCAACTATCGAAGAAGTTTCTTACTTGAAGCCAGAGCTCTTGTCTCCTAAAGTAGTGTGTTTTTAAGATGGGGGTGGAGTGCCATTTGAGAATCTGATGAAAGGTCTGCCCCCCTCTCCCAAATTGTACACAACAAAAAAATTATGTATACAGTTGGCTCCTGGGGATTAGGTATTTCCTAAAATCCACCGGAATATACAGGCTATGAGCTCCTGGTTAAGAACCTCTCCTCTGAAAGGTTCTCTCCCCAGGCTTTTGTTATTACACCATGAAGATGGGACTCAGGGACTGAAGGGTGTGGAGTGCTCAGAAACGATGCATTGATTTGGTGGTGATGTAGGCAAGGCTGTGCGGAACGCCAACAACAGTGTCACACGGTGAAGAGGAAAGGCACCACTCAGGATAAATACCCCAGGTCCTGGCGCATTAGAACCCACATCTACCTCTAGGCTGTGCCTCCGCGTTGCCTGGCAACACAGCGACGAGGACGCGCACGCGTAAGAGGCCCTTGTTCTACCCTACATGTTTGGGTGGGTGGTGGAAACGCCGAGGGCCGCCTGGGTCTCTTTCCACCTTAAAGAGAAGTCTGGGTCGGAGTCCCTTCGCAAGGCCAGTCGGCACCGTTGAAGAAAAGTCCAGACTGAACATCATGCAGGTCAGAGGCCAGGCCGCAGGCAACTCTGGGGCATCTGGCAGGGTCCCTGCCCGGGCTGAGACTGAGTGGGGATTGGGAGGGCAGCGCACAGGGGTTGGATTTTAACAGTTATTTTTGTTAAGAGCTAAATTTTGCAAGCTGAGAGACTTTTCACTTAAGAGAAACACAAATAAACTGCAAAGGAGCACCATTTTTTTTTTTTTTCCAAGGTGTGTCGCTGGAGGCTAGTTGTTTGGGATTGTGTTTCACGCCTCAATCTTGAAACTCTTAGGTCTGCTCTATTTCTGACTTAAGAAATAGACCAGCGCCCTGGCTGGTGGCATAGTGGATAAAGCACCGGCCTGCGAACCCAAAGATTGCTGGTTCGATTCCCAGTCAGGGCAACATAACCAGGTTTCAATCCAGGTCGGTAGCTGGAGGCAGGTGAAAGGCAACCATACAAAGATGTTTCTCTCCCTTTCTACCTCCCTCCCTTTCTCTCTAAAATTAATGAATAAATTTTTTTAAAAAGAAAGAAAATGACCAGCAACTTCAGTCCAAGTGTAATTCAATTTAAATATCCTGCCCATGACCTTAAAAACAATCAGAACAAAAGCCCTAGTAGTTGCACCTATCTTGAGAAAGACCACCTGTCTCTGAAGTTTCTCCTACCTGATTGCAAAAGCTATGTTAGACGTCAATTTATTCTGTTTTTTTTTCAATTTAATTTTATTGTTGTTGTATTACATCCATCCCCTTTCTCCTCCCCAACCCTCCCACTCACCTACCATCTAATCTAAAAGGAATTTAAGAAAAACAATTCCATGTATGAGCACATCAAAAAAAGAATAAAATACTTAGGAATAAATGTAACCAATGAGGCAAAAGACTTTTACACTAACCATTACAAAACATTGTTGAAAGAAATTAAAGAAGATAACTAAGTAGAAAAACATCACACCTTTGTAGATTGTAAAACTTAATACATTAAGATGTCAGTACTGCTTAAAGAAATCTAAAAATTCAGTGTAATCCCTATCAAAATTCCAATATTTTTTGTAAAAATAGAAAAACACATCCTAAAAATCTTATGAAATCTTGAGACCCAAAATAGCCAAAATAGGCTTAAAAAACAAAACAAACAAATAAAAAACAAAGATGGAATGGCCACACTTTCTGATTTCAAAATATACTACAAAGTTACAGTAATCAAAAACTGATACTGGCAAGGAGACATACAGATCAATGAGACAAAATAGGACACCCAGAAAGAAACCCTCACATATGCAGTCAAATGATTTTCAATAAGGGTGCCAAGACCATTTAAGTGAAAGGATAGTTTCTTTGACAAATGATATGGGGAAAACAATATCCACATGCAGAAAAATGAAGTTGGACTCATAACCCACATTGTAAATAAATATTAACTGAAAAAGGATCAAAGATCTAGAAGTGAGAAGTACAACTATAAGACACTTAAGAAGAAATTATAGGGAGAAACTGCCATGACATTGGATTGGCAATAATTTCTTGCCACCAAAAATGACAGGTAACAAAAGAAAACATAGATAAATTGAACTTCATCAAAATTTAAATTTTTATGCATCAAAAGACAACATGCATAAAATGCAAATGCAAATGACAGATGGGAGAAAATGTTTTCAAAATATATATTAAATTTTTAAAAATCCAGAGTATATAAAGAACTAAAATTCAACACCAAAAATATAAACTGGTCAAAAATAAATATATAGATAGATGCATGACATTATGTCATCAGGGAAATGCAAATTAAAACAATTATGTGTAAAAGAGACCATTACACATCTGTAAAATGGCCAAAATCTGCAACAACAACAATATCAAATGCTAGTGAAATGTGGAAGCAGTAGGAAATCTCATTCATTGCTGTTGGGAATGCAAAATGGTACAGCCTTTGGAAGACTTATCATATCTTAACATTTGATCCAGCAATCACATTCATTGTCATTTACTCAACAGGGCTGAAAACTTAATATCCACACAAAAAGGTGCAGATTGATGTTGATAGCAGCTTTATTCAATGGAGGCAATTAATACATACTTCAGTAGGTAAAAGGGTAAATAAAATGTGGTACATCCAGGTCATGGAATACTATTCAGCACTAAAAAGAAATGATCGAGCCATAAAAAGACATGTAGGAAACTTAAGTGCATATTTACTAAGTGAAGAAAGCCAACCTGAGGAAGATCATATTGAATGATCCCAATCTAGCATCATTTTTGAAAAGGCAAAACTATGAAAACAACAAAAAGTTCAGTGGTTGCCAGGGTTTGGGAGGTGAAAGGGATGAATAAGCAAAGCACTGAGGAGTTTTAGGGCACTGTAAACACTCTATTGTATCACAATTATGGACACATAGCATCATGCATTTTTGTCCAAACCATGGAATGTACACCAAGAGGTGGAGCATAATGTACAATAAGAACTTTGGGTGATTATGATGTGTCATGGTAGGTTTATCAATTGTAACAAATATGTCATTCTTATAAAGGATATTGATAATGGGGAAGGCTGTGTACTTGTGGGGGCAGGAGGCATATTGGAAGTTTCTGTCCATTCCTCTCAATTTTGCTGTGAACCTAAAACTACTTTTAAAAATCCTAATAAAAATTGTTCCTCTTCATTATTTCCAATCAGGTCAGTCCACATGCCTGTTCACTGAGCAACACCGACAGCTTCAATGTTCTATTTCTGACCCCTGTGGGACAATGTTTGTAAAGTCTGTGGTAGTGTTAACAGTGTCCTAGGCTTCACATTCACTCACCATTCACCCACTGATTGACCTAGAGCAACTTCTAGTCCTGCAAGTTTCATTCGTGGTTAAGTTCCATATATAGTTATACCACTTTTTAATATTTTATACTATATTTTTACCGTACTTCCTATGTTTAGATATACAAATACATACCTTCATGTTATAATTATCTATAGTATTCAGCACAGTAATATGCTCTGTAATAAGTATAGCAATTGGCTATACTTATAGTCTAGGCATGTAAGTGTTAGTGAAACAACAGTGAAATTGCCTGATATGTTTCTCAGAATGTATCCTTGTTGTTAGTAACACATGACTGACTATATATTAGTATATTTTAGTACAATATTACTATATTGTACTAGAGAGTAACACATGACTATATACTAGGCACATTTAATAGTACAATTTACTATAGTACAATATATACAGTAAAATAGTATAACATTAAATCTAGGCAGTCTCTAATACATTAAAGATATCAATTATAATTCTTAGAACAAGTATTGAAACAATAATATGAAGACATAGACCTAAAAACCTAGTTGCACAATATGGAATTCTAAAAAATATTTAAACAAAAGAAGGCAAGAAAGGAGGAGAGGAACAAAAATGCAAATGAGACAAATTGAAGAAAACACAAACAGAAAATAATAGCTCTAAATCTAGTATTAACAACTACATTAAATTAAAAAGTAGAGATTGTCAGAATAGACAACAAAGCAAGATACAACTATAAACTATTGCTAAAAGGCACACTTTAAAGCGTTGAAAATAAGATTTCAAAAGACTTTATTTAAAAAGTACTTAGGAATAAGCTAGAGAGAAACTATGTTAGTACTGAACAAAATAGAAATCAAGATGAGGATAATTAATAGAAATAAAAAGAAACATAATAATAGAAGGAGAAATTCACCAGGAAGAGATCACATATAAAACTGTGCTTACATAATAATGAAGCTTCAAACACATAAAGCAAAAACTAACAGAATTTAAGGAAGAAATAGGCAAATTCACAATTATAATTTGAGATATTAATATCCTTTCTTCTAATAATTGATAGAACAATAAGACAAAAACTACTAACAAAATAAAAGATACAAACAAATCTATCAACCATTCACTGAGTTATAGAGAAATTTATCCATCAATGGCAGAATGTATGTTTTATTCAAGCATTCTTTAAGATACACCATATTCTGGGTCATAAAACAAGCCAATGTGTTTAAAAAAATTAAATCTTATGAAAATATATTTTCTGACAAGAAGAATTAAATTATAAAAGCCTAAATTATTACAAAATCAAAGTGTCTTCCAAATAATAAAAATGTCAGTAAAAAAAATCACAAGTGAGATTTAAAATATTTTAATTGAATGATAAAAATACAACATACTAAAATATGTAGGATGTAACTAAAGAATGTTGAAAGGGAAATTTATAGCATTAAGGGGTTATATTAGAAAAGAAAAGTTCATAGTCAATGATCTAAGCTTCCACCCTAAAAAGAAAAAACAATGAGCAAAATACAATAGAGAGGAACCTCATTTTAAATATTTGTTTACCTATCAAGAGTACAAGCCCATAATAATCAAAATAGCATGGTAATGGTATAAACACAGCCCAGAAATAAACCCACACCTTTATAGTCAATTAATATACAACAGAAGAAGCAAGCACATATAATAGGCTAATGATAGTTTATTCAATAAATGATGTTGGGAATATTGGACAGATATGTGCAGAAAAATGAAACTAGACCTCCTCCTTACACAACACACAAGAATAAATTCAAAATGGATCAAAGACTTAAATGTTGGACCCAAAACCATAAAAATCCTAGAAGAAAACATTGGCAACAAAACCTCACACGTTGCTTGTAGCAATATTTTATCCAACAGATCTCTGAAAGCAAAGGAAACTGAAGATAAACAAGTGGAACTACATCAAACTAAAATGCTGTTGCACAGCAAAGGAAATTGTCAACAAAACAAAAAGACAATCCATAAATGGGAGAACATATTCACCAATACATCTGATAAAGGATAAATGTAAAAAATGTATAAGGTATTTACAAAACAACACCAAAAATAAGCAACCCAATTAAAAAGTGGGCAAAGGACCCAAATAGATACTTCTCAAAAAAAGGACATACAGATGGCCAACAAACTTATGAAAAGATGCTCAACATCAGTAATCATCAGAGAAATGCCAATTAAAACTACAAGAATATATCATCTCACACCTATCAAAATGGCTATCATCAATAAGTCAACAAACAACAAGTGCTGGAGAGGAGGTGAAGAAAGAAAAACACTTTTGTACTATTGGTGGGAATCCAGATTGTGGCAGCCACTGTAGAAAGCAATATGGAGTTACCTCAAAAAATTAAGAATGAAGTTGCCTTTGGACCCACCAATCTCACTCCTGGGAATATATCCAAAGGAACCCAAAACACTAATTTGAAAGAACACAAGCACCTGCCCTATGTTCACTGCAGCATTATTTACAATCACTAAGATCTGTAAGAAGCCCAAGTGTCCATCAGTAGATGAGTGAATAAAACAATTATGGGACATTTATCCAGTGGAATACTACAAAGCCATAAAAAAGAAGAAATTTTTACCCTTTGAGACAGAATGGATGGACCTGGAGAATATTACACTAAGTGAAATAAGCCAGTCAGAGAAAGACAAATATATGATTTCACTCATATGTAGAATCCAGTGAACAAACTGAACTAACAAAGAAAATAGAGACAGACTCATATTAGAGAGCAGGATGACAGCTGGTCGGGGAGGAGAATTAGATGGTAGAAGGACTGAGCAAAAAGGAAAAAGGACTCATGGACATGGACAACAGTGTGGTGAGTGCTGGGAGAGGGAGAATAAGAGGACTAAATGGTAATGGAAAAAATACAATAAAGATTAAATTGTTAAAAAGAAAATTTGGATCGAGACCAAATACATAGCTACAAAATTTGCATTGTTAAAATATTGATACTGGTTCATGAAACATAGTTCCCACTTTTTATTTCTAATATTGGTTATTTGTGCCTTCTTACTTAAAAAAAATCTGTTTGTAAATGTTTACCAGTTTCATTAGACTTCTCTAAGAACCAATTTTTAGTGTTTGAAGTCTTCTCCATTATATACTCATTTTTTCATTTGAACAATTTCTATTTTCACCTTTATTATTTTCTTCTACCTTAAGCTAATTTTGATGTTTTGTTTTTTTTTTCAACTGTCTAGGTAGGAGGCTTATAACACTTATGAAGTTTTTTCATTTTCTAGTATGTTAAATTAAGGATATAAAATTCCTTTTCTGAACTGTTTAATTGTAGCTCACATTTGTTCACATATGTTTGATATGTGGCTTTATTGCTATCTTTCGATTCCTAATGTTTTTAAATTTCCATCATGGTTTCTTCTTTGACCCATAGGTTGTTTAGAATTTTTCTCCTAAAATTCCAAATATATGATGATCTCCTAGTTACTTTTTTAAAAACTGATTTCTACCTTCAGTCACCATGCTCCTATGTGTGGACCTTTATTAAATTTCTTAGCCTCTTGGACTCTTCCAGTTAGCTGTTGCTTTATAAAAATTACCACAGACTTAGTGGCTTAAAACATGGTTTCTATTATTTATTATCTCAGAATTTTATGGGTCAAGGATCCACGGGTTGCTTAGCTGGGCCTTCTGCTTATGAGTCTCTCACAAAGTTGCAATCAAAGTGTCAGCCAGAGTTGAGGTCTCATTTAAAGTTACAACAAAAGAAGAATCCATTTCTAAGTTCCCTTACCTAGTAGTTGGAGCTATTTGACTGAGGACCTCAGGTTCTAGATAATTGTTGGTTATGTTTTCTTGTCTCATA
Organism: Noctilio leporinus; assembly: GCA_004026585.1. Taxonomy (NCBI): domain Eukaryota; kingdom Metazoa; phylum Chordata; class Mammalia; order Chiroptera; family Noctilionidae; genus Noctilio; species Noctilio leporinus. The sequence continues at coordinate 66,455 of PVIW01000488.1, forward strand.
GTTCTTTCCCTAGGACAGCTCTCAATATGGTAATTTGCTTCATCAAAGCCAGCAAGTGAGAGAGACTGCTGGCAAGATAGAAATTGCAATCTATGGAATTCAATCACAGAAGGGGCATTCCTTCACTTTTACCATATTCTATTGGTTAAGAGCATGGCAGAGTTCTCACCCATAATTAAAGAGAGGGGATGATTCAGGGATGTGAATACCAGAAAGTGAGCTCTGATAGCTTGTTTGCCCCAGTATTCATTCCTTTCTTCTGGAAATGTCAGAAAAAAATGGACAGCGAACTCGAGAAACAGTAGTTAATATATGAGAGGCAACTTCTGAAAAAGCAGAAAATAAAATATCAAATCCTAAGTAATAAGGAAGAAAGGCTAACTTTCATAGAAATTAATTATGATTGGACAGAAATTAAACTATAAAAATATCCTTCTAAGTCTTAACCTGGGAGTACAGGTCCTATGAAGCTAAATATTATAGCTGAACAGAGAAGTAAGTTTGCCTGGAGGTCTTGAATGTATATGTAGAACTAGAAACAGAACAGTATTTGTTCATGATGTGAGATAGTTTTGCCTATTATATTTATCAGAAAATATTCCATAACTTTTTGAGTTTACTTCATTAATATTATATATGTATTCTAAATTGCTTTTTTAAAAAAACATACCTATAATTTTTGAGGGTAGAGAATGTATCCTGTTTATCAAAAAATGTAGTCCCATTAGATCTGGGAAACAGGAAAAAGTTAGACCACTTGGTTTTGTTCTTTGAAATTCTGTAGTTATTTGTAGAGTTCATTGCATAGTTAAAAATTCTACATATCAATTTTGTTTTCTATTTTTTACATAGGATCCAAATGAAGATACAGAATGGAATGAAATTTTAAGAGACTTTGGCATTCTTCCTCCAAAAGAAGAGCCAAAAGATGAAATTGAAGAGATGGTTTTACGTTTACAGAAAGAAGCAATGGGTATAGTTGTGCATTTGGTGGACTGGGTGAAGGGAATAATACAGTTATGATAGTAATAGTGTATTTCATAAACTTCAGGGGTGAGAGGACATTAGAAATCATTTATGTCCCACCCATAGTTTTGTTGTTATCTTAAGTTCCTAATTCATATGTTTAAAGTCACATTCTAGTTAATAACAGAGCTGAAATTTACTGACATTTAAGCTAGTGAGCTTTTTTCTCTCTACCATATTTCTCTATTTTGATCATTCTATAGAATATGTGTTATTTTGTCAAGATTTCCTGTTACTTAGGAAAAATCTAAATATATAGATTCTATTTTATTATTTTTTCCACATCATTTATCCTGCCTATAACCCCTTCTACCCAGCCACAAAGTAGCTTTATATACTGCAGATATTGCAACATTAAAGATAGTCTTGATCTCCATTTATTTAATGTCATTTTTTCTAGATATGTGACTATAAAGCAAAATTAATTTTTAAACAATTCAATTGTCTACAATGTATATTGTTTTAGTTAAGCCATATGAAAAGATGACTCTTGCACAGTTGAAGGAAGCTGAAGATGAATTTGATGATGAAGATATGAGAGCTATTGAAACATACAGGTACAGTGATTCATTGGGGTAATTTACAAGTTTTGGAATGAAGAAGCATTGTAAGATGGAAACTAAGATAAAGCCCTATTTTGTCTACAGACTAGATTAAAAATAACAAAATAAGTTTTAAGTGAGATTTTAAAATTAACATATAAGGTGGAATTTTTTCCTGATTTGTTTTGCCTTTGCTTAAATTAAAAACTATCCAAAATGTACCACAGAATGTTTCAAGTGACATCAATAAGTGGAAAATACCAATAAATGGCCAATAAAAAGAGGGCCATGACTTTCCTTCTAGCATGATGTATGCCAATGGTTTCTATCATTTATTAATTGCCAGTCATAAATTCTTTTAGAAATTAGAATAGGTGCATATATCACCCATTTATCTTGATGTTAAAACCATATAAAGAAATAGTTAAAATGGTAGGCTATAGAAAAATACTCCTTGTGAATGTGGGCACAAAATTTTATACAAAATATTAGCAAAGTAAGTCTAGAATTTTTTTTTAAAAAAAGAATAATACACACTGAATAAGTAGGACTGGTCCCAGGAATGCAAGGTTGTTTTAACATTAAAAAAAAGAGAGAGAGACAGAACCAAAAATCAGTGCATTGGGTTAGAAACAGCAATACTCAAGTAGCAATGAACGCACCTAGAATACATAAAAGTAGAACCAGTGTGCCTTGGAAAACTTTTGTTCCGTGTGAGTTGAGAAGGTAAAATATGAGTCATGAGCATATGGTGCTAGCAAGTAAAGAAATGATAAAAAAATTTTAAGGCATAGGAGCCAAACTAGAATATCTCTCAATGACAAGAGTTGGAAGTTGAACAACAAAATAACTATAACATTGGATTATAAAATAAATAATAAAATCAGGCAGAGGCAAAGAAGGGGAGCAGCTTAGACAAGAACCTAGTATAAAGGAACCATGGACATGGACAACAGGTGGGATTGACTTTGGGGGGAAAGGGTAGGTGGGGAGGGGGACAGAGCGGAGAAAAAAAGGGATGGATGTAATACAACAACAATAAAATTAAAAGAAAAAAAAAAAGAGAATAACCAACATGAAATAAATAAATAAATAAATAGATAAATAAATAATAAAATCAATACCCATAAGTTCATAGTGATATAAATAATTAACTGAATACATGATCAAAATCAGAAGAAGTAACTTCTTCCTCACTGGAAAATTTTAATTAATAATTTTATACAGAATGAGGAAAATAGAAGATTTATCATCAGATCACCATAGCAATAATTGTCCATGGGCAAGATCTGCTGATAGATGCTAAAATGAGTGGGTGAAATTTTAAGAAGCAAGGTATTTTCATGATTTCAAGGTATCTTCCCCTCCAACTATTTAGTAATTATAAAGGAGGAAATTGTAAGTTTACAGTAGGGAGCCTTATCTTAGGGAAATGACCAAGGTTAAAATTACAAATGATACATGGTGACATTAAGTAACTCCAGATATGGTGTATTGAAGAGGACACCTACCCTCTTTGCTATCTTTTAAAATAATCCATAACCTAAATCTAATCATAAAAATACATAAAATAAACTGGAATTTGAGGGACTTACAAAAAACTAAACAGGTTGCCTTGACTCAGTGACTCAGTTGGTTGGAGTGCACACCAAAAGTTTGCAGAGGTACAGGCACAGAGTCTGCTCATCATTGTGTCAACCTCCACTGGCTAAGGTGGCTTCCAAGGCATTTAAAGGAGCCGCATCTATTTTTTTAAGGGCATAGAAAAACAACCATGTGTATAGAGGGAGTCAAAAGTCTTGGGAAAGATGAAGGCTCAGAGAAGACCTTATAGTTTCAGCTCAGGCTGATCCCTGACATAGAGACACCCTACAATAATAATAAAACAAACTATAGGGAAGGAGGAAAATTTGATTCCCAGAGTTATCACATTATATGAACCAAAATGGTTAATTTTCAACAACAACAACAACAGCAACAAACAGGAAAGTATGGTCCTTTCAAAGAACAAAATAAATAGATACAAAATATTCCTGAGGAAGGCCAGATGTCAGACTTACTAGGCAAAGACTTTAAGACAACTGTTAAAGATGCTCAAAGAGCTAAAAGTAGACATGGACAAAGACAGAAAAACATGTATGAACAAAATGAGAATACTAATAAAGAGACAGAAATTATAAAATAGAACCAAAATGACAGCCTGAAACAAAAAAGTAAGGTAGTTGAAATGAAATAAACAATGGAGCTTTTAAAGCACATTTTAACAAACAGAAGAAAGAATCAGCAAATTTGAAGATAGGATAATTGAAATTATTGAGTCGGAGAAACAGAAAGAAAAGTGAACAGAGCCTAATTGTCATTATGGTAACTATAAAGTCAACCAACATATATAATGTGGGAATTTCAGCAAAAGAAGAGAGGAAATGACAGAATATTTGAAGAAATAACGGCTGAAAACTTCCTGAATCTGACAAAATCACAAGTCTACAAATCCAGATGCTCAATGAACTTTAAGTAAAATAAACTCAAAGAGACCCACCCACATGAAGACACATCATAATACTGTGGAAATACAAAGACAGAAGCTTGAGACCGGCAAGAGAAAAGGGACTTGTCACATACAAAGGACCCTAAATGAAACTATCAAGTAACTTCTCAACAGAAATCTTAAAGGCCAGAAGGCTATGGGTTGATATACTTAAAGTGTTGCAGGGAAAAAAAAACTGTTAAGATTTTGAATCTGGCAAAAAGCTATGTTACAAGAATGAAGGAGAAATTAAACATTCCTAGAAGCTAAGGAAGTTTGTTACTACTGCAATTGCCCTAAAATATTAGCTATAGGAGTCCTTCAGACTCAAAGAGTTCTAAGCAGTAACTCAAAGCCATATGAAGAAATAAATAACATAGGTAAAGATAACTACACAGGCAAATGTACAAACCAGTGTTACTATACTTTTGATTTTTAACTCCTTTATCTCCTACATGATTTAAAAGGCAGATGCTTAAAACAATACTTATAAATCTATGTTAAGAGCACACAATATATAACAATGTAGTCTGTAATGAAAATATAAAGGATGCCCTGGTTAGGTGGCTCTGTTGATTGGAGCATCATTCCATACACCAAAAGGTTGTGGGTTTGATTCCTAGTCGGGGCACATACCTGAGTTGTGGGTTCAATCCCTGTGGTGCATATGAGAGACAATCCATCGATGATTGATATCTGTCTATCTGTCTCGGCCTCTACCTCTTTCTCTCCCCTCTTTCCCTCTAAAATCAATAAACATATCAAGTGAAAAGTAAAAAAAGAGGGGAGAAAGGTGAGCTGAGATTTGTAGGAAGCAGTATTATTCACAGTAGGTCTTTATAAAATATTAATTTTAATTCTTAAGGTAACCACTAAAAGAATCCAGAAAGGGAAAAAAGAAGGAAATCAAAATAATACACTACAAAAACCAGCTAAATGCAAAAAGAAACAGTAATAGAAAATTGAGGAACAAAAACTATATAACAAATACAGAAAATAGGTAAATGGCTGAAGTCCTTCCTTATCATTAATTACTTTGTTATGTCGGTCCCAGACTATTTTGCATATTGGTGCTTGCTATTGGTTAGGAATGTCTGAGGAACTCACTTGGCCTGTATTACTCATGTTGTGGCTGAAGCAACTCTTGTGGTTCTTTTATGATTGTAGGGTGTCTTCAGCAAGAAACCATTGAGGAACTTTGATGAACAAGAGTTATTACTCACAGGTCCTGGAGGATACATGACATACATGTCTGAGGTTCACACAGCCAGGTTATAGGGAGGGATAGAGAGCTAGAGCTAGAGATATAGAATGAACTTGTGGTTATGCTTTTACTGGGGTCCAATGGTAGGGTGTCTAGATTTTGAGAGTTCATGTTTATTGGCTAATTTAGAGCATAAGACCTGGAATTTGAGCACAGGAAAGAGAAGCAGGGACACTTAAGCTAAGTTATTCGGATTGCCAGGGGCTTTCTGAAAGAGGGAGCTTCATGAGTGGGAGCAGACTAATTATTTGGTTGTTTTGCTAGTTGCTGTGTCATACAGCCGACAATATGTTCTTCAAGATGGATATCCTTTGAAATGGATGACTTGGCAATCAAAAGCTTAATGTCAGGTACTTACGCGATAATCAAAAAGCTTCATGTTGAGTACTTAATTACATATTATAAATTTAAATGGATTTTAAATTAAGTTAATCTCCAATCAAAGGCAGAAATTGGCAGAATGAATGAAAGGAAATACAATGCAAATTCTACAAACCAAAACCATCTTAAGAAAGAATAAGGTTGGAGGACCCACACTTCCTGATTTCAAAATACTGTAAAACAACAGTCATCAAAACTGTAGTAGTGACATATGGATAGACATACAGACCAATAGAATAGAGAGCTCAGAAAGAAGCTTTCTCATATATTGTCAAATGGTTTTCAAAAAGGTGCCAACACTATTCAATGGGAAAACGACAATCTTTTCAACAAATGCAGCTAGGAAACCCGGGTGTCCACAGGCAGAAGAATGAAGTTGGCAGACCAGTTCTGCAATGTTGAAGTCATTCCTGGTAGCCCAGTTTAGATCCTCCTCTATCTTTCCATTGGGTTTGTAAAGCACTTAATTCTGCAGATTAAGCTTCTGGCTGCTTAAAATAGCTAGAGGGCTTTCTGTTTATGCAACCGAATCCCATCCGATATGATTGCGGAGTGTAAAATTCAGGCCACTGAGCACTAAATCACTTCCTGATGGCAAAACTAACCCAGGTCTTTATGTCTCTCCCTGCCTAATTACATTGAAGTAACAAAGACAAATGAGGAAGAGAAGGTGGAAAAGGGGAGGAGGAAAAGAAGGTTGTTTGCTGCTCCATTAAGTAGGGCATGGCATAATCATGGGAACAAAAACTTTTTGAAATTTTTGAAAGCTATGAAGCCAGTGAGATCAAATTGAGGAAAGTAAATGATAGTAATGCTGAATACGCAATGCAAATAAAATCTAGCTCCTGAAAGGTCTTTGGATTAACTGTGAATTCTGAACATCTGAGTCACTGGAGGGAAAATTGAAGGACTTCGGTTTGAAAATTGTGAGAGGGCCCTTGATGTGAATTGTTAATTGCTGGCATTCTCCTCTAGGCTTTATTTTGCTTGGATTACTTGTTATATAGAATGGTTTTACCTGACATGTTTCTAATATGTGAAATAAGGCAGAGTATTTTAAAATATAACAAGGATTTTTATCTATTCAGGTATAGTGAAGTCAACAAATCAGAAAATTCAATTGAAAAGATAGTTTTCTACTCAACGTAGAATAAAGGTCATGCACCACAATGCAGGGCCACACAGAGAAGTACTAGAGTTGGCTGAGAGGCACAAGGAGCGAGGGGATAGCATGGACACTGGCCAGCCTTCGTTGTGGTTTCTGTGGGAAAGGCGAGCTAAGCAGGGTAAGCAGATTTAGGGTTGGTTAGTTTGAATATGGAACTATTGTTCCAATTGTGCCCTAATATCAAACTCCTTTGGGGATCAGAAAACCTCTGTAATACCTGTGCTGTCTAGGAACCTATTTCAGTAGCAAAGATTGGGAGAAAATAATTGCAAAAGACATATCTGATAAAGGAATGTTATCCTTGACATACAAAAACTCTAAAAACTCAACAATAAGAAAATAATATGATGTTGTCGAGGATGCGGGGCAAAGGGAACCCTCATACACTGTTGGTGGGAATGGAGGCTGGTGCAGCCACTGTGGAAAACAGTATGGGGTTTCCTTAAAAAACTAAAAATGGAACTGCCTTTTGATCCAGTGATTCCACTACTTGGACTATACCCAAAGAAACCTGAAACACCAATTCATAAGAACCTATGCACACCTATGTTCATAGTGGCACTATTTACAATAGCCAAGTGCTGGAAATAGCCTACGTGCCCATCAGTGGCTATTGGATCAAAAAACTTTGGTACATTTACACAATGGAATTCTATATAGCAGAAAGAAAGAAGGAACTTGTACCCTTAGCAACAACATGGATGGAACTGGAGAGTATTATGCTTAGTGAAATAAGCCAGTCAGTGAAGGACAAATATCATATGACCTCACCCATTACGGGACAATAACGAGCAAAACTAACAACAAGCAAAACAGAACCAAGTATATGAATACAAGGAATAGGCCTTCAATGGTCAGGGGGAACGGGGTTGGGGGGAGGGGGGAGGCAGAGGCAAGAAAGGGGAGCAGCTTAGACAAGAACCTAGTATAAAGGAACCATGGACATGGACAACAGGTGGGATTGACTTTGGGGGGAATGGGTGGGTGGGGAGGGGGACAGAGGGGAGCAAAAGGGGGATGGATGTAATACAACAACAATAAAAAAAAGAAAAGAAAAGAAAATAATATGATTTAAAAAATGGTCCAAAGACCTTAACAGATACCTCATCAAAGAAGATATACAGATGACAAATAAGCATATGAAAGGATACTGCATATCTATTGTCTTCAGGAAAATGCGAATTAAACCTAGAGACTGCTACACAACTAAGAGAATGGCCAAAGTCTGGAACACTGACACCACCAAACACCAGAGAGGATGTGAAGCAACAGGAACTCTGATTCATTGGTGGTAGAAATGCAAAATGGCACAGCTTTTGGAAAAGTTTTAACTCTTCTTATAAAACTAAACATTCTTACCATATGATCCAGCGGCTGTGCTTCTTAGTATTAACATAAAGGAGTTGAAAATTTACGTCCACATAAAAACCTGCTCATGGATGTTTATAGTAGTAGTATTCATCACTGCAAATCCTTGGAAGTAATTAAGATATCCTTCAGTAGGTGAATGGATGGATAAATTGTGGTACACAATACTAAAATGACCTATTCATGAAAAGACATGGAGGAAACTTAAATGCATGTTGTGAAAGAGTAAGTGAAAGAAGCCAATCTGAGAAGGCTACTATATGATTACATAATGATTTGGAAAAAGCAGAACTATGAAGACACTAGAAAGATCATTGGTTGTCAGGGGTTGACAGAGGGGAGGAATGAATAGGCAAAGCACAGAGGATTTTAGAGCATTGAAAATACTCTATATGATACCATGATGACGGATACATGTCATCATTCATTTTCCCAAACTCATAGAACATACAATACCAAGAATGAAGTGTAATGTATACTATGAACTTTGGGTGATTATTATGCATTAAATGTAGGTTCATCATTGTGATATATAACAAATATATCACACTTGAGGGGGATGTTGACACTGGAGGAGACCATGCATGTGTGGGAGTAGGAAGCATATTAGAAATCTCTAAACTTTCCACTCAGGTTTTCCTACAAACCTAAATACGGGCCAGGTAAATTCACCAGTTAACATTTTGTCTGGTAGTGCCTGGCCCAGAGACCATTAGGGCACAGGGATAGTGGCTCAGGTTAACGACGGAGGTGTTTGAGGGACTGGGCTCTGGACTGGTTGGTTCGCACTTGAGGAATTTGCTCTCCAGCAAAAGGTTGCTATCTTTCAGAATTAGCTAGACCTGGGAGGAACAGTCTGTCCGGGATCAGCAAGGCCCAGATGCCAGAGCATCAAAAATACAGAAAATAAGAAGAGGTAGCTAATACACTGAAAAATAAGGAAACGGAGATACAGGACCAGTAACTTTTAAGGATTCGCACATGCATCAGAAACCAGTTGCATTTGTTTCATGAATCCAAGCATTCCGTAACTGAATCAGAGTATGTAAATTTTGAGAGTTGTTTAAGAAAGTTTCATGCTCCCTGTAATTAAACAACTAGATAACATGGAATGCTCACTGTATGCTAGGTACCATCGTAAGAAATTTACATATATTATTTACTTCCCAGTAATTCCATGCAGTAGGTAGTGGTATTATTCACATTGTAGTTGAGGAAATTGAAGCTTAAAGAGATCAAATAACTTGCCCAATTTCATGCTGCTAGTGAGTGGGAGCTGGTATTTAAACCAGTTTAGTCTGACCTTAGAGTTCAAACTCATCATTCTTCTCTACCACCTGTCTACCTGCAATAAATTTTATAACAAATTATTATACATATTCACAAAAGCTTTGGACTGAAGGTCAGCTTAGCATGATAGTTAAGAGCATGTAAATGGGGATAATAATAGTATAAAGTTTTTGCAAGGCTCAGTTAATATGAAGCAGTTAAAACAGTGTCTGGCACCATAATAAGCATGCAGTAAAATGTTAGCCATTATTATTATACAGGTATATTCTCCCTTAGTAAGTGTTTAACCTGTATGTAAGAATTTGTTGGTTCAATGTCTAAATAAACTCTTTATAGCTATAATTAAGACCTAATTTAAAACTCAGTAGCTAACTTCTTTTACTTGCAATATCCACAATATAACACAAATTCCCATATTTACAGAGAAATTGGCATTATAACACCATTAATACTTAATCTATTACTTGTTAAGGTTTTTGATATATACTAGCATTACATTCATTGCCCCAAATTGTTACTGTATTCATTCCCATGAATGATTTTGAGAATATAACAATTTTCTTATGTAATTTTATTTCATTTTTTTAATTAGAGAAAAACGGTTACGGGAATGGAAAGCTCTTAAAAAAAAACAAAAATTTGGGGAGCTAAGAGAAATTTCTGGAAATCAGTATGTGAATGAAGTCACAAATGCAGACAAAGATGTGTGGGTTATAATTCATCTATACAGATCGAGGTAATTATCAAGGGATTTTAATTTTTAATTATTTATTTTAATTAAAAAATATTAATATACTAATGTTTTAAGAATTTATAAAGCATATCACAAAGAGCACTCATAAAAAGGAAATATGTGTATATATACATAAACATTTATGTGTACAGAGTCATTGGCTTCAGGGATTAAATTAGGTATTTTAATACATTTTCTTGTCTAATTTAAAGAACTTGTCACACTTTTTAGAAAAAAAAGAATTTTTTGGCAGTTAATTTAAATAAAGCTTAGGGAGCCTTTTCCCCACAGCTCAGTTGGTGAGAGCGCCATCCCAATACACCAAGGCTGCAGGTTTGATCCCAGTCAGGGCACATACTGGAATCAACAAATGAACATAAACAAGTGGAACAATAACTCGATGTTTCTCTCTCTCCTTCTCTCTCTCTCTCTCTCTCTCTCTCTCTCTCTCTCTCTCTCTCGCTCTCTCTGTCTCTCTGTCTCCTCCTTCTCTAATTCCTTCTGTCAAATCAATATATTTTAAAAATTAATAAAAAATAAATAAAACATGAAACATTCAAACATATAGAGAAGTAGAAATAAGTATAAAATGAGCCCTCTAAATACTAGCCAGGTAGATTCAACAGTCAATATTTGCCATATTTATATCGTGTGTGTGTGTGTGTGTGTGTGTATTTGCAGAACCATTTCAAAGTGTATTACATAAAAATGACACTTTTATTCCAAGTACTTTAGCATACAATTTCAAAACATTTTTCTATATAACCATAATACCATTTTCTCACCTAACAAAATTAACAGTAATTCCTGATAGCATCTAATACTCAGTCCTTACTCAAATTTTCCCAACTGACTTCAAAATGTCATATATATATATTTTTTTAAAACAGGATTCAATCAAGGACCGGGAAGTGCATTTGGATATAGCATATCTCTTGTCTGTTAAACAGAACAATTCCCTTGCATTCCCATGTTCCCCCCAAATAGTTAATTTTAGAGTGCCTAGTTGAATGAAACCTAATCCATATCTCCCCCTGCCTCGTCAGTTTAGTGTAATGATAATTGGGAAAAGTGGACTTTTCCCCAACTCTGAGCCAAAAAAGAGCTGTAAGCTCCCATAGCTTCATAAATCACACATAGAAGCAGCACCTCCAGTGTTAGGTCTGAGGCCCTCTGGGCGTCAAGCCAATCCAAGAACAGAGAGCATGACAATAGGCCTCGTTGTCCTTAGTTCATTCTCTGAATGAAAAATATCTTCTCACTTCAAGTCCTCAGAGAAATTCTGTACAGAGCAATTTATGCAAATTAGAGCCTTGCTATTTACCAATTCCTCCAACAAATTTTGATAGGAATCATACCCCATGAAAGGATATTATTTTTACTTTAACTAAAATGCTTGGTAAATAAGTTTTTAGTAGTCTAAAGTCTTAAAAATAATCATTTCCTATTTTTTCTATCCCACTTCTCTGGTTAAACCAATTTGGAGATTTGCTGATTTTGGTTCCTCCCAAATAAGTATGTGAAATAGCAACATTGACAATTCTGGGATCTGTGTACCATAAATGTTATGTACTGAAGGTGTACACTGAATGTCTTTTCTGAGACTCAGTATGATAAGCAAAATGCATGTTCTGAATGACCTACCATACCCTGTATAACATTATTTTAGGGTTGTATGGAAACTGTTCAAGTTAGGCAGTATATACTTCTCTAATGTTTCTGATGGTTCTGATTGATGGTGGTCCTATAATTTAGTTGAAATTTTGATGTGGTTGTGCGTGGAGGGGAGCTGTGTTTACCCATGCTGCTACCGTGACTGGAAGTCTGAGCTAAGGAGTTTTGGATTTGGTAATCTCATGCGAAAGTAAGCCTGTGATGGTGATAAGCGTGGGGATCCCTTTGTTTCAACTCCGAACTGCCATGGATTCCCTAGGAGTACCATTTATTTTTTCTCCTGTGTCCCATATAGTAGAAACTGGCTTGATTAAATTGGTGCTAAGTCAGATGTGCTTAGCCTTACTTAGGCATCAAGTTCCCATGGTAGCAAGCTTTATTCCCAGGTTATAAATGGTGTTTGTAATGAAAATCAGAAGGCTCTACAGCTTATTATTAGTAAAGGTAACAATAGAGAATGATCATTGAATGTTCTTAGTTATTATTAAAAAATATCCAAAGATATATTTTTGTCATGAAGATATTTCACTTATTTTGTTAAGTTGAAACGAGTAGTTTATTTTTTAAAAAGATGTTGTGTGTACTGTTTCTCTTTTTAGCATACCTATGTGTTTGCTGGTTAATCAGCATCTTAGTCTTCTAGCAAGAAAGTTTCCAGAAACTAAATTTGTTAAAGCCATTGTGGATAGTTGTATTCAACGCTACCATGATACCTGTTTACCAACAATTTTTGTTTATAAAAATGGTCAGATAGAAGGCAAATTCATTGGAATGATAGAATGTGGAGGTATAAATCTCAAACTAGAAGGTAATGATATTCTTTTTAAAATTTGCTTCTAAAGATAGGCAAAAACTTCACTAAGTTAACAAATATGAAAATTTATATCCATAAAACGTAAGGTTTTCTTTTCTTCCAGCTCTTCTTGTATGCTTCCAGATTAATTTCCTACAATAATAATCTTATCATAACACCCACTTGCTTAAATCCTTATTGGCGCCTTATCTCAAATAAATTAAAAATTTGGAATCCTCTGAGAATTTCAATCCACTTTTTAAACTATATTTCTTAATGCTTACTAGTTTCTGCATCAGCCAGACTATCTTCAACTGCTACCCCAGACACATTGATTTGTTTATTTAGACTATTTCATATTTTCCCTGTATGCAAATCACACTGCTTTTTATTTTTGCTTCCAGATCCTATTTCTTCATGTGTCTCTTAGTTTTCCAATTCAAATATATCTCCCTGTTCTCTACTGAATTTTTATAGCATACTATCTGATTATGTTGATTAATTAATTCCCTTCTAGTTTTCTCTCCCTAACAAGTACAAGGATGATACCTCCTATTATTTTCTTTTTATAATACATAACATAGGACTTTATATTTTAATGCTTTTTTTTTTTTTTAATGACCTTTACTTCCTGACCTAGTTCTAAGGCCATATCCTTCATCAAGTCATTTCTTGGAACTGCATTAATTTTGTATTATAAAAATCCTTTTCTCTTTAACCATTATGTTAAAGCTATTGTGGAGTTGTCCTTAACAGCTAGTTTATCCACCTTTTTGTTCCCTTAAAACTGATTTTGGCCTTACTGAGACCTCCAATATTTTAATTGTTCCAGAATTGCCCTATTCTTTCTCCTAGTCTTTAAGGCACTTGTTTTTATCACCCTGTTTTTGTTTGTTTTCAGGTTGGACTTTATTCCTTTATTTAAAGATGTTTAAAAATAATAGAAGAAAACAATAATATAGCAATAATTCATGTAATCACCAAAAGTAACGAATGTTCATATTTGCTTCAGCTATTTGTCTTTTTATCACTGAAATAAACATTTTAAACAAAGTTGAAGTTAACCTATTTTCCATTCCTGGTACCAGTTCCCTCTTTTCCTCCCTAGAGGCAATCATTATCATGAATAGTATGTTATCTGGCCCTTGCTTTTTTAAATTAGTATGTTAATTTGTTTAATTTTCTTGTACACATAATATGAAATTTACCATCTTAAACATTATAAACTATATAATGCAGTGTTATTAACTATAGTTACCGTGGTGTACTTTATACATCCAGGACTTTAATAAATACATAAATTAATTGATCAGTTAACCATTTTAGTATATAGTTCAATGGTATTATGCGTATTCACATTATTGTGCTATCACCACAATTATCCATCTCTCTAACACTTTCCATCCTGCATAATGGAAACTCTATACCAATTAAACGGTAACACCTCATTCCCTTGCCCCTCTAGCCCCTGGCCACTACCATTCTACTTCCTAACTCTATGAATTTGACCATCTCAGAACCTCATATAAGTGAATCACACAGTATTTGTGCTTCTGTGACTTATTTCATGTAGCATAATTTCCTTAAGGTTCATTTATGTTGCACATGCGTCAGAATTTCCTTCCTTTTTAAGACTGTGTAATATTCCGTTGTATATTTATACCTTTGTTTACCCTTTTATCTGTTGATGGATGCTCAGGTTGCTTCTATCCTTTGGCTATTGAGTATAATTCTGCTATAATCATGATGTACAAATAATCAGTTCTAGTCCCTGTTTTATTTTTATTATATTATTTATGCTATTACAACTATCCCCCCTTTTTCCTCCTTGTCCACCTCCACCCAGCACCCCCACCCCCACCCAGGCAATCCTCATATTGTTGTTTGTGTCCATGGTTCATGCATAAATGTTCTTTGGCTAATCTTTTCAAACCATACATTGATGTTTCCCTCCTTTCTTCTTCCCTCCCTGCCCTTCTCTCTAGAATTAATGAATAAAAAAAATTATTGTCCATAATTTCTTCCTTTAAGTATAATTTTGCTATACCCAATGTGTATTTTTTAAAAATTTTCAAAGATCTTATTTATTATTTTTAGAGAGAGGGGAAGGGCGAGAGGCAGAGAGGGAGATAGACATCAATGTGTAGTTGTCTTTCACCTGTCTCCAACTACGGATATGGCTGGAGACCTGGCTTGCAACCTGGTTATGTGCCCTGGCTGGGAGTTGAACCAGCAACCTTTGGATTTGCAGGCTGGCACCTTATCCACTGTGCTACCGGCCAGGCCCAAAGTGTATTTTGATATTGTACTTTGTTATCAAGTTCTAAGTAATTTTTTCACAATAATCATATTGGAGTCAATTTCTGTTTCATATAGATGAGAAATTCTTCATTTTTCTAAGACTTTAATCTAATTTAATAATGGATTATATATTACAGAACTTGAATGGAAGCTAGCAGAAGTTGGAGCAATACAGACTGATTTGGAAGAAAACCCCAAAAAAGGCATTATAGATGTGATGGTATCTTCAATCAGAAACACTTCTATTTATGATGACACTAATAGTTCAAACAGTGATAATGATGATACCAAATAGAGAAAAATAGTTAATAAATAGTTTTAAAGTATTTATGTACTGAATGTTTTATTTGTCACTGCCTTTTTAGTCAGAGATTAGAAAATGTATATATTTATTTTAGTTTTATGTTAGAATTACAGCTTAGACATCATTTCAAAACTTTCAGGTATTTCAGAAATTGTCTCTAACTCTAACTTTACCAGTATTTATGCTGAATCCTTACTATTTTTTCTTGGCTTATCTTTTTTCTGACCCATGTTAGACAAAAACTCTGATACTACAAGTTCCCTCTATTACCTACTCCCTTCCAAAGAGGCCTATGAATAAAACTAATGAAAAAGAACCATGAAATTTTATTTAATTTATGTTAATAAATTTTAAAGTCTATTGTTTATGACCATATGCTTTTTCTTTGAAATTTCTTACCTATTAAAAAAAAAATAACCACTTAATATAAAATGCAATTTAAAGGTTCTAAAAAGGACATAAGAAACATATCCACTTATTATTATTGTTGTTAGTAATTCTATTAAGTTAGAAAACTAATAAGTACTGTTATTAAAAGACTACAGAATCATTAGAACTGTATGGTAAGTTTCTAAATCAGGAAGAGTGAGAAAAATACGTTGTGAAAGCTTACCTGTTTTTTTTTTTTTGTTTGTTTGTTTGTTTTTAACCTGTGTTTTTTTTTTTTTTTTATATTTTATTTCATTATTTCTAGAAAGAGGGGAAGGGAGAGAGGCAGAGAGGGAGAGAGACATCCATGTATGGTTGTGTTTCACCTGCCTCCAGCCACAGACCTGACTGGAGACCTGGTTTGCAACCTGGTTATGTGCCCTGGCTGGGGAATCGAACCTGCGACCTTTGGGTTCGCAGGCCGGCGCCTTAACCACTGTGCTACCAGCCAGGGCATAACCTGTGTTTTAATAGTAATCACAGAGTAACTCACCATGAGAGAACATACAATATTAGGATACTGCAAAAGATCTGCAGGATGTTATGTTTTGGCTTCATAATGAACACCATTTGTAAAGAAAATGATATGGAGAGATCTGATTAAGATCAGTGGGGAGAAGTAGGAAGGGCTGCTGAGGCGATGGAAAGCAGTCCTGGACAGGATTGGCTGAGAAACTGAATGTCCAGGGCCAAGAGAAATAAAAAGAGGGTGGGCTCTTTGGCTGGGTTGTGTGTCCGGGGTTCTGGCTCCTGTTCTGGCTCTGGCTTACCCTGGGCTCTTCTTGCTGAGGCTGCCTGGATGGTGTGCTGCAGCTGCCTGCATTTTCCTGTGGACAGTATTTTGTATGGGATGTAACTCTGGGCACAGCCTAGGACCAGCAGAGGGTGGCAGGTTTATTCTCAGGCTCAGAGGCAGAAGCTGGCTGCTTTTCCAAAATTGTGTAGCTTTTGTGTATTTTGTTGTTTCAGTTTGTAAACTAACCCTATAGAAACTGACAGGAATGGGTCCTGGCTGGTGGCACAGTGGATAAGGTGTTGGCCTGTGAACCCAAAGGTCGCTGGTTCAGTTCCCAGCCAGGGCACATAACCAGATCTCCAGCCAGGTCTGTGGCTGGAGGCAGGTGAAAGGCAACCATACATTGATGTCTCTCTCCTTCTCTGCCTCTCTCCGGAAGTAATAAATAAAATCTTAAAAAACAAAACAAAACAAACTAACATGAATGATAGAAGTCGGGTGTTAAGAGTTTAGCCTAATCGATAGGCATGGAGTAAAGCTGTGACTTGATTGGCTTAAGTAACTGCTTTTGAATAAAGGCTCTTTTCCTTTATCACCAAACCTTGGCTTCTAGAATTTTGCGTAGAGGGTGGTGGCAGGCAGCAGGACCCCAACTGCTGTTCAGTAGCAAAAAAGGGTGGGAAATCCAGTGTGTAATAGCTCAACAACAGACTTTATTTTTCTACTTTGTGTTGATGACCCACCATTCTGATTAGAGTTGTTCACCAATTTTGTGAGAATCCAGATTAAGATTAAATGAGTAGATTGCAAAAATAAATTGGTGCAAATTGAGGTATTTTAACATGGCATTAAGAATAGGCTCTTTGCTGCTCTTGGGGGTAGGTTGGGATCTCAGAGGCTGCAAGAATGATGAGAAAAGTTAAATACAGTTTTGAGTAAGGTATTGATAATTTATTTCACCAAATAGTAGGGTAAAATCAAAGGCTCTAACTTTGGCAAGAATTATGAAAACCCCTTTCTTCTGAGATAGAAAAGAAGGGCTCTTAAAAATACACATTTTGGGATGAAGGGAAGGAAAGTTGCCAAGAAAAGTTGGGAGTTGCACATGTGGTCTTTGTTTTAGCATTCTGCACACATAAAAGAGAAATAATATACTGGTCCAACTTTTGAAGTTCCCTTGTGGAAGTGAAAGGAAAAGCCCTATAATCATAAAGTTAAAATGTAACTTAAATGCCATCTAATACATATAAATATGAACATTGTTTTTTCCTCCAATTGAAACCACATGGAGAAATTTCTGTCTTCCTAAATGAAATCATTTTAAATAAATGTATTTTAAAATTAAAATGAACAGAGAAAGTTCACTTAAAATGCCTAATAAATAGGCATTTAAAATAATTCAGGTATCTTAAATATTTCCCTTTTAACTCTTAAATCCACCAGGTGGCAGTAAAAGTGTTTACCCACAAACAGTTCTTGAATACTTGAACATTTGTAAAAATCCTACAACTGTAGCATGTTAAGAGGTGACTGGTTGTGATTCCAGCCGCAGCCTTTTTCAAATGCACATGCAAACATACACACACATTCTTCTATCAGGTGCTCCTAGCTGTTGGCGCAGCTCAGTGATGCTGCTTCTTGCTACTTCATCTATACATTCTCAATTAAGTAGGGGATAAATACTTGTTAAGAGTGTAGAGGCATCATTTAATTTTAATATTGTGTTTTCCATTTAATGAATTTTTTATCTGATGGGATACAAACAAAAGGTTTTTTTTTAAATTGTCGATATGCAACTATTTTTGACCTACAAAAATGGCCATGTCGTATGTTCCAACCCAGTATTTTTCGCTATTCCTTTGCTGCCAACTGTGCTCTGTTAAAACTCCCTTCCTTGCTTCAGTGCCGAGTTTGTCAAAGAGCAATCCTAGAACCTGAGGTGTTCCCATGGAGCTGGTTAGATATGCAGTCTCTGGCCCCATCCTGGACTGACTGAATTGGAAATTTTGTTTTAATGAGATCTCAAGTGATTAAGGCAGCACTGAGTAGCAAATCCCTGAAAGATATATTTGGCTGTATTCTTTAACCTCTTCCTCCACACTCTTGGTTACTAAAAGTGTATCTGGTTTACAACTCCACCCAGTTCCAAGGCAAGTGTTCTCTGGCTGAACTTGTAACTCAGGATCTCTGAAAACAGAAGGTGAGGTTGTTTAAAACCAATTCTTTGCCTCACTTTTAAAGGCCCATTCCCTCTGCCGTGGGATGGGAGACTGGGAAGGAAATTAGGGAGGAAAAGGCTAAATTTCTCTCCACTGGTTAAGTGCAATCCATATAGCATCTAAATGTTCATTCATTGATGGGCACACACAGTTCTGTTGTACAAACTCTGAGGCAGCCTCTC
The DNA here is from genome assembly GCA_004026585.1 of Noctilio leporinus. Taxonomy (NCBI): domain Eukaryota; kingdom Metazoa; phylum Chordata; class Mammalia; order Chiroptera; family Noctilionidae; genus Noctilio; species Noctilio leporinus. The sequence goes on from PVIW01000488.1 coordinate 85,392, forward strand.
CACCGCACAGTTGCTTGACAGGAAATCAGCTTACAGCTTTCTCTGCCCAAATCTCTCAGTTCCCACCTTAGCCTCTTGCTGCTTAGGATTTCTTCCCCCCTTGGTGTCAAGGTGGTTCCAACTGAATGGCACTTTCTACACAGCATTAACAGACTTAGGAGAAATGTACACATCCTTGCCATGCCAAATTGTAGGCATGCACATTGCTTTATTCAGCCTAGTCCCTGGCTAGCTGTTTTTCTCCAAGTCTCTATCCTCTGGCTTATCAATAAATCTGCCAGTCCTCCTTCAGTTACTTCATTTCTCTAGCTGATTCTATTGGAGCTTTATTTATTAATGTGGAGTGGGGTGGAGGATAAATTGAAAGGAAAAGCCACAGTATTATCCAGAAACCTGACTGACTCCAATGATTCCCTTACCTCCCCTTCCCAAGTGTTCTGCTTATATGACCTGAGAGTGAGGGTTGGAGGTTTTGACTATGGTAAGATTTTGTTCAGCTTTTGTCCTTGCTAAAGAAATAGGTATTTGACCCAAATATTGGCAGCTATTTAGAAGGTTAGTAGTGCATGCTCTTTGTTCCCTATTTTGACCTCGCTCACTATCCTCTTACGTAAGTGTTACCTGTGTCTGTTACAGTGTTATACTCTTGTGGGTCCTCAAATACTTGACTACTAACATAGTACTAGTATATCATATTTTACTGATTTCAGTAAATCTCTCCATTGTACATTAATGCACATTAGTAAGGCTACCTATTGACAAAACTATAATTGTCTACAATCATACTGATATAAAGATGATCCTAAATATCTTCTAGTGTGTTTTACCTTTCATCTCATTTGTTCATTCAATTATTCATTTACTTCAGGCATTGAAATGGATGTTGCATATGTAGTGGTGAACAAAACACATGGTTTCTTGCCCACTGGAGTTTGCCAGTTGGTGGTAGGGAAGAGAGTTAATAGATTTTTTAAAAAATCAAACATGCAAGGTCAGCCCATAAGGTATCCAATCATGTACCATGAAAAATAGAGACATTTATTGAAGAAGATACAAGAAACATTGTAGATAGGACAATGGACACCCCAGTCCCCTTCAAAGTAGGCACCTTGGGACCTCACACAAATCTCCCAATCACCATTAGCCGCCCTGTCCTATTATCCTGAATCTCATCCATGATCTGAAATTTCTTCCCTTCCAAAGGTGATTTTAGTTTTGGGAAAAGCCAGAAGTCACATGGCACCGAACCTGGACTATAATGGGGCTGAATCGCTGGGCTGACTTAACATTTCACCAAAAAACTCTGCAGGAGATGTGATGTGTGAGCAGGCAAGTTGTCATGATGAAGCTGACAATCACCAGTTTCACATAGCTGTGGCCTTCTGAATCATCCAAATAATTTCTGCAGAGGACTATTCAAGCTTAACAAAGAATTTGCTCTACTTGCTCAGTCATTTTGAATGAGAAGGTCACACAGTGCATACACTCACTCAATGGTGGGTGTCTACCACCCTCACTGACTAGTACAGTGAAGCTGTCATTGTTCACACAATATACTCTCCTTGGCTGCCAGGTTATACTGATGTTCAAACGATTCTTATTAACAATGACTGGAGTTTTTCCAGATAGCCCTTGAATGTGTAATTTAAATTTATATATGGAGGAAACAGCACAACCTAGAATAACTACGGGTACTACAGTGGGGAGAGGAGAGAGGTGGGTAGGAGACCTACTTAGATAGGGTAGCTAGAGCTTTGAGACATGAAGACTGAGGAGAAAACATAGAAGGGTAGTCCAGGCATGGGCACAGCCAGTGTTAGAGCCTGAGGACAGAGAGATTAGCAAGGAACTAAAGGAAGTTTCTGGGTTGGGAGTGTCATGGAAAAATGAGGGGCTAGATCAAACAGGCTATAATGGTCATTATTAAGAATGTGGATGTAATGGTAAACAAAGGGTTTTAAGTGGGAACACATGATTTAATCCCCCCCTACCCCCCAAAAAAAAAAATTCTTCCTATCTGTGCAGAATAGATTGAAGGGGACATCCAAGATATTTGAGACTTAAGAGCTGCCATCAGGTAGGCAACTGAACATATGTATGGAGCCCAAGGGAGGAGTGTAAGCTGGAGTTACAAATCTGTGCGTCATTTCAACCATTCCTAGGGTCCAACAAAAATTATTAAAGTCTAAAATCACCATCCTCACCACCCAACCTTTATGTAGCAATTAATAATTTACATGTGATCATCACAGTTCTGAGACTTTTCTTTTTTTAAAGTATATTTTACTAATTATGCTGTTACACCTTTGCTCCCTTCCACTCAGGATCTCCCTTCCCATCCGTAATCCCACCCCCCAAGCCCCTGTTAATTCATGTCCATAGGTTGTGCATATATATATAAAAATTCCCTGAGTTCACCATTTCCTATATTATTTTTAATTCCCCCCTATCTATCTTGTACCCATCAATGATGTTTCCTAATTCCTGCGCCATTTCCCCATTTCATCCCCTTACACCCCCACCCCTGGTTAAAACCCTCCCAATGATTCCCATTCCTATGATTCTAACCCTCTTCTGGTTGGTTGTTTTTATTTTTTTAAGATTCTGTTGTTGATAGTTGTACTTGTTTTCATTTTAATTTCCATAGTTTTAGTCTTTTTCTTTAGTAAGTTCCTTTAACATTTCATATAATAATGGCTTGGTGATAATGAATTCCTTTAGTTTGTCTGGGAAACACTTTATCTGCCCTTCCATTTGAAATGATAGTTTTCTTGGATAATCTTGGGTGTAGGCCCTTGTTTTTCATCATTTTGAATATTTCTTGCCAGTTCTTTCTTACCTGCAAAGTTTCTTTTGAGAAATCAGCTGATAGTCTTATGGAACTGCTTTGTAGGTAACTCTTCTTTTCTCTTGCTGCTTTTAAGATTCTCTCCTTATCTTTAAACTTTGGCATTTTTACTATGATGTGTCTTGGTGTGGTACTCTTTTTTAAGGGTCTAGAATGAATATAAGTAAGTGACTAAACCATGGAGGTTTCTCTAAAAAGAAAACTTACCTTATATTCTCTAGTATGCATATCTTAAACGTCCTATGTTCCATTCACTTTAAACTATAGTGGTAAAACTGCCCTGGCTGGTGTTGCTCAGTGGGTTGGGCATTGTACTGCAAACTGAAAGGTTGTGGGGTGAGTTCCTGGTCAGGGCATATGCCTGGTTAAAGGCCTGTTCCCCCATTGGGGCATGTAGAAGGCAACCAATTAATGCATCTTCTCTCTTTCCACTCTCTCTAAAAATAAATAAATAAAAATAAGATAACTATGCTGGTAAAAGTAAGACTGTCAATGAAAGGATGGATGAAAGATAATATGAAAGAACAGAAAGGACTTTGTGACAGATAGGACATAGAGAACTAGGAAAATTTGAGCAAAAGAGAAGAATTACCCAAAAAGGAATATGTCTGACTCTAATATGGGATTCTTATGTACCAGGTACAATCACACACACATTTATATCTGTCATCTACTCTATCTCCTCTCAATTATCTTATGAGATGAGATTATCTTCATTTTATAGGTGAGGGAACTGAAGAGAAATAAGTGCTCAAAGTCATGTCGATATTAAGTGGTGGGGCTGGGATTTAAATCCTGGCAGTTTAGTTCCTGATTCTAAACTCTTAACACTATGCTATATTGCCTCTATCAAGACATCAACTGGGGCAATCAGTTGGGAAGAGAGTGTGAAATGTGCAGTTTAAATAGTAAGGCATACAGGAAGAAACAGACAATATCTGAATTACATAAATTGTGTTTAAGAAGAGGATTTAGGTGGTGGGACAAACTTAGGACCTATGAAACTATGAGTCAGAATTTTCCTTTTAAGGAAAAATGGAACTGGAAGTTGGAAAAGTTATGACAAATATGACCCAGTTTTATTCTTGGAGAAAATATGGGGAGAAAGGATTATGCTGTGAACTGAACCATGGGAAATGTTCACGCAGTGGCAGAGGACAGGCAGAAAAAAAGGATTATCAACAGTTCTTGGTAAATGATTAAATACAGAAAGTGAGAGAGGAAGCAGTCAAAGACGAACTTGATTAGATCCTGGTGACTAAGGACAACAGAACCATTAAAAAGGGCAAAGGTGTTTTTGAAGATATATGCTCTAGATGATACAGAATATGAAGTGGGGTCACTTTCTAGACTAAAACTTGGACATCCACATCCTAAGAAATGCATTTAAACCTTTTTGTCTAGATGCAACCTACCTAATCAGTATAATGAATTCTGCTTCCTCTCTTGCTTACCTATTATTAGTTAGGGTTCATAGGCTCTGGTGAAAGAAAACATTTCACTGGTCTAAGCAATAAAACCACGTGAATTTATTGCCTAATTTGAGTAAATTTCCAGTGGTCCACATTGGATTCAGGGCATCAGATATGTCTTCAGGCTAGATCTCCATCTTTGGATCTTTTTCCCCTGTTCCTTCCATCTAAGAATCTGAATGGAAAGATGGCTTAAGGCCTCCACTCTTCCAGATTTAATTCCATTAGGAAAGTGGGAGAGTCCTTCTTGGTAACTCCAGCCTATGGGTGACGATTAACTCAAATATTCTTCCCCCTGAAGTTCTTCTACCCCAGCCATAAGGACTGAGGGCATGAAGGATAGGTCTCCAAAGGAAGTTATCAGATTACAGAATGTTGAGCAAGCAAAAATGTGTACTCAAATCCCTTCTGCTCTATGGTGGAGTTAGGTTAAATCATGCTTTTCCACTCTCCACTGCAAAATCCTCAGGTGAAGGATCAGGGATCTAAGTTCAACGTTTTTTTGTTTTTGTTTTTTTCCTTTGAGCATATGGCAAGAATTTGACATGTTTACTGAGGTGAATGTTACCTGAACTGAAAGGAGGATTTTATAGCTAAAAGTTATTTTTTGAAACAAGAAAATGGCTTCTATTTTCAATCAAAAGGACACACATTAAAGCATAAAAACTACTAGGAATTGGGACTGTTCAGACCTCTTTTCCCATAATTTACAGCTACTAAAATGTAATTTTACACGTGGATCAAGTGTGTTTTCACAATCAAGGGGGGTCATTTTCCCCCAAGGTAAGCAGGAAGTACTCACACTTTTCTAACAAGGAACGCGGACTTAGCTTACTACTGCATCCCTCCTCTTCCCTCATACTATCACTTGGCCCTAATGATTTTGTGGTCACAAGCTGGTGGCCGAAGGGCACCAGAACGCTACTGGTACTGGGCCTTGGTTCAGCCACCTTGGTAATTGAGTTCTGGTTGAGAAACAGTTCAGTGCCGAGACTCAAATGCTAGCAGAACCTCATTTAGAAAGTCACAGAGATAGAAGTGAGCCAGCTGGGTTGCAGGTGGGATCAGGAAACTTATGGAGGCAAAAGAATAGGGTTAGGGCTAAGGGTCAGATGGAAAACTCCCAAGGAACACATCCTGGCTTCCTTCTGCCTCCCTCCAGCCACGGGCGTCGGTCCTGTCTCCCCACACCTACCCACCAATAAGTGCCCCAAGCCGCGTTTCCGGGAGAGGCGTCGAGCCTGTGTCTTTAGAAGTCCATCGCCTCTGCAAAGCCCTCTCCCAGCCCCGGGAAAGCAGACATGAATGAGGCCGCTGGAGAGGGGAAAAACAATCTTTCGCCCACGAACACCCGAAAATTATGTTCCCCGGGGTCTGCAAAGTCGGTTCCTTTTCCAGGGAGAGAGCGTCCCCTTTTTGGCCTCGGGTTCCTCCACCAGACGCGACCCGTCCTCGCTCTGCTCGCGGTCGCTGCCCGCACCGAGGGAAAAGCCAAAGCAGCCCGGAGGTCACTACCGCTGACGCTCGCCGAGCAGCCGCACCCTCCCCCGGCCAGGCCCCGCCTCTCCCCGGCTTTCCAGTAACTAGTACCGAGAGAAGGGGGCGCCGCGAAGATCCCGGTTTCCCCGCGGCCGCGGACCGCGCACACGCTCCGGCCTCCCTCCGGCGCAGCCCGGGGCACCCTCCCGGGTTCCCCGACGACGCCTAACGGGGCAAGTCGCATGCGCGGGGAGCCGCGCCGGGAAAGGGAGAGTGAGGGGAGGGGCGAGCCCGCAGCGCCGGCCAACCGAGCCCGCAGGGGTCACTGACCACGCATGCGCAGGGAGGGAGCGCAATCACAGACGCCGCTGGAGGCTACCGGCTCCGGAGAGGAAACCCCCGGCCGCGGGAGCGCGGAGGAAATCTGGCCGCCGCCGCGTGCGCGCTCCCGGTGAGTGGCGCCTCACCGGGTGGGCCCGGGGCTTGACGTCCGCCGGTAGGCTAGCCGGGGCGGCGCATGCGTGCTCCTGGAGCCGGTGGAGGAGGGGAAGGGAAGGGAGGGGGAGGAGGAGCGGGCGGCAGTAGCGGGGAATTTCTTGGGGGTGAGTTGGGGGCGCCAGTCGCAACCCAGGTGCAGCTCTGGAGCCGCCGAGTCTCCGGGACGAGGCCAGGTTAGTGGTTCCAGGCACCGCAGCCCGACTCCCGGGTGGGGGAGGGAAGGTGCCGGAGCCGCGGCTCAGCCACAGGGTGAGGGCGCGAGGTCGGGGAGGGAGCGGGGGGCGGCGTGTGTGGGGCTGGGGGGCGGCGGCCGAGGGAGGGGAAGGCTGGAGCTGAAGTCCAAGTTTGGACTCTGTGTAGTGTGCCTTCTTCTGGGAGTTGGGGCGAGGCCCGCCCTGTCTGCGGGGCCCTCCGAGGCAGCCGGGGTTACCTGCGGGGCAGGGGCGGGATTGGGGTGCACGGCGGGGCCGGGTGGTTGGTGCGCGCCCCGGGGCTGGGACGGGTTCCAGCGGCGGAGCAGCCGGGGAAGCCGGAGACCCGGTGTCGAAAGGGCTGTTGCTTGGGACCCGCTAGGCCTTGTGACCCACTTTATTCCTGTCACAACTTGGGCACGTTTGGAGCGGCGCCCATTGGGGCGCCGGGGCTGCCAGCTCCTCCGAGGGAACCCCAGCGTTCCCGGCGCCCGACCCGCGCGCCGCGGTTCGAGCAGCTACTGCCGCCGCCCTTGGACTGGTTCCGTTAGTGGTCGCGGTTCCGGGCTCGGTCCCTGGGGAGCGCAGCTCCGGGGTTTCGGCTGGAGCGACCGCGCCGGGTGCAAGGGCTCCGGGAGCGGCGGCCCCGGGGCTTCCTCCGGGGAACCCGCGCCTCTCCGCTGCCCAGCGCCGCCGCGGCGGGCTTTGCCGGAGCCCTCGCCGCCTGCGAAGCAGCCGTCTCGGTAGCTGGTCGGGGCGCTCCGGCCCCGGGTGTGAAATGTCCACACGTAGAGCCGCAGAGCTTACATTCTTGAATGTGTTTTTGCCGGTGTGGTCGTCCTGTTGATTGACGGAGCAGGATCCCTAAAGATACAAGAAGCCTAGGCCTCTGACCCGGCAGGTGAAAGATCGAATCAGGTGGTGGTTCCTTGTTATTAGTACGCCACGTTATGCGACCTGAAGCCTTTCTTAAAAGCAATTTTTCTCTTACAGTGAAAGAAAAGCACAAGAAATAAACTATTCCTGTCGTGGCCGATTGGACTATTCCGCTGATCCCTCAAGTCACACACACACACAAGGTAGTATCGCTTGCAGGTTGCGTTCTAACTTGTAGTTATAAGTGGTGAAAGGAGAAAATTGTGGACTGTTTTATCTCTGATGGAAAAGCCAGCGTTCTAAACAGGATCGAACTTTCTATGAAAGACACCTCCAATCTGGTTTGTTTGAAGGCACTAAGTAGTTAACTGAGTTAGAACACCATTAAATGTTAGCCTGAAGAATGTAGATGAAAAGTTGCGATAGAACTAGTCATGATCATCTATGAAAAAAAGAATGAGGAAGCTCTCTGTGTACCGACATGGAAAACCTCCAAAGTATGTTATAAAGTGAGAAAAACAAGGTGTAGGACAGTGTGAATGATATGGGACTTTATGTGTGACTTTATGTGTTAAGGGAGGGGTGGAATACGAATATAAACTTGTGTTTACTTTTCTAAGTATAAAGGAAATCGGGGAAGATACTGTAAAACTGATAAAGATGGGAGAGAGGGAGAAGTAGTCGCTTGATGAGGGGAGGTGGGAAATGAGGCGTACACTGTGTATTTAAAATATGTGTGACTGTATTATGGGTTCTTAAACTAGGTGAAACAAATGTCCTTCCCTACAAAATAATTCGCTGAGTGGTCTTTGACTGTTTGCTTGTTTCTCTTTCCACCTTTCTGGTGATTTTGGCCATTTTCAGTATGACTGCCCCTAATGTTTTTTAGGAAAATGAATGAAACTTGAAATAAAGTTTTGAATAAGCTTGGCTTTTTATACATTAGTTTTTAAGATGCTAAAGTCACAAATTTAAAGATGATTAGTCATGTTTTGCTAAACTGTAATGACATCACTTATATTTGGCATTATGGCTGGATTATGCTGTTTTCAGGTTATAGTTCGTGTTTCCCCCCTCTTTTTTCAGAAGTTGTATACAAATTTACTTCTTAAATCCCATAGTTGTCATGGCAAAATAGTTGGAGAAGATGAACACTCCGTTAAACTGACAATCAAATTGATTGTCTAGGTAGTTTGCTTTTCATATTGGGAAACTTTTTCTCTTACAGAAATAAGACGTGAACCCCAATAAAATGTAAATGTATGTGTGTGTGTGTAATTCTTAGGAAAAATTACAACTGAGGCAATGTTCTGCTGATGCGAAAAACAGAAGTTTTTATGATTTATTGATTCTTACAAACATTGTATTAGGATTTTTAAGTTTTAGCTCTCTCAGCCTAACCTTTTAAATTAGGTTAAATTCTAAAAGAGGATTGGTTAAGGGTGGATATAAAATTGGGGTGAGGGTACTCAACCTCTTCTGGTGGCTAATATTGTATGATTAAGTAGTGAATGTTGAGTAGTGGGTGGCAGTTGCTGTAAGTTTCTGTTCCTTTACGTAGTATTTTTATTTTATGGAATAGGATAATTGTTTTATTTGTTTGATCTGTAGACCTCTAATAGGTATACTTCCACAAAATAGCATTTATTTTTCCTTTGAATTCCATGTAGGACTATTTAATCTCTTTGAAAAAATATAAACAACATTTCAAAATTTCATTTTTAAAATACAGAAGTAAATTGATGCTCTTGCAGAATTAAAACAATACAGTGTACATACATATTAATGAAAAGTCCCTTTGCATATTTCAATTTCTCAGAGATAACTGCTGTTAACACTGTTGTGTTAACCTATATTTTTTCACTGTGCATTTTCAAACATAGACTCTTCAGTCTTGAAAATTGAATTGTCTTGATTGATCATCTGCTCTGTCTTTTACATGGGCTATGTTACTACCCAAAGAACAGGGAAACGACCTGGAGTATATCAGAAAGTTTCACATATGATTTACGCTTTAGGACACACATCTTTTCGCTTTCGAGGTCAGACAGTTTGGGGGTACATTTTGCAGAGTTTGTAGTGAATTCACTGGTATGAGCTTTGATGTATGTTGAAAAGACTTGGATTCCATGGCTTTTACAGGATTCTAGAGTCCATCTTCTATGGTTTTCACCTGGCTACTAGCGCATAGGTTAAACTTTAGTTTTATGCTCCTGTACTTGCAGACCATTAGAAAGTCCCTAGAGCCCTGACTGATGTGGCTTAGAGGGTTGAGTGTCATTCTGCAGCCTGAAAGGTTGAAGGTTCCATTCTTGGTCAGGGCACATGCTTGGGTTTCAGGTGGGTCCCTGGTTGAAGGCATGTGAGAGGCAGCCGATCAATGTTTCTCTCACACATCTATGTTTCTTGCCCTCTCTTTTCCCTCCCTTTCCCTTGCTCTAAAAATAAATAAGTGAAATCCTTAAAAAAAAAAAAAGGAAAAGAAAAGAAACTTAAAAACAGAAAGACCCTGGATTACATCAGTGTCTTCAGGTACTCTGAAGTGAGCTGAGGCAGGCAAACTGTTTTCAACTAAGACACTTATCCGTCCCCTTTGAAGGGGAAGAGGGAGAAGAGTTCTTTTTGGTCTAGTTTGTGCTTCACTGACAGCAGGCAAGTAGTATGCATACCCACACCTACCCCCTATTTTCCCTGCGGAAAGAATACTGCTTTTCTAATAGTTTTAGAAGTTTGTTGCTGTTGTTTTTGTTTTCCAACCATGCTGCAATGAATTGCCAAGCTTTATCATTTTTTAGGTGGTAGAGTCTGCAACAAGTCCAAGTTCTTAAGGCTCTTTACTAAACTATGTGAGATACGTAGAAAGGTGGGTACAGTTGTCAAATGAGTATTAATATAATGATTATAACATAAGATAGGATATGGTAGATTTCAGAAGAAAAACATACATAAAGTCTATAAGGGTGAGACTATTTCCAGCTTTTTATTTTTGCAGACATGGGGTTTGGAGAAAGAGTATGTATATATGTGTCCTACCCTTCCATAAATATTTAGAAGGTTGAGTATATATATGTTTCTCAACCTTCTAAATACTTAGGGAAGGGTAGGACACATTTTGAAAGCTCAAACCTTAGCCCTTAAGGAGTAAGGTAGTAAGGAATTAAGTTGCATCCTTATAGCAGTCATTTTATGAGACTGATAGTTTTTTGTTTGTTTTGTTCTCTCCCATTAGGACCATTTGATGTTTTATTTGATAGTGATAATATAGCTTTTCTTAGATTTCAAGGTTGTTAGAAATACTAAGAAATTAATTCTGTCAGTCAACTATTGTCTGCCATCTAATATGTCACTGTGTTAGTATTGAGAGTAAATTGTTTCTTCCTATCACATTTCCTTTCCTCAGAGCACATATTTAATGTACTTTCACCCCACATTTTAACTTCTGGTGCCGTGTCAAATTAAAATATTTATTTTAATATTTGAAACTATGGAAGTAAACAACATGGTAAAGTCAGAGTTCCACATTATAGCAAATCTACCTTTTATTGTTTGTGTCAGTCTCCTTCCAGTTCTTTGCAGATGCATGATGCAAAAAAATTTTAAGTGTAATTTTTTGTAGGCATTGTACCAGTGAAAACAATGCATTTTCTCCTTTTTCTGAGTCTAAAATTCTAGATGAAGTTGTATGAATTATTTATAGAATACTTTTTTAAATGTCAGAGCAATTAAATCTTACTAATTGACTATTATTATAATGGTGTTAGTATTTATAGATTGCTTTAGAACCTTTGTTAGTCATTTTTATAGCTATGTTAGGTGTAATGTCTATAAATCAGGAGGATAAAATATTTTTGTGTTTCTCTATATTTTGATTATTCAAATGTTAAATTAACCTAAATGCATCCTTATAAGTATAGTTTCAGTTCTGAGTTACTTGTTTTAAGTGTGTATTTTATAAAGATATAACGCTGCTTATTATCCTAAATCATTGAAATTACAGAAATAAATCATTTGTAAAAAATGAATTTTTATGAATTGCTTTTGACTTGCATAGGATACTGTTTAGAATGTCACTTTTTAGGAAATTTTTTTTTACATTAATAAAGTCAAATGGTATGACAAAAATTCCCATCTCTTTCAAAGAGGTACTTAATCAGGCATTAAATTCAATCAGGTACTTAAATTTATAATTATCAGCCAATATTGAAAATATAGGTTGATGCATGATTAGAGGTTTTGTATTTTTAAAAAAATGGCAGTTGTACTAATTAGGGTTAAACCATATGCCTAGGCTAAGAATTTATCATTTGTATCCAAATATGGCTTTATTATAAATAGTTGCCTATTTTTCTTAATCTTTTTCCCCCCTAATAAAAATAGGTCATCCCTAATATAGAAAACTTGGGAAACAAACAAACAAAAAAATCATGAATTAAAATTTGAAAATATCACTGGAAATCTCACTACAGAGATGCTATTGTTAACCTCCTAGAATATTTTGTTTCTGCATTTTGTTTAGCCATTACGTACGCATATGTGCACAAAATGTTACAAAATGGGCTCAATGCATCCATTGTTGGTGCAAACTACTGTATTCACTTAAAAGTGAATCTTGAACATTTTTATGTAGTATTTCTACATCATGATTATTTCAATAGCTACGTAATATTCTCTCTGTAATTTACTGGTCTTTAATGGTGAACACTTAAGTTCAGTTTTTAAAATCATTAATGATGTCACTTTTAGACGTGACAGCATTACTAATCATGCAAAGTTGATATTTGAAAAGCATTTCAATAGGATAATATTCAGAAGGATTAGAATTCAAGTAGAATGATACTCAATTTGTATTAATATCAGATTAAACAAATTTTGTGCTTTTTGTTGAAAAAATGTCGTAAGTATATTATAAATTATCTAGCAGTGACTGAATCCAAGGTTTTTATAATAGTATATTTTCTTTCAAAAGTATGTTTTATTTTGAGTTATTCTCTTCTGCATCAATTTTTTAACCTTTATTAATGTTAATTTCTTTTATTTTTAATTGTTTTGTTACAGTTGTACCAATTTTCCCCCCTTTGGTCTCCACTGCCTAGTTTGAGATATTTTATATTAACTTTGCATAAGTCATTTGGATGGTACTGCTCTTGAACAAGACTTCTAGGTAGGGTAGGAGACTATGAAGCAGTCTGTATACAAAGTCAAAATAAAAGCGGTAACATTTTTTACAGTAGTTCAATAGAGAGATTTTTGATTGCTCCACGCTCTTAAAAGGGAAATCTAAATACTAAGAATCTTGTGGCACCTAAGAAATTGTTATTTTCAAGATGACTAGATACGATCTTCAAGTTTAATGCAATAGTTTTCATGTGTCTTGTCTATTTCTGGAATTTACACATTATCTCAGGACTTTTTGAATGTTACATTTGATAGTGACTGCCTTTTACTTTCTTCTCTTTTCTCATGAAACTAGGAAGCTTTTAGATGTTTATTATTTCTTGCCTGTAACTTAAGAGATAGAAAACTGCTTTAACAAGGTCTTAATTACTTACATTTATAGTGTGGTATAGTGGGGAAGAGTATGGGGCTGTATAGCCACCCTGCTTGCAATTCAAATCCTGGCTCTACTGCTCATATGACCTTGGACAAATATTATCTTAATTTCTCATTTCTAAAAGGAAGATAATTCTACTTCATAATATTATGTGAAGGTAAAATTAAACAAAACATGCAAATTACTTAGAACAACGAGTATTACATAGTTAAATGTTCAGTAAATGTTAATCATTATTTATTGTTTTGTTACTTTCATAGTGTGTGTTTATCAAACAGAACTTTTTTTGGAGGAAGGTCATTGCAACTTAACTATATTTAAATAACTTGCTTAAAATTTTGTATTTATATTGAGTTTGGGAGTACTTGACCTCTTTATGTGACTTAGGATAATAAAAAAGTTGCTAGAACATGTTTCCATGTTACATGGTATTGTATAGTTTTTTGAAATCCCTTTACCAAGTAAAAATTTTTTTGTTTTTGTTTTTTTTAATTCATCAATTTTTTTTTATTTTTTTTCTTTTTCAGAGATAAGGGCAGGGAGGGAGGAACAAAGGGAAGGAAGCATCAATGTGTGGTTGCCTTTCATCTGCCTCCAGCTAAGGGCCTGGCTAGAGACCTGGCTTGCCACCCTGGTTAGGTGCCCTGGCTGGAAATTGAACCAGTGAGCTTTGGGTTCACAGGCCGGTGCCAATCCATTGAGCCACACCAGCCAGGGCACCAAGTGAAGTTTTGATTCACAAAAGTGATGACTGTTTTTTTTCCTATGTTGAAACTTAAATTTTAGTTGAAATAATATTACAAATTATTTAGGAAAAATTCCACAAATTAAAATGAAAAATGTTAGGATTTAAATTTTATTTTACAACTTCAACTTAGATAGTTCAGTAGAAATTTCACACATTTTTTTTAAATAGTTTTTTTCTTTTTGAATTTATTGGGGTGACATTAATTAATACAATTATGTAGCTTCCAGGTGTGTAATTCTACAGTACATTATCTGTATATTGTGTTTACTACCCCAAGTCAGGTCTCCTTCCATCGCCATTTATCCCCTCGATATCACTGTCTTCCCTGTACCCTGTTTTCCCTTGGGTAATTAATCACCATACTTTTGTCCTCCTGTATAAGTTGTTTTTTGTTTGTTTGTTTTTTGCTTAATCCCATCACCTTTTTTCCTAGCCCTGCACCCCTCCCACAAATGTCAGTTTGTTCTCTGTGAGACTGGTTTTTTTTTTGTTTTGTTTTTTTTTTTAACTTTATTGTTGTTGTATTACATCCATCCCCTTTTTGCTCCCCTCTGTCCCCCTCCCCACCCACCCATTCCCCCCAAAGTCAATCCCACTGGTTTTGTTTTGTTAGTTTATTTTGTTCATTACATTCCACGTAGAAGTGAAATTATATGGTACTTGTTTTTCTTTGACTGGTTTATTTCACTCAGTATAATACTCATCCATGCTGTTGCAGATGGTAGGACTCCTTTCTCTTTTATAGCATTTTATCGTGTTAATGTATCACAACTTTTTTATCCATTCATCTACTGATGGACACTTGGGCTGCTTCCAAATACTGTCTGTTGTAAATAATGCTGCATTGAACATAGGGATGCAGAAGCAAGAGGAGAAATGAAAAACATTTGTTAATGGTAAAAGCTATTTCCAACTCTTACCTTAAATTTTTTTGTCTTCATCAGAAATGGTGACTATAATGTAGTTGTAATTATAAGTGTCATAGTTTCATCAGTAGAGTTTATTGTGAGTTGTTTACATTATTTATCTTTTTAGACTTGATCATATTCTATTTTTCTGTACATCTGTGGGAGCTGATCATAATTAAAATTTGTAATTTTTTTCTAATGTATGTTTTTAATCCTCACCCGAGGATATGCTCATTGATGAGAGAGAGAGAGAGAGAGAGAGAGAGAGAGCGAGAGAGAGCGAGAGCAAGAGAAACAGAGAGAAACAGAAAGCTTCCCCTGTGCACCTCAACTGGGGATCTAACCACAATCTAGGTATGTGCCCTGACCGGGGTGTTAAGAAGAACATATTTTATATGTCTTAGAACCTTTTAAATTTATTGAGATTTTTTTTATGGCCCAGCACATGGTCTGTCACTGTAAATGTTCTATGTGTATTTGAAAAGAATGTATTTTGTTGTTGTAGGGTGGAGTGGCCTATAAGTGTCAATTAAGTTGGTTGATTATTTTGTCTATGCTTTATAGTTTTTTACTGAATGTCACACATTGTGAATTGAAAAAATAAAGCAAGCAATGCTGAATATGTTCTACCAGAGGGGTTTCACCTTTTCTGGAGATAGAAAATCTGCCTTATTTTTAGGGTGTGGTTTTCCAGGACTTTCAGTTCAAAGCTTGATGGTCTTTTTCACACTAGCAGTGACAAAGGTGGGGAAATTTACTTGGCTTACAAAGCTTTTCAGTTCAACATTTTAGCTTCTAATTTTGCACAGTTTTAAAATTAAGCAGAAGTGCTGTGAGAGATGCTAGCCTTGAGTTTGAAGTCTGTAGCCTCCCAGTTTTGTTTCTCCTGCCTGTGTAAACAACAAAAGCTCTCTTGGCTTTTTGGTTCCCAGCAGCAGTGTTCTGTATGGGCCAAGTCTCGGTTTTCAGCCTTCAGCCTGTGCTCATACATCTGGAAATAACCCCAGATTAAAGACAACTGCAGATCTAAATACCTCGATTCGGTTTCCCTATCTCTGGAGTTTCAGACCTTCTTGTTTACAATCCTTCCACATTTCTCTGCTGCCTTTAAAAGTATGATTTTTGAATTTTATTGGGCCTTTTAAAATAGTACTATTCTATCCTACTTGGATATGGATGATTTCCTGTTATTTTTAAAAAGCTTCACAGAATACTCAATTTTTATGAGTTATTTTGTATTGTTTTTTTCTCTTACGTTTTAGATAGTTGCATTTTAGTTTTTGACCTAGTATACTTTTTAAAAATTAAAATTTATTGAGCTATAATTTATGTGTTAAAATTCACCCAGTGTAAATATACAGGTTGAATTTTGACAAGCCATATACATCTTATAAACACTACCACAATCAAGATACAGAATATTCCTATCACCCTGAAAAATTCTCTCTTCCCTGTCAACTTCTAATCTGTTTTATATTAAATTGGTCATTTATATATTTTATTTTGTGCGTCTGCTCAAGTCCTTTGTCCATTAAAGAAATTGGGGTTTTTGCTTATTACTGAGATAGGAGTTTTTTCTTTACTATATTCTTATATGAGTGAGGCCTTTCTCAGCTATTCAGATTGTGAAAATTATCTCCCAAGTTATGGCTTCTCTTTTTATTTTTTAATGGTATCTTTGAAAAGAAAAGTTTAATTTTCATGTAATCTAGTTTATCAGTTATTCCTTTCATGCTTCACATTTTTTGTGTCCTAGGAATTATTTGCTTATGTCAAAGATTTGCATTATGTTTTATTATGGAGGTTTTATAATTTTAACTTCTTTAAGTCTAAGATTCATTTTAAATTAATTTTTATGTATGGTATTAAGAAAGGGTTGTGATTCTTTATAAAATATTTTTTCCACATATAGTAGTTTATCGAGAAAAGGCTATCTTTTCTCCACTGAATTATCTCTCCACTTTTGTCAAAAATCAGTTAATCGTATATGTGTGGATCTTTTTTTGAGCTATTTTATGCAGTGAACTGGATGTCTATCCTTATTCACTTCCTTTTAATACATTGACCACTGTAGATTTAAATCTGGTAGTGAAAGTTCTCCAACTTTTTAATTTTTTAAAAAATTGTTTTGGCTTTTTAGATTCTCTTTATTTAATACGAATTTTAAAATTAGCTTATCACTTTGTATAAAATGGTTGCTGGGATTGTGATCGATTGTATTGAACCTATAGTTCATTTGAGGAAGAATTGACATCTTTACAACAATCGTTTGATCCACAAACACAGTATATCTCTGTATTCATTTAGGCCTTTAATTTCTCTCAGCAATGCTTTTTATAGTTTTTGAATATACTTTTAGTAGTGGACTTTATCCTGTTTATTGAGTATTTGCCAAGTGCCAGGCACTGTTCTAATTGCTAGTATTTTACAACAGCGAACAAAGTGGGCAAAAAGCTCTGTCTTGATGGGGGTTTACATTCCAACTGGAAGAAACCAGATGAGCAACATGTTAGCACTAGTCATTAGTATTATGGAGAAAAACAAATGGGGTGTAGGGGTTATGAGGAGTAGGGAGGGTAGGGATCACAATTTTAAATTAAGGAGACAGAGAAATCTTCATTAAGAAATTGACATATGAGCAGACCATTGTATGCTGTATACCCTAATAATGAAGCAACTAACAATTTCAAGAAGGAAAAGGGGAAAGAAGGTGGGAGCTTGAATAAGAGGGCTAAGTATGCTAGTTGCCTCCCATGTAGTAAGTAGGACTCAATAGCACTTAAAATTAACAAGTATATAAGAAAAGTATATATACTAGTAGAAAGTTAAACATTATGAAAGATCATGTTTTTGGTTGGTTGAAATCTAGTGATGGGAAAGTGGATGAGGAAAGATGAACATTTTAACATAAAGCAGAGAACTAATAGGTAATGAAGACTAAGTTCATTATATATGGATATGATTATAAAGCTATCCAGTAATACAATAATAAAAACCTTACTAAGGCAACAATTATATGTAAAATATAAGGTAAAAAGATGAAATTAAATGAGAAAAAGATAGGTACTTTATGACTTTATAATTTATAATGAAATAGCAAATACTGTATACAATAATAGAATATTAATATTCCAAAGGCAAAAAAGATACTGTAGGCTTATTCTGAAAAACATTATTGATAGAAGAATTTAATGCATCTCTCTTAGATTATAGTGTAGCACATGAACAAAAATTAAGGCTCTAAGTCAGCTAAATATCCCAATTAATAAGCAAAATTTGATGGATAAGCTGAATCCTAACCTTGAAAATAGAGAGGACACTTTCTTTCCAAGAACATATATAAAATTGATTATACTAGATCATAAATCTTTAGTTCATTCCTAAAGGTAGGAATAATTTAGAGCTGTCTATCTAATATGGTAGGTAGCCAGTAGCCACGCATAACAATTTCAATTAAAAGTCGAATAAAATTTAAAATTTAGTTTCTTAGTCTTACTAGCTACATATCAAGTGCTCAATAGGATAGATTGCAACTGGAATGAGTAGAGAAGAGAGAAGACTGAAGACAACCTAGGTTGTCCCAGATAAGTTTTACCTGGGAGTCAGTGAACATAATTAGGAATTAAGAGACAGAGACAGAGACATGTTATCTATAATTATGAAGAAAAATAAAGCATAAGTGATTGCTTCTAGGTAGCAGGACTGCAGGTAGGGACAGTGGACAGACTACCTTTCCATTATAAGCCTTTTGTACTATTTTTTTTAAAAACTGTGTATTTATTACATTGATAATTGGTAAGTTTTAAGAAACTGATAGGTTATATAAATAAAGTAAAAAAAGCAGCCTAGAACCTGTCTTTGCACAACAGTTTCTTATAAATGTAATTTAATCCCATTGCATAAAGTAAGAAACAACTACTAGATAATTTAGATTTATTTGATTGCAATTAATTTATATTAAAAGTATTACAAGTTTATTTTTCAGGCACTAGTAGCCAAGTGTTTTCTTCCACTTACAAATGAGGATAGCAAGCAGTTAGTTCTCTGTGGTGTTGGCATATACTACTTATCTTTAATTGAAAAAAAGATTTAATTTGATTTCAGTAGTCAATATAAAATTCATTTAAATATTGGGAGCACCTTAAGATTTTAATCTAATGGAACATCTTTCAGACAACAAAAGAACCCTTAAACAGGTCAGGAAATAAAACTCAAAATGTATATTTGCAGGCCCCTTATAATTTCTAGGGAGTTTTTCAAATAAAGCTAAAGAATGATTTTTAACAAGGGCACATAAATAATGATGAAATTTTACTGCTCATATAATGAAGGCAATGGTTATTTAAGATGTCACTTTATATTGCTTTATTTATAACTGGTTGCTGTAGTTATTATCTATTTTAAGAAATATTATTACACCTTATTGCAGAGTCACTAAGAGAGGAAGTATAGATAAGGGTTGGGACAAAAGAGAAAGAGGTTTTGCTCTGTTATCTGAGAATATTACTTGAAAGCATATGGGCAAACTAGTACACACTGTCATTTGTTGAATGAGTAAATACTTGTTTTCCAGTTTCCCAAATAGACTGGCCAAGCTAGTTTTTTACAGCTTGATACTCTGAAATTGTCACTATGTTGAAAGCTGATGATTCAAGTACGCTTTACACATGAATAAGTGAATATAGAGATGAAATGCATACATTTAACTTAGAGGAATACCATTACACAACAGTCATCAAAAAGCAAAAATAAATCCTCAATTAAGTGGAAGATTCAGGGAATATGGTGTTATTAATTTGTTTTTATAATGATCTGAAGTCTTGGTCTCTAAATATTTTTTCCAACATTTAAAAGTTAAATATTTTAGAAATATATTGGTATACTTTTTTGTCCTTGGAATGTAATTTAAATCACTTTAGTGACTAAACGTCTTTACAGTTATTCTTAAATCAATTACAAAATACTTGCTGAAGGTATAGGAGACCTGATACATGTTTTTGGCTTCAACATATATTCTAAAACTTTACTTTTTCATAGATCATTGTTATTTTTTAATGTCAAAACATTGACGCATGTTTTAAAAAATTAGTAATGAAACTCTTTAAATTGTTTTGCCACTTAACTTACAATTATTGGCATTAAAGTAGTTCCTTTAGTAACTGTAGTTCATAATAGGCAGCAAGAGTCTGATGAAGCCATTGGAACCATACCCAGCCTTAAACAAGTGCTTATTTTATTCACTCATCTGTAATCAAACCACATGCCTGTATGTGATGAGAAGGGGTCATCTCTGTCCTTAGAACTCCCTCTGCCCTTCTCTACCTTTTGTTGAAAGCCCTGAGATTTTGTAATTACCTAAAGATGTTACTTGTGAGTACTTTCTGTAGGTAGCAGAATAAAAATGAAAATACTGTGTTTCTAACATAAAACATAAGTTTCAAATGGTAGGGATTTTGTTTTGTTCAGTGATATATCCCTAGTACTCCAGATAGAACCAGGACATAGTATGTAGTCAATAATTAGTTTTGAACATAACTAAATGCAGAAAGTATTGATGCATCCATGTTTATATTTATGCATGTTTTATAGTCTATTCATACATGTAGCAAGTAGTTTAACATTATTGGACATAATAACATACTGTGAATTTATCTTTCTGTCTCACTAAAAGAACATTTAGTTGTGTATAGTTAGTTAGACTAAGCTTCTTAAGAGTTTAGTCTTCTTAAGAAACTTTCCAGAAGTTTCACACAGCTGTTATACTAAATCATAAATGGGAGTATACATTATTACCTAGTTGCTCAAATATAAATACTCTTAATTTGTGCCAATTGAGAATTCTCACTTTTACAAGCCTACTAATCAACTTATGATAATTAAACCTCTGACAACTTTAGTTGGTCACATTTTATTTAAACAATAAAATTTAAACCATATGTTCAGAACTTTTAAATCTCTAAAAATCTTCATTATTAAGATTAACAGTTGACACATTATTATCATCAGAGTATGTAAGATTTCATCATTGGAGGAAAATGGGAGGAATTTCTGTCATTTTTTGCCAAAATGTTAGCATAGCTCCTTTGAACCCAGGCTCCATCTCATCCCTGTGTCTGCCAGCTCAGTGGCCCCAGGCAACTCTTTAGACTCGGGAAGCTTCTTGAGCTCCAGGATCCCAGAGGGTTCCTGTGAACTCAGGCCTGATCCTTCTTAGGACTAGCTGGCTCTTCTGGCCCTAGGCTATTGACAGGCTTCTGTAAACCCAGGCTCCTGGCCCACCCTGGTGCCAGCCAGCTCCTGTGGGACCAGGCTCCCGGAAGATTCCCGCAAACCTAGAGTCTTGGCTCGCCTCACTTCCTTTTGGCTCTCTTGGCTCTGGATGGCTCCCATAACATATGGCTAATGGTGGGTTTTGGTGAACTAGGCTCCTGGCACATACTGGCACCAACTGGCTCTCTTGACCCTAGATGGCTCCTGTTTCTCCTAGTTTCCAGTCTGTGAACTCAGGCTCCTGGCTGGGCCCACTACCAGGATGATTACTGTTGTGCTGGATCATCCTGCATCTTCGGACTGGTTCCCAAGGACCTAGGCTCCTAGCCCAGCCTTAGCTCCAAGCTAGCCCCTGTGGACCCAGGCTTCTGGCCTCCTTCAGTGCCAGACCAGTGGTCAAGGGCCCAGAATACATGACTCCCCAAGCCAGAGGTGCCAGGCTTATGTTAGCACCAAGTCAGCCTCTGTGGCCCTACTTACAGGCCAGCTCCAGTCATCCAGCGCCCTGGAGCAGCCCGCATGGACACATTTGCTGGGCCTCAGTACCTGATTGATCTCTCTGGCTCATGCAGAGCCATGTCCTGTGCCCATCACCACAAATTCAAGCCCTAGGCCTAAAGTAGTGAATACAGTCTCCCCTTGGACCTAGGTACTAGGTTCCCTAAATATGCAAGAACCATGATTGTCCACCTGCTACCCCAGGCACCGCACCTGCATGCCCAGTGGCTCCAGCAGCAACTTGTCCTCAGAAACCACCTGATAACCCACTCAGAATCGCTGGACAAGCTGACTGGTAAATCACTTTGCCTGCTGCGAAACATGTTATAAAGACTGGAAGAGGTGCCTACTTCCTCAAATTGTAGACACCAACACAAGGCCATAGGATCATGAGTAATCAAGAAAATATAATACCACCAAAGGAAACTAACAAAACTGTAATAACTTATATTGAAGAAATAGAGGTCTATGAACTGTCTGCCAAAGAACACGTAATTATTCCCTTAAAGAACTTCACTAAACTACAAAGGACAACATGTGAAGTTTCAGAAAGAGAAACAAAAACAGTAATCCTAAAATTGAAGAATACAATGACTGAACTGAAGGAAGATTTGAATAGAATTTCAACTATAGGCTAGACCAAACAGAAGAATTGACAAATTGGAAGACAGTTCGTTTGAAATTATTCAATCAGAAGTACAAGAAGTAAATAGAATAAGAAAGTAAAAATAACCTATGTGAATTATGGATACCATTAAAAGAAATAACCTGCTCATTATTGGAATTGCAGGACGGGCAGAGAAGGAGAAAGGAGCAGAATGCTAATTTAAAGATAAGGTGGTTGAGAACTTCCCAAATAAGGAGAGAGTTGAACATACAAGTTTATGAAACTAATAGTTCACCTCAAAATTTCAATTGAAAAATCTCTTCTTCAAGGAGACATTGTAATAAAGCTGTCTAAAACAAACACAACATCTAAAAGAGCAGCAAGAGAAAAATAAGGGAGCTCTCTTAAGGTTATCAGTTGAGTTCTCAGGAGAAACTTTGCAGGCCAGGAGAAAGGATGATATATTTAAAATGCTTGAAGAAAAAAACTGCCAAACAAGTACACAGAAAAGTTGTTTTCAATGGAGAGGTAAAGACTTTATCAAACAAAGGCTAAGGGAGTTTATCACCACTAAACCTGCCTTACAAAAAGTGCTGAAAGGTTCCTCAGGTTCCTGTGAAAGGATGCTCAATTAGTAACACAAGCACATAAAAATATAAATATTTTGTTAAAGGGAAGGGTGTAAGTCAAATTCAAAGTCTAATACTATAATATGGTGTGTTAATCACTTAAGTCTAATATCAAGTTTATTTCTTTTTAAAAAAGATTTTATTATTTTTCAGAGAGAGGGGAAGGGAGAGAGGCAGAGAGGGAGAGAGCCATAAATGTATGGTTGCCTTTCACCTTCCTCCAGCTACGGACCTGGCTGGAGACCTGGATTGCAACCTGGTTATGTTGCCCTGGTTGGGAATTGAACCAGCGACCTTTGGGTTCGCAGGCTGGCACCTTATTCACTGTGCCATCAGCTAGGGCTTAGTATCAAGGTTTAAAGGACAAAAGTATTAAAAAGTAACTATAGCTACAAAGGTTCCCTTTTCTCCACATTCTCACCAGTACTTACTTGTTTGTTGATTTATTGATGATAGTCACCCTGGCAAGTGTGAGGTGATATCTCATTGTGGTTTTAATTTTCATTATTCTGATGATTAATGATGTTGAGCATTTTTGTTTCCCAGTCAGGACACATAACTGGGTTGTGGGCCAGGTCCCCAATCCGGGGCATTTGAGAGGCAACCCTTCAATGTATCGTCTCTTGCACACTGATGTTTCTCTCCTCTTTGTCCCTCCCTTTTCCTCTTTCTAAAAGGAAGTAAGTCTTTGAAAAACATAACAAAAATAAATGTGATATATACCACATTAATAGAATGAAAGATGAGCATTACAAAATCAGTTATTGAATAGATGCAGACAAAGCACTTGACAAGGTTAAACATCCTTTGATAACAACTAAATAAATTGGGTATAGAAGGCTCATACAACTGTGGGAGAGTATGCATTTGTGATTTAAGCCATGCAGTTTGTGTCCCTTTTTTTTGGCAGTACTAGAAAATTAATGTTAAGTTCCCATATAAAAAATGATGTGAAGTTAACACAATTAAAAACCAAAAATTTGCCCAGAGCCTAAGTAAAACTAATGCCAAAACAAGTGAACAGAAAAGTAACTAACATGCAAAAAACAAATGTCTCCGAGTAAAACATATCTTAGGAAATGGAAGGAACTTTCAGATAAATTGTGCTTTGCATTTAGTAAACATAGACAGTGTAGCAAGCAGCAAAGAAATAGCAAGTGGTATGAAAAGTATAGAACAAACACGATAATTTACAGGGTAGGCAAGTTTTTTCTTTTTGACTTTTGTTGATTTCCTAGTTTTATTTCTAGGCTTTCTGTGTGCCGTTATTGTCTGGTAGAATTTTCTGTGATGATGGAAGTGCTTTATAACTGTGCTGACCACCAGTAGGATGCAATCACTAAACCATGTTTGCAGTTTAAAAAAAATATTTAGTTGCCCAATTATAAATAACATTTCTGCTTTTATTATTTGTTGTTTAAAGATTTCATTTATTCTTAGGGCAAGGGAAAGAGAAAGAGGAGAGAAATACTGATGTGAGAGAGAAACATCAATCAGTTGCTACCTGTACCTGACCTGACAAGGGATTAGACCTGGGATCCAGGCATGTGCCCTGACTGGGAATTGAACCCAGTGGCTTTTTGCTTTGTAGAATGATGCCCAGCCAGCTGAGCCATATCATTCAAGGCTATTTCTGCCTTTATTTTAAAAAATTCATAGAAAAACATGTATCATTAAGTATCATTTTAATCATCAGGGTTAATATATTCACATTGTTCTGCAAAGGTCTCTAGAACTTTCTCATCTTTGAAAAGTGAAACTTCTCCTGACTAGTGTGGTTCAGTGGGTTGAGTGTTGTCCTGCAAACTGAAAGGTCAACCAGTTCAATTACCGGCCAGGGCACATGCCTAGGTTGCAGGCCAGGCCCCCAGTCAAAGACATGTGAGAGGCAGCTCATCAATGTTTCTTTCTCTCTCTCTTTCACTACCCCCTTCTCTATAAATAAACAAAAAATAAAATATGTTTATAAAGTGAAACCCTATACCCATTAAACGCAAATTCTCTTTCTCTCCTGCTTCTAGTCCTTTGCAGCCACCTTTCTGCTTTCTGTGATTTTGTTTTTATGATATTGACCACTGTAGATACTGTATCTAGATGGAATCATGCACTTATTTTACTTAGCATAATGTTCTTGAGGTCATCCATTTTATAACATGTGACAGGATTTTTTCCTTTTTTTAAGTTGTATAATATTCAATTATTATATATCTTACATTTTCTTTATCCAGCCATCTGTCAATGACATTTTGGTAGGTTTCATTTTGGTTCTTCTGAGTAATGCTGTAATAAACATGAGTATGCAAATATCTTTTCCAGATCTTGCTTTGAATTCTTTTGAATATGTATGTATCTGAAAATGTGATTGCTGGACCATACGGTAGCTCTGTTTTACATATTTTGAGGAATCTCTGTTCCGTTTTCCATAATAGCAATGCCATTTTACATTCCCACTACAGTAAACAATGGTTCTAAATTATCCATATCCTAACTAACTCATTTTCTGTTCTTTTTACAGTGTCCATGTTAATGGTTTTGAAGTGACAATCTCATTGTAGTTTTGTGTTTTTTTAAAAAGATTTTATTTATTATTCTTAGAGAGAGGGAAAGGGAGAGAGGCAGAGGAAGAGAGATGTCAACGTATGGTTACCTTCCACCAGCCTCCAGCTGGAACTGGCTGGAGACCTGGCTTGTAACCTGGTTATGTGCCCTGGCTGGGAATCGAACTGGCAACCTTTGGGTTCGTAGGCTGGCACCTTATCCACTGTGCCACCAGCCAGGACCCTCATTTAAGTTTTGATTTGCATTTCTCTTAGGATTAGGGATGTTGAGTGCCTCACCTTTTTTAAATTTGTTGGCCATTTATATATCATATTAAGGGAAATGTCTAAGTCGTTTGCCTGTTTTTAAATTGGAAAATTTGGTTTTTTTAGTTGTTGAGTTGTAGAAGCTTGTTACATATTCTGAATATGAGCCTTTTATCAGATAATACTTAGCAAATACTTTATCCCATTTTGTTGGTTGCTTTTCACTCTGTTGATTATGCAGAAGCTTTTTAGTTTGTAGTTCCATTTGTCTATTTTTGCTTTTGTTTCCTTTGTTTTTAGTGTCATATTTAAGCAGTCATTTCAAAATCCATTGTCCTGGGAGTTTTCCCTTACTTTTTTTCTAGGAGTTTTATAATTTTAAATCTTACTTTTAGGTCTTTAATCCATTTTGACATATTTTTGTGTATTATGTAAGGTGTATGTCCAACTTCATTACTTCACAACAAATAGTATTGTGAAAATCCAGTTTTCCCAGTACTACTTGTTGAAGGAACTGTGCTTTCTTTTCCCATTGTATAGCCTTGGCATCACTCTCAAAAATTATTTGCTCATGGTCACAAGGGTTTATTTGTAGGCTCTAGGCTCTGTTATGTTCCATTGATATTCTGTATTTGTCTTTATGCCAGCACCATTCTGTCTTGCTTATTGTTGCTTTGTAGTATATTTTGAAATCAGGAAGTATGGGTTATTTAGCTTTGTTTTTATTTTTTTTTAAAATTTTTTAGCTATTTGAAGTCCCTTGGGATTCCATATAAATTTTAGGATGGTTATTTCTACCTCTGAAAAAAAATGCCAATGGGCTTAAAATATATATATATATATTTTAAATTTACTGATCGGAGAGACAGACAGAGAGATTTGTTGTTCTACTTAGTTTATGTATTCCTTGATTGATTCTTGTGCGTGCCCTGACTGGGAATTGAACCTGTAACCTGGTTATATCAGGATGATGCTCTGGTCAGCTGAGCTACCTGGCCCCAGTGCCAGTGGGATTTTGATAGAGATTGCATTAAATCTGTAGATCACTTTGGGTAATATGAACATTTTAACAGTACTGAGTTTCCAGTTCACAAATAGTATCGTAAACTTTTACTTGTACCTTGGATTTCTTTTAGCTAAGTTTTGTAGTTTTCAGTATATAGTTTTTTTCACCTCTTTGGTTAAATTATTCCTGAATATTCTTTTTGATGATATTGTAAATGCAGTTGTTTTCTTAATTTTGTATTTGGATTGTTCTTGGTAATGTATAGAAACCAAACTGATTTACGTGTATTGATTTTTATATTGTGCAACTTGGCCAACATCATTTATTTGTTTTAGCTTTTTTGTGCATACAGAATTTTTAGGGTTTTCTGCATATATGAACACATTATCTAAACAGAGGTCATTTGCTACTTTTTTCTTCCCTGTGTGGATGCCTTTTCTTCCTTTTTGTTGCCTAATTGCTCTAGCTAAGACTTGAGCAGTGTGCTGAATAGAAGTGATGAAAGTGGGCATTCTTGCCTTATTCGTAATCTTACAGGAAAAGCTTTCATTTTTTATTGTTGAGCATAATGTTAACTGTGGACATTTCATATGGCTTTTATTATGTTGAGGTAATTTTCTTCTATTCTTAGCTCCTTGTTTGTTGAGTGTTTTTATTGTGAAAAGGGGTTTAATTTTGTCATTGCTTTTTCCGTATCAATTGAGATGATCAGGTGTTTTTCTCCTTCTGTTACTGTGGTGTATTATATTAATTTTCATATGTTAAATCATCCCAGCATCCCAGGTATAATTACCAAATGATTATGCTACCCACTCTTTTTCATGCACTATTGAATTTGGTTTGTTAGGATTTTATTGAGGATTTTCGCACAATATTCATCAGGTATATTAGTCTGTAGTTTTCTTGTGTCTTTTTCTGATTTTGATATTAGGATAATGCTTGCCTCATAAAATGCATTTGGAATGTTCCTTCCCATTGAATTTATTGGAAGAGTTTGAGGAGGATTGGTATTAATTCTTTAAATATTTTGGAGAATTTTCCTGTGATGCTATATACTCTCAGACTTTGATGGGATCTGCTTTCATTACCTGAATAGTTAACTTTGAGTTATTCTTGACTTCACTAGGAAAAATATGAGGGTTTAGTTTACCCATGCTATTGTTAGTCTCCTATCTTTGCTGTTCATTCCTAAGTTCATAACCTACATTTAGTTCTTTTATTAGTACTGTTGCAACTCTAAATAAAATATTTGAACTTCAAGATTACTTTCAGTCAAGATGGAGGTTTAGGTAAATGCAGCTCGCCTCCAGTATAGCCACAGCACTGGACACAACTGCAGAATGGTCATTGTTCCTTTCTGAGCCCTCCCCCCCACAGAACCACAGTGTGGTGACAACTGATATGAGACTCCATCAACCTGGCTCATTGGGTTAGCCCTGCCCTCACGATGGGTGATTTACGAGCGCACCTGCCGACACTGCTGAGTGTTCAACAGTTCCTGACTGAAAACATGATCAATGCCCGGTTCACTTGGTCTTGTCCCAGGCTACTTGTTTTTGTTTTCCCTGAATGAAAAAAGGCCTCAAAGGGAAATGTTTTGCTGATGTGGAAGATGCGAAACAAAAAAAATGGCAGAAGCACTAAAAGGCATTACAATTGACAAGTTCAAAAACTGTTTAGAACAGTTGAAAAAACTCTTCATAGGTGTATTGCATCAAATGGAGAGTACTTTGAAGGTGACTGAAGTTTAAACATACAAGAATAAATACAGTTTTCTGTAAGTAAATTTTGTTTTTCTTCTTTGGTACCCCCCTCCCATAATACGTAGAGTTGCATCTTATTGGTCACATGGCATAATGAGGTATCTGATTGGCTAATTTTTGCTACAGAAATCCTTATACACCATAAAGGCACCTGATTTTTTTTTTTTAAAGTCATTTTGGAGCAAAAAATAGGAAAGTACTGGGGTTTATTTTGTAAATTAATCAAAATTATACCCATTTTTTGCCAGATTGGCAAAATCTGTTGTGCTGCAGAATTTTGGTAATTAGTTTATTTGTGCATAAGGTAAAGAAGGTGGAAAATCACTCTTGGAAGCACATTAATATTTCAGTTGTTTATTTTCTGCTGGTATTACTTCGAGAGGCAACATAGTGTGTACAATGCAATCAGAGTGCCATACTATATGGGTATAGATACCATGTGACCTTGGGCAAGATATTTAACCTGTCTGTGCTCAGTTTCTAGTCTACAAAATGAAGCTAACTACTTTGTGGGTAAATAAATTCTTACCTATAAAGCATTTATAACAATTTTATACTATTGTTTATTAAATACAGTATACCTCCCCCCTTTTTTTGTATCGAATGCAGTTTCTTCAGGAATTTCTTGAAGATATTTTGTTTTGGTTTTGAGTTTTTCCTGTACCCGGGACAATCTATGATTTTGGGGGAATTAGTTGATCTACTTATTCATTTTGGTCTTTTCTCTTTTTAAAGATTTTATTTTATTATTTTTAGAGAGAGGGGAAGGGAGAGAGGCAGAGAGGAAGAGACATCAATGTATGGTTACCTTTCACCTGCCTCCAGCTACAGACCTGGCTGGAGATTTGGCTTGCAACCTTGTTGTGTGTCCTGGCTGGGGAATCAAACCAGCAACCTTTGGGTTTGCAGGCCTGTGCCTTATCCACTGTGCCACCTGCCAGGACTTACTTTGTTCTTTTCTAACAGCTGTTTTTCCTTGATTGTTTTTGGTATCTTTTTTCTTATCTCTAAAGGATTATCTTGATTATTTTAGGTACTGTGTTTCCTTTCTTGTCCCTTAGGTGGATTCATTTTCTAATTGCCATCTCTGATTCAAAAGTCTGCTAATTCTTTGAGCGTAGATGGAGCATCTTGTCTGCTGACAAGTTCAGGTGTAGAACATAAGCACACAGACCTTGTGTCAGTCTTAGGGGCTTTCCAGTTGTCCGAGTGACATGGCCTATGTATGTGGACACTAATGTTCATGCTAGAAGACCTAGTTTCTTTCTGAGCAATGTGCTGGATTTCTTTAGAAAAGTGTTGCTGTTTTGGACTTAGGAATAACCTGGGCCTTGCTTAGCCAGGGAAGGGGTGCAGAGGAACAGGTGCAGCTTTTTACTAGGTCGGCTGTTTTCAGTCTCTTTATCCACTAACTCTGAGCCTAGAGTCTCAGAATGATTGACTCAGACCTCCAATGTATCTCTTTATGTGTGAATTTTGGGCTGTGCTTTCCTTAGTTTTGTTGAGCCTGTTAACACCCTTGAAACTACTTAACTGTTCTCAAGAACTCACTGTGTCATTTCATCTCTTCATAATGTCCTTCTCCATTCTTTTCACTTGTAGACTTATTACTTTTTGTACTTCTGTGCCGTCTTACCAGTTGGTTTTCCAAAGGGAGAAGAGGCAAACATGAGTTTTTTTATCTTCTTTCCATCTCCAGCTTTTACTTAAAAAAAGAAAAGGAATGAAAGAAACTGATATTTCACCCTTAAATACTTTTTAGTGTTTCTTTAAAAAGTTAAGATATTTTCTCACATAACTTCAATATCATTACCACATCTAAACAAATTAAAGGTAATTTCTTAATATCATATAATGCCTTTTTTATTGTTGGTTGGTTTGAATCAGGATTCAAATTGGGTGCATATACTTCAGTTGCTTATTTTTTCCTCCTTTTTTTTTCTTTCTTTTTTTCCTCCTTATTGATTTTTAGGGAGAGACAGAAACATTCATCTGTTGCCTCCTGTTCATTTCCTGACGTGGGACAGAACCCACAACTAAAAGTATGTGCCCTGACTGGGAATTGAACCTACAGCCTTTTGGTGTACTGGGCATTGCTCCAACCAACTGAACTACCTGGCCAGGGCAAGCCCTTTCCTTTTTTTAAGAGTGCAATTTGTTTGAAGGAGGAATGACATCATTTTGTAGATCACCTTTGGGAGACAGTGTTTGAGCAAGTCATGTATTATAGTTTTGTTCTAGTATCTTAAGAAAGCAAAAGCTTCATCAAATAACACATGCTTTTGTGGGTTTTTTGTTTCATTTTGCTTTTATCCTC
This sequence comes from Noctilio leporinus, assembly GCA_004026585.1. Classification (NCBI taxonomy): domain Eukaryota; kingdom Metazoa; phylum Chordata; class Mammalia; order Chiroptera; family Noctilionidae; genus Noctilio; species Noctilio leporinus. The sequence goes on from PVIW01000488.1 coordinate 115,857, forward strand.
ACCTGAGAGGACATTTTAAAAAAACACTTCATTTAGTGAGAGAAGAAAGGGGAGAGAGAAACATCCAAGTGAGAGAGAAGCATTAATTAGTTGCCTCCCATATGTGCCCTGACTGGGGACCATATGCTCGTAGACCTGGGATTGAATCCCCAACCCAGGTTTGTGCCCTGACCAGGAAGCAACTCACAACCTTTTGGTTTATGGGTTGATGCTCCAATCACCTGAGCCACACCAGCCAGGGCGCATGCATTTGTTTTAATGGAGAATTTAAAACATATGTACCAGTATGCAGAATAGAATAATGAACTTATGTCTACCCTGCTTTAAAAACTATTAACTCAGCGCCCGTCTTGTTTCATTTACACCCTTACCCTCTTACCCTTTCCCAATATTTTGAAGCATATTTCACATAATCACCTGTAAACATTTCCTGTTTTTGAAGCTAAAGGTTCTGTATCTTTTTGAAATTTTGAATAATTGACAAGCTCTCATCCCCTTTTTCCTTTTTTCCCCCTCCATGTTGAATGAAGTGAGTTAGTTCTTTAGAATGTTGAACATTTTTGATTTGTCTGATTGTTTCCTCCTGATGAAGTTAGGTCAAAAGCATTGTTTCTCAAGCTTTTATTTTCCCCAGATTGCTCCTTTAAAGGGCCTTTTTAGACATGTTTTTCTTTATTATTTGCTCCTGAGATTTGTAGACAGATACAGCATATTCTTTGAAAGGCAGGAAACTTTTAATTTACTCTTTTAAGATTTTTTCACCTTTGAGTGTGACATTGTTAACTGTTAAGAATATGAACTAAAGTTTTCATAGATTCCAATTTGACTCTTTAAATAAAGATGTTTTATTTTATTTTGAATTTTTATTTATTGATTTGAGAGAGAGAGAGGAAGAGAGATATTGTTTAGTTGATTCTTGTACGTGCCCCCACCAGACGCCAAACCTGCAATCTTGGCATATCAGGACGACTCTGTAACCAACTGAGCTACCTGGCCTAGGCCTAAATAAGAATATTTTTTAAGTAGTGTAGTCTTCTACATATTTTATCACATGATGCAATATATAATAATATATGATTGTCTCACTTTTGGAGATGCTAAGATTGATAAGTGCATTCAATTAGTGACAATATGATCCATTGTGAAATTCACTATCACTTTTTTCTCATAATGGTTTTTATGTTACTTCTTTTGTTTTTATTAGCTGAAATTCTTTGCAAGACTAGTTGTTACCAACTAGGTCTCTTTGGCTACCTTGAAGTATAGTTTGAAATGTCAGGCAAGAAAAATGCTTTATTAGTTTTTTTTTACTTACCAATTCTCTTCTCCCTCCTCTTCTCTCCTCTCTACTTCTCTCTCCACCTCTCCCCTCCCCTCCCTTCCTAATGTTGCTTTTGCATGAAGATATGACATGGATTTGGCAGGAGTAAGGCCTCTTTTCAATATCTTGAAATCAAATATCTTTAAGCCACAGACACAAGACAAAGGTGACTGATAGAATGTACTAAAATCTTGCTTATTTCTCTGATACTTGTTAAAGTACAGATCTTGAGTTCTAATTCAGCATGTTTCCTAGATCATGAATTCTGAATAATTCTAGGTAAATTACGTAAGGTATCTGGCTGTAAGCCTTTTACCTGGATGAATTGAATTGTAGCTGTCTTCAGTATTATCACTTGTTTTCATTGGATTGTCTCTCAGGTGAGGTTGTTAATCAAAAGTTTGTATTATTATTCTCTCCTAAAGTTTTAACACCCCATTGAGGCCAAAATATCTCCCTTTTAATGTCAGAGGTTTTCCTTAACAAAAGTATATGGGACATGGAAAGACAAGACCACCTTGGATATATGTATGGTGATTCCATTAAAGATTACCACCCCCCTGCCAAATATCAGCATTTTAAGTGATTTCTTGGTGTTCAGGGAAATGCATTGTAGTGAGATTTCACATGTGTGAGAGATGTACCTTTTGGTCTTTTGAGTGGGAAGAAGAAAGACCATAAAACAGTATAGAAAAGAAAAAACCAACATGATGCTCTGACCTTGATATTAATTCAATTAACTGGTTGGAAACTACGGAAATTAAGGATCTGGAAATTGATTCCCTTAAAACCAGCTGGCCGCCAGTGTAAAGACAGCTGGATTAGGTTTAATCTTTTATCACTAGATTATTGTCTTGAATCTTGCTGTGTAGTATTCCTCTACTTTTTATTTTCATAACTGTTAATTCCTTTAAGGACCTTCATTATAGTGCATTGATTACTCTGTGCTTTGGAGTAAGGTTTCTTTCCCATTCTTCTTTAGTGTATTCCTCAGTGAGACCATTTTTTATTTCTCTTTTTCCACCCTATAATATGTGATTTAAAAAAAATTCTCAGTCAACTCTCAGGTTTTGATTTTTTTTTGTTGCATCAGATTTTGTGTTTTTGTTGTTTTTTCATTCGTTAAAAAACAGGATATGTTGCAAAAACCTTATTGCCAGAGGGTATCAATCTTCATTTTATTTTAGTGTCTAAATTCCATTAGGGCTGGAATTTGGTGTGTTTTCCTTACCACTGGGTATGTAGAAACTATCATAGTGTGTGAATGAATGAGCAAGGAGTTTGTCCGACTCTTTTCCTTAATAGAACCACTGGTTTAAAAAGTAATGACAAAGTTAGTAAGTTGTAAAGTCACTTATTTTTGTTCATTGATAGTTAAAATAGTGCTTTTCTAATAGAAAGATAATTAAAATGCTTTTAATATTGTAAGAGGTATTAACATTTCTGGTAATTTTATTTTAATTCTTAAGAAAAATTAATGGTAATGTTTGGATTGTTTCATAAAATCATACTGGCAATGCATGGTACTAAAAGCACCTGCCTCATAGGGATGTTAAAAAGATTGAACTGGTTAATATATGTAAAGCACTTGGAACAGGGCATCCCACTTAGTGTAAAATACTTGGTAACTGTTAATTAGTCATTGAAAATGGTGCTGAGACTTGATTTTTTTTCCTGCATCATTCTGCAGGAGGGACTTTGATGTCAGTTGATCCATCCATAGGAAGGGAAACCTGGCTGTATTGCCCAAGGGCAGTTGTCCCTCAGGCCCTTGCAAAAGTCCACTGAAAGGATTCACCTCAAGCACTTTCCCTTAGCTTCCTTCTCAGAGCCTTAAGGCTAGGAGGCTGGGAAAAGCTTCAGAATGGCCAGTATATTGTTGTCCAGTATTAAGGGTTTAAAATGGGCTCTGCTTTTCAGTTCTGTGTGAACCATTATGATTCCAGGCAAATTCCTTCACCTCTTATTTCCTCCCTTGCCCATCTCATCTCAGAAATGTGTTCTGTCCTTCCTTTTCTTACTCTGAGCAGCCACACTGGACTTTTTTTTTTTTTTACCTCCACACTAATACCATATCCCTCTGGCCCTTTGGACATGCTGTTCCCTTTGGCTGAAATACGTTCTTTCTGTCCACACACCCTGGCTGTATTTGGCTAGATACTACTCATGCTTGCATTAAATGCCCCCTCTTGCAGGCCTTCTCTAAACAATATGCACCAGAAAATTGGTTTGCATATCTGCTTTGCTTTCTCCTCACATCATCATGATTCTTAAAGCCTTTCCTCCCATTTGGAGTTTCCCTACAGACTGAGCTCTCTAAGTGTGATGAGCTATGATATATTCATTGCTATATCCCCAATTCCTGGTGCATGGAAAGCCCCAATTAATGTGAATTTGGATTGGGGGAGAACACTGGAGGTATTGTGACTTAGAATTTGGTTAACGTTATTTCCACAGCTGCCTTTGTGTTATAGAATTTTTATTTTATTTTTTCCTGTAAAGCTGCCGAAACTCAGAAGCTGATTCTATCTCAGTGTAAGATGCCTTTGGGAAATTCTGCATTCCTCTTAGATGGAGCTTTAGAACTTGGTGAGTTTCACTAGATACCTTCAGTCTTCATTTTGAGCTCAGAGGTATGGCATCATTTTTTGTTTATTTTTTTCTTTTTCATTTTTCGTAATTATTGGATATAGTGAGGTTTGAAATCTCCTGGCAAGGAGCATAGGACAAAGTATTATAAAAATACTTAGGTCATGATCAGTTACTATCCTTCATAGATTTTAATTATCTTTAGGATTTTCATTCTTACGAGGAGTGAAAAGTTATTTATTGGTAAGAAAATTGATATCCAGATGTATTTTCAGCAGTTCCTGGAATTTTTCAAATGTAACTGCTCAAAAGTAAGATTAGTAACATTGTATCTTTTTTTCTGAGATAAAGAAAGGCAATTTACAAATGACTAAAAAGTAGAATAAGAATTATTTCCTGTCAGAATTTAGGTTTACAGAAAAGGAAACATTTGACTAAGGTGAAAAGGGTCAGTCACCTATTGCAGACCCCTAATAGAAAAGGTGTAAATCTTTTCACGTCTTTTCTATTAGGGACTTAGAAGTTAGTCTTTTCTATTAGGGATTTGCACACACTGCCTATTCAGCCGGCTGCCTATTTTTATATAACCATGAACTAAGAATAGTGTTTACATTTTTAAATAGTTGGGAAAAAAATCATAAGACTACTGCTTTGTGACATGTGCAAATTATATGAAATTCAGATTTCAGCATCTGTGAATAAAGCATTTATTGGAACACAGCCATGATTATTTCTTACATATTATGTATGGCTATTTTCAAGCTATAATGGCAGAGTTAAGTAATTACATCAGAGACCTTAGGGCCCAGAAAGCCAAAAATATTTATACTACATGAGCCTTCCCAGAATAAGTTAGTTGACTTCTGCTTTATGTGGTTGGAGAAGTACTTATGGATTGGGTGCTAAGGTTTAAGACATGAGTAGGAGGAAATTAGAGGGAGGTGAAAGTCAGTATCAACGCTCAATGATTTATTTACACATTTTTCTATCCTGGAAAGTGCTGTTTTAAAATAGAAAATAAATCAAGATAAGTGGATATATTTTTTCCTAAGATCAATTTATATAGAGAGAAAATTACTATAATACTCCTAGTTTTTACCAGGCTTTACAGTTACCATAACATTGTAAACTAACTTATACCTTTTGTATAGTTCTTTTTTTTCCCTAATGCATGGAGATTACCTGTAATTTTTAAGTGAAAGTACTAATATATTACTTGGAAACTTGTTGGTGACTCACTCAGTTTTGGGGATGAAGGTACATGGTCCTTTTTGGAATCAATGGATAAGCATGGAGGATAATCTTAAGGAGCTCTTCAGTCTGACAGGTTAAGTCCTATGTTAGGAAGTAAAAGATCACAATTTTAGTATCCTTTCTTGTTCCTCTAGAATACTTAATGGTTTTGTGACTTTGGAAACATTTACAACTCTGAATCCTACTTGCTTCATTTTCAAAATAGGAGAAAATAATACCTGTCAAGATTTACTAAATGATAATTTTCCTAAGGGTAGGTACCATTCCTCTTTTTTTAACCTTTGGGTCCCCCTGTAGCTGTCCTAGGCATGGCACATAGCTGGCACACAGTCAGTGTCTGTTGACTATGTGTGTTGATCTGTTATAGTCTTAATAACTATCTGCATGATCGCATAATTCCATTCTTTTCTAAAAGTGAAGGTTAGCTTATTGGGACTGGGTGTTTTTGTTAATCATAGGAGAGAATTTTATTGAAAACAAAATTTCATATAGATATAGATTTTCTCTGGATCTATTCTTTACAGATAGTCATCAAGATATTGTCCAGATTTAGTCATCTAAGTTGATTATGTATTATTAATTTTGAAATCTTGAGACTAGATGAACCACTAATCCAAGAATTACCAATATCAAAGAAACCTAGAAACTTTCTCATTGTAAAGCTTTGAAGTGTATACATACTAAAAGTCACTCATTTTAGGAAGTACACATTAAAGTATTTAGAGGTAAAAAAGGAGGCTATATACAACTCAATCTCAAATGGATCAGAAGATATGTTATATATGATAAAAAAAAAGATGCAAATGTTAACAATTGGTGAATCTGGATGAAGCATATATAGGAGTTCTTTGAACTATTCTTACATTTTCCTGGAAATTTGAAATTATTTCCAAGAAAAAATGTATGAAGAACTGTTTTTAGCATTTATCAAAAAACCTAGGAATTATGTCCAAATATTCTTGCTTTTAAATTACTATTTACATCCGTTAAAAATACAGTTAGAGTCCTTGTTTTTAGTTTTCACACATATTGTATTTACATGGTGGTATCTTTATTGAATGTGTACAGTTTTTGTTGAGTGATTTATGATCAGCCATGTTGTCATCAAAGCAGGTGCTCTGTTCTATGATGCGTTACTGAATTTAATAAGTTTATGACAAAAATATTTTATAAAACATTGTTATTTTAGAGTCATGCGGAGATAAAATGAAATAAAATTTTGCAAATGTAAAAACTGCTATAAATGATAAAATCATAGTAACAGTATTCTTGCAGATTACGTTATTCATAAGTACTAATTAGTGTAATTTAGAACTTTGAAATATTTTAGGTATAGACCTATTATAATACATTTTCATTTATCCTGTACTTTTCTTCACTTTAGCATGTTTCATTAAAAATCTACCTAGCTGGTACCACAGTGGATAAGGCAACATCTTTCGAACCCAAAGGTCGCTGGTTTGATTGCCAGCCAGGGCACGTAACCAGGTTGCAAGCCAGGTCTCCAGCCAGGTCCGTGGCTGGAGGCAGGTGAAAGGCAACCATATGTCGTTGATGTTTCTCTTCCTCTCTGCCTCTCTCCCTTCCTGTCTCTCTGGAAATAATAAATAAAATCTTAAAAAAAAAATCTATTGTGTTTCCTCAGCTCCACAAATATACTTTGTTTTTTAAAAATTGATCTGGTTTAATTTAATTTACTTATTTTGGAGGGAATTCAAGAATAAAGGTATAGTGTTCCTCAAAATATTGTTAATAATTGTAGACATTTTTGAGCATTTATTTTGTGCTAGGCACTTTACATTTAATAATTTATTTTGTTTCTACAACAACCTTGTGATGACACCTTGCCTTGACTGGAAAGTTTTCAGTTCCAGCCAAAACTAGGCTTAGGTGCTAGACCTCAGAAGCCTCAAGTTTTCTTACCTGTTTTTTCTAGATACAAACTGTGGGAACTAGTAATCTGGAACTTTGTATAGAAAAATTGATCAATTGTATTTATATTAAGAGCAAATGCTATCTTAGAATTTTCTAGTTTGTGAATATGGGATAGATACTGCAAGCTGGACTTTTCATTGACCTCATAATGTGGAAAGGACCTGTGTATCAAGATAATTCTTCAAGCATTATAGTGAAAAAAGAAGTAAATATGACTTTCAATGATCCAACTAAAAGGCAGACTGATGCAGAAGTCTATTTCTATTAGAAACCTGAATATCACCAAAAAATAAAACAACCAAAAAATTAAAATTAAATCAAGGGACTAATTCAATGCCAACTTTAAAAAAACCTTTATATTGAATTAAAACATGCCATATTATGAAGTGCATAAATCCTGAGTGTCATTGTAATGAAATTTTATGAAGTCATCAATCTGTAATCAAAACCAAGATCAAGATGTAGACCATTTTCATCATCCAGGAACCCTTTCATGCCCCTGACAATCATCATGCTCTCCCACAGGTAACTGCTCTTCTGAGTTCGTTCACTCTTTATCAGTATTGTCTATTTTCTGCACTTCGTGTCTGTCTTTATTTGGTCTTGTTTTAACAGTCATCCATGTTGATTCGTATAACAATAGATTTTCTTTTCTCATTGCTTTGTAATATCATGTGTATGTATATACTATTTATTTCTCTAGTCTACTGTTGATGAACATTTCTGTCATTTCCAGTTTGGGGCTATTATAAACAATGTTGCTATAAACATTCATGCATGCCTTTTCTTGTACATATATGTGTGTGCATTTCTGTTGGCTAAATATCCAAGAGTGAAATTTCTGGGATAGAGTAATTGGCTGTTTAGCTTTAGTAGATCCTTCTAGTTTTCCAAAGGAATTTACTCTATTTATACTGCCAGCAGCAGTGAACAAGAGTGCTTGTTGATCTGCATCCTCACCAACACTCGGAATTACTAGTGTTTTTAATATTAGCTCTTCTGCTGTGTATATAGTAAAATGTATTGTGGTTTTAACTTATAATTCTTAGTAGCTGTTATGTGCTTGTTGATAGTTTGTATATCCTTTTGAGAAATCCCTATTTGTGTCATTTGCCTATCTTTCTATTGGGTTGCCATCTTAATGGATTTTTGGAAGTTGTTTATATATTTATAGGATACATTTTTTGTTGGATTAAGTATTCAAGCTATCTCTTCTCCTTCACTCTTTTAGTAGCATGTCTTGAGATAATTTCTAAATTTTAAAAATGTTTTATCAAAGTATTCTTTTATGGTACTTTTTGTGTGTTTTAAGAAATCTGCCTATCCCAAATCCAAGAATATATTCCTATGTTTTCTTCTATACACTTAATTATTTTAACTTTTACATTTAGGCTTATGCATGGTATATAGTAGGAATCATGGTTCATTTTATTTTTCATATTGAAACCCATTTGGTCAAAGCATTTTTATCTAAAAGATTATTATCCTTTCCCTACTATAATATAGGAGGATCTTTGTTGTAATTCAGGTAACTATTTGTGGGTCAATTCTTGAACTTGACTCTTAACTTTATTGGTCTCTTTGTTCTTGTGCTGGCACAGTACATTTTTAATTAGTGTAGCTTTAAATCTTCCAGTTTTATTCTTCAGAGTTGCCTTGGTTCTTTTTGGTACTTTAAATTTCAGTAACTATTTTATACTCAGCCTATCAGTTTCCCAATAAATAAACAACCAAACTTCTGCTTAATATAAAGTAAGTTCAATATTATCATTATTATTAACTAGCTTAATGCTGTTTCTCTCCATCAATTTGGATATATTGGACAGCTTTTAATGTTGAGACTTTCAGTACATTAACCATGGTACATGCCTTTATATATATTTAAGCCTTTAAAAATTTTTTTTTTAGAAATGTTATTTCATGTGGATAGTTCTTACACATCTATTAACCTTCAATGTTTTTAAAAAGTTCTTATAGTTTATAAATCATACCGGATGGAGTACATGCAGATGAAAGGATATAGTTTTTGGGATTTGCTTTTAATAATGCAAAGGGAGATTAGAAGAATTGGGGAAGGGCCAGAATAAATGAAATAAGATTGGCCATGATTTGATAATTGTTGAAAATGGATGATGTATATATGGGTTAGTAATTTTCATTAGTCTTTTTTAGTTTTGTGTATATTTGAAATTTTTCATTAAAAATAGGTTTTAAAAAATAGGACTGCAGTAGGTTGAAATACACATTTATATAAGAATTTAAAAGTTCACCCCTGGTTGGTGGCACCATGGATATGGTGCCAGCCTGTGAACCCAAAGGTCACCCAAAGGTTCGATTCCCCAATCAGGGGATGCATAACCAGGTTGCAAGCCAGGTCTCCAGCCAGGTCCCCAGCGGGAGGCAGGTGAAAGGCAACCATACATTGATGTCTCTTTCCCTCTCTACCACTCTCCCTTCCCCTCTTTCTAAGAATAATAAATAAAATTTTTAGAGAAAAAAAGTTCATAATAATACTTAAAAATAACCTTCACAGGCATCATCAGTTCATTACTCTGAAAATCATCGATAAATAATCAACCATTTTTCATTTTCTGCACTTGTAAGGTAACTAAATAGTTGGGAGCAAAAGTTTACCATTATAGAATAATCCTAGCTGATAATTGCTGGGAGATTGATAGGATTAGAAACTCACCACAGCACGTCCTCTAATAAAATTATGCATGTAGATAATGATCAGTCAGTGAGTACTCAGGCCATTAGGTAAATGTCTGTTGGGAAATGGACATAGTACAATAGATAGGCCAAAATGGAGTAAGCCTCTCACTATGACTGATTGGGGCTAAAAACATATATGGTGACAGAAGGAGATTTGACTTTGGGTGACAGGTGATGTATTATAGAACTGTCTACTTGAAATCTACATAATTTTGTTAACTAATATCACCCCAATAAATTTAATAAAAACGGTGTCAATAAAATGCAAAAACCAGCTATGTAAAGATTCTGCAAGTTAATAATAGAGGGCAAATTGAAAAGGGAAGTCCTAACTTGAAGAATAAGCTGTATGATGGTAAGTGAACCTTTTTCTTTTCCATGTCCCAGCTTTGACTTAATGGGCTAAATTGTGAAACTGTGTAAGTGAGTGGAGCAGTTAGCGAAAACCCCTAGAGGAACCGCTATTTCTAGGCAGAGGGCAAGGAAAAAGGAACTTTTTCTCTCTCAAGTTTGCCCTGACACTGCCTCCATGTGTAAACCTTGCATTGCCATGATGGCACAGCTTCTTAAAACTGTGAGACAAAACCATTTCCTTGGCCAGAGGAACTGGGAAAGAGGTCCCTGGAAACAAGAGCATGCTGGGGGAACCTTAGAGAGAAGAGAGCTGATGTGAGAAGATACTTCACTTCCTAATTGTGTGTGTGAGCCTATAGAAGTCCCACTAGATACAAACTGTGGGAACCAGTGATCTGGAACTTAATATAGAGCACATGAGCTGAACATGCACAGAGCTCACCTAGAGAAACAGAGCAGAGACTTAGGGAACTGGATAGCAATATAAACTACCATTCAAATCTCAGACTTGTCCCTGAGTGACGCATACAGAGTGATGCAAGCCCAAATAACATAGTAAGGGCTGATGACCACCCCATAGAAGGCAATATAGTATATACTTCCAGCCTGAGATTAGCAACAGCAAAAAAATAAATATAAATTAGATTCTTCAGAAGATGTTGATAGAATCTAGAATTTTATAACATAATTTTCAGAATGTATAGGATATAATATAAAGTTACTTGACATAAAAGAAACGGGAACATCAAACCTTTTTTAAAATTTTTTTATGGGAAAAGGCAACAGGTGCCAGCCTGGATATAATCCAGACAATGGAATTATCAGAAAAAGGCTTTAAACCAACTGTTATACCCATGTTCATTGAGATAAAAATGGACACTCCTGAAATGAATGGAATGATAATGCTCTGAAAAATAGAAATTATATAAAAGAATTAACTGGAAATTTCAGAACTGAAAAATACAATAGTACGTGAAATACAAGTTTACTGCGTGGGCTCAGTAGCAAGCTTGAAGGTAGATCAGTAGAAATCTCAAATCCTTCTGTCTTCTCTATCAAGGGTATTATCTCTGTTCTATAATACTTGTTAAGTCTTGGTTGTACTTTCTGTAACCTACCTGTAGGCCTTGTGACTGTGAATTTTTATGCGATGTACACAGACTCTTACTCATAATTAATACTGTGTACTTGCATGCTGCAAAGAACCTGTGCCTGTGCTATTCAAGCCCTATCTCCCTAGATAACTGCAGATCCAGATAGGATCTTAACCTGGCCATTTTTTCCAGACCTTGTCATTTCAGGTATGGATTAAGCAAATCACTCAGTGGGTTAAAAAATAGTAGTCAATTAAGGGGTAAACATATACACAAAGAGTTTATTTGAAAGCTTTGAGAATAAATAGGGATAGAGAGAGAAATAGAAATGGATAGTGTATATATATTATATGTCATATATTACAAAATCTCAAAATTTAAAGGTAATAAGTTTTATGTTAAATGTAAATGTAACTAGAAAAACTGCTTATTTTGGTGAAGAGGAAATGCTTTATGGCTGTTTTTCTGAACAATCTGTGGTTCAGGATGCATCTAAACGAACTAGTTTTCACTTGATCGTGAACTTGTTTGGCCTATTTGGCTGCACAAAAGGAACCTGGCAGTTTACCCATGTTTTAATAGGTCAGAGCAATTGTCATTTTATGAAGTGATTATATTGCAGAAAGAGGAAAACTTCAGGCCTTAAAAAATTGATATATTCATTGGTATCTGATGGCTTGATTGATGAAGTTATATAATTTGTTAAAAGTTATCATATTTATGCATAGTAGTTATAAATTACTAAATATCTAATGAGCTATCCTGAGCCTAGTATTTTCATATTACTACTTAATCAAATTTCTTTTTTTTTTTTAAATTTAGAAATTTATTCTGTTTAATCCACAAGCTTTATATAGCTTTAGTTTAAAAAAACGAAAACAAACAAAAAAAGAAAAAACCAAAAACAGTGAAAACAAGACACCATTTCAAAAGACTGGGCCCTTTCAGCTTTCCAAATACAAGAGCTCTGAAAGTTGTATATGCCAGTTGGAAGAATAAGACAAAATTATGAATGGAACCATGACATTTCATAAAACAAAGTTTAAGTAACCCAAGGATCCTTCCTGGACTAGTTAACTGCCTTTACAAAAAAACAAAAAACAAAAACAAAAAAAGAAACAAACAGAAGGAAATTCCAGTGTTCCAAATCAACTTGTTATACATCAATATTAACCCACAGTGTCCTCCTGGCAAACAACATGCTTTCATTTTGTCTCATTCTAGATAGAGCTTGAATCTTGATTCATTTCAGCAGAGACTCCACAGGCATAGTAGTTATAAATTACTAAATATCTAATGTGCTATCCTGAGCCTAGTATTTTCATATTACTACTTAATAATCAAATTTCTTAACAGGTCCTTAGAGATTTATAGTACTAATGAAATTCTGTACTTCTTTTAGGTTAATATAGTTCATATTCATTCCACCTCCACTTTTTTTTTCCCCCAGGGAGCCATCTCACATATTTATATACACTTGTCTTTTTAAAATAGACTCTTCCGTAATCAGTCCCCTCACCTGTGTTGCATATCCATGGGTCCTTCATACACGTTCTTTGATTATGAAAGTGGGGGATGGGCTGGGTGAAGGGGGTGAAGGGTAAATGGGACAAATGTAGTATAAACAAAATCTTTTAAAAGAATAATAAACTAGACTGTTCCACAAAGGCTGGATTTAATTAATCTTGGTTGGATATCTGTAACACTTAGAAATTATTATAATATATTTATATACTCTAGAACATTAAATAGTGAAAGTGTGCTTATAGAAAACTAAACAAACTTTTGTCATTCAGGAAAACATCCATAGAGCCTGTTGCTGCCATAAAGCAATAAGTTTAAACTTCAATTGGATTTGAACTCATGCACCTGGAATTATTTTTCATTTCCCTTGAAGAAACACAAAAGGAAAAAATAGTTCAGAAGTTACGAACATACTGGCATGGTGGTATATTCTTTTCTCTGTTGATAAGTCTTTGATGTTTCATTTTCCCCAAAAGATACTTGATTTTGTCTTTACCAAAGAGAGACTAATTGGGTCATTGTATGTAGTAGGCAGAGCAGTGGCCCTTCAAAGAGCTTCACATCCTAATTTCCAAAACCTGTAACTATGTTATGTCACATGGCAAAGAGGAATTAAACTAACCTTAAAAAGGGATTATTTTGGATTATTCGGGTGGGCCCAGTGTAGTCACAAGGGTCTTTATACTTAAGGGAAGAGGGAGGCAGAAGAAGGTGTGGTAGCCTGAGGACTTGGTCTGCTGTAGGCTGGCTTTGAAGATTGCATAGGGGTGCATCTAGAAGCTTGAAAAGACACAGAAACTGATTCTCTACCAAAGTTTCCACAAAGGAATGCAGACATCTTGAGGTTAGCCCAATGAGACCAGTGTTGGACTCTGACCTATGGAACTGGGAATTAATAAATTGCCATTGTTTTATTCCATTAAGTTGATGGTAATTCGTTATACCAGTCATAGGGAACTATATACAGCATCTCTTTAGTTTTTTACTAACAATATGAATTTAACATATTGATTAAATCCTGATGTGAATGATAATGTCATCTCCTGAGAACAATTTTAGTTTATTATATTAAGAAGTCATTTATGTTGATAATATGTTTGGTACTCATGGGCAGACCTTTGTTTACCCAGAGGCCTTTGTTTTCTACTTCATGGAAATAGTGACCTTGTTTCCAGTGGCTGCAGAATAGGAAGTATGCAGAATAGTGAGGGTGGGATGAGAAATGAAGCTGGAGAAGTGGAATGAAGGTAGAAAGGAAGGCTGGCAGAATAAGTGATCTTCAGAATCCTTGATTTCCCCTGCATACATTCTTCAATATTTGTATTTGCATCTTTGTTAGTAAATGCTGTAGTTGGAATTATAAGAAATTTTTATCAGTATAAATTTAGCTGTATTAGAAATATAAACAGTCACTGCGTTTTGCTGTGGAATGGCTTATCTAGTAAACATACAAAGGACTCAATGGCAAAAAGGATGAGCAGTGTTTAGACAGACATGAAAAAGAATTAAGCATCTCTAAAAGATGATGAGTAACCTGACCAATAGAGACTGTCACTATCTCTGATGTTCCCTGACCATCTTGCCTTGCTCCTTTGTGCCTTTCATAGGCCCAGCAAAATTGGCATGCTAGGACAGGTTTTAAAATGACAGAAACATAAATAAATAAATTAGAGCTATATTGCCAGTTTTTAAAAATGCTTGTGTTTTTATTTCTGGGGTTTGAATCAAGCTGATTACATGCTGTATTAGCTTACGCAAGATACAGAAGTGTAAGATGCTTAAAATGGAGACTTAGGGAGAGGCGTGTGACTGTAGAATTCTAGAGTAACTCCAGGGGAATGAATGGGAGATAAGATGGAGCAGAGGATTGTTGGAGGAGAGGAGGTCAAGGAACTGACTGGCCAGGGTGTTGGAAGGATCATTTATGTAGATGTTAAAATCCAAAAATGGTGACAAAAGAGATGTTGGAGACAGTAACAGCCCTTGGAAATGAGTGGGCTTGTTCTGGGGTTTTATGAATGGTTGCAAAAAGAGTATGATAGTTAATACAATCTGGAGGCATGAGAGTCGAAGCTGGAGATTTTATTTCAGAGAGGGGAGAAAAAATAACTTAGAAATGATAAGGAACAAGGAATTCCACCCCACCACTTAGGGCCTGGTCATAAGGGACACAGCAGAGAAAAATAACCATCATTTGAAAGGAACATGGGGAAGGAGGCCCTGGTTGGTGGCACAGTGGATAGGCACCAGCCTGCAAACCCAAAGGTCTGGTTCGATTCCCAGCCAGGGCATATAGCCAGCTTGCAAGCCAGGTCTCCAGCCAGGATTGTAGCTGGAGGCAGGTGAAAGGTAACCACACTTTGATGTTTGTCTTCCTCTCTCCTTCTCTCCCTTCCCATCTCTCTGGAAATAATTAATAAAGTCTTTTAAAAAAATTGTTCTTAGAAATATTATCTCTTTATAAATCAGATAGTAGCAAAGTAGAATTTTTTAAAAAATGGTGATAAATGTAGTTAAGGATTCTTGCTTAGGTTTTGTATTATTTCAGTCAACTCAATTTCAGCATTGCTTTTAAATAATACTAATAGATTTATCAGTCACAGAAATATCTGTGATATCAGATTTAACCTAAATTCGAAAGTAGGTCAGTGGGTCAACAGGTTATTAGGTTAGAAAAAGATTAATTGTAGTTTCAGTTTTTTAAAACTCAGGTTCCTGAGTTAATTATTTTAATAGTAGTTTAAAAATTAATAATAAATGAAATTAAAAGTTTTCTTATGTGAACACTACATAAGAAAAAACATCTCTCACTCATTTTATAACAGTAACATGTTACTTTGTTACTCATGTTCTATTTTCTGAAACAGATGAGCATGTTTCATATTCCTTATGTATATAACCAGGGCTCTTTTATTAAAAAAAAAAAGGAAGAGAAAAGGCAGCACTTAAGTTTTTCTAATTATAAAAATAATGCATGTTTATTGAAGTAACTTTAGAACGTACTAAACAAAAAGCTTTTAAAAAATCCATGAGCTAATTACTCAGGAATAACCACAGTTGATACTCTAGGCATATTTGGGTTTATGTTTGGTATGTTTTGATGCTACAGTTACTGCTATTAGACACTTAAATTTTTCCTAGGTTTATTTCAAATAATAGTACAATAAATATAAAACTTAGGTTGCATCTCTGATTATTTCTCAAAGTGAAATTATTGGGTTAGAGGACATAACTATTTTCAAGGTTTTGATAACATCTCACCAAACTTGCCTGTGAAAGAACATTGCTAATTGAAATTGACAGGCTCCTGAATTTCTTTCCATACCAAAAGTTTTAATTTAGTGAAAATTCACCTTAATTTTTCTTCTCGAAGGTGAAAATAAAAAGTAGACACACACACACACACACACACACACACCATCTAAGTGGGGAGATGGGGGAAGACACAAAATATGAAGCAGCTATAATCTGATTAATCAGTTCTTTACTAAATATTACGTAAATAGAGCCATCAGTCTCTATGGGGTCATGATCTTTTCTTTATCTGATACAGAGACTTCAATGAAAGTAATTCATATACCCGTACATTTATTAGAATTCTTAAAGCCATCATTAAAGTTTTATTTTTATCAGTCATACTTCCTGAATGCTTTCTACATGATAAGAAATGTATGTTTGAAACTACAGAGGACTACTTCATTGAAACCTGTAAAATAGACAAACAGTGAATGTATGACAGCCCCTGAGCAGTTGCTGTTTGGATCATGTCATTAGTCTGTATCATGGGTCTGTTATAGAAAGGCCTAAGAAATTCTTTGTTAACTAATCCTTCAAATTATTAAGTGCCTATAAATCAACAACTCTTCTCAAATCCATAAGAGAGGGGATGACGTAGGGCAAACACTGCCACCAAGAGTGGAGAGTCAGACAGGCAAATACAGGGAAGGAGTCACAGCTCCTCAGAACAGAGACTCGCCAGCTGAAATGGCCTCAGGAGCTGTTCTGGATAGAAAACCTAAAGTGTAATTAACGAATTGCTGGAGGCTCACTGTAGATCATTTTAACAATTAGAAACTCTAGAGAGACCTGTGCATAAAGGGATTTGAGCAATATTGGGAGATAGATTTACTTCCTGGAATTCAACCAGATTCCCACAGTAAATATGAGAGAAAAATTCTCTCTTGTTTCCAGCAGGGGGAGGGAAAAAGGAACATTTTTTCAGTAGACGGGAGACACTATTTTTCTTAACAAGACCTGCACTCGGAACTATTGTAGGTAACCAGAGACTCAAGGCTTGGGCATTGTTAGAGCCTACATGACCTTGGGGAAGGGAAATAAATACCCAGTCTCTTTAGCCTTCACTTGGAAGAAGGGAAATATCCAACTCTAGCCCATTCACACTGTTCTGTCCCACCTAAGGAGGAAGGAAAAAACTGAGCAGCACTGTGAAGTTCGTTGTCTAGAAGCACAGGCTCACTAAAAAGACTGGACCAAATGATAAGACTATACAGTGCTTCTTCTCCCCCCCACTCCTCACCACTATATTCCTAAAGGCTTGCTTACAGAATTTCCTTTTACCCATACCAAAAGGAAAAAACACAATTTGAGAAGATAGAGCAAGCATCGATCGGCACCAGATGTGGCAAGGATGTTGAAATTGTCAGACAGTAATTTAAAACACCAATTAAATGCCAAGTGCTTGCTAATGGATAAAGCAGACACATTTAAGAACAGATGGGCAATATAAGCAGAGAGATAGAAATTCTAAGAAAGAACCAAAAAGAAATTAAAAACTAACAAATGAAGAGTGGCTCTTATGAGCTTACTAGTAGATTGGACACAGCTGAGGAAAAACCCTGAGCTAGGGGATACCTTGGTGGTAAGCAAAAAGAACAGACTGAAAAATACAGAATATAAAAGGATGATGGGACAACTATAAACTATAAAAGGTGTAACATATATGTAATGGGAATACCAGAAGGAGAAGAGGAGCAGAAGAAATATTTGAAACAATAATGGTTGAGAATTTCTCCAAATTAATGCAGATACTAAACCAGGGTACTGAACCAGGAAGCTCAGAGTTCACAAAGCAGGATAAATGACTGCCCTCCCCTCAGGAAAATTGGGACAATGTAATAGAACAATAAAAAGGTCCTATTGCCATTTCCCAAAACTAAAACCACCTTTGAAAAGGAAGAGATTTCAGATCATTGATGAGGTTCAGGAAAATAGGATGGGGCCGCTGGTAGAGATTGGGAGAACTGTTATGAAGTCCTAAGGTGCCCTTTTTGAAGGGGACTGAGGTGTCATAGTTGTGTGTGTACAATATTTCTTATACCTTGTATCTTCAGTAAATATCTCCTTTTCATATTACATGGCTTGATACCTTTTGGACAAGCCTTATATGTCTGTCTTTATGCCAGTACCACACACTTTTGATTGCTGTTGTTTGTAATTTTTTCAACAGTATGAGGCTTCGAGCTCTGTTCTTTCTCATGATTATTTTGACTATTTGAGATCCTTTGTGGTTCCATATAATTTTTAGAAGGGTTTTTTTTTTTTCTATTTCTTTAAAAAAGATATGATTGGGATTTTTTTAAAAAAGACTTTATTATTTTTCAGAGAGAGGGAAAAGGAGAGAAGCAGAGAGGGAGAGAAACATCAATGTATGATTGCCTTTCACCTGCCTCCAGCTCCAGACCTGGCTGGAGACCTGGCTTGCAACCTGTTATGTGCCCTGGCTGGAAATCAATGATTGGGATTTTTATAGAAATTACATTGAATCTGTAGGTAACTTTGGGTAGTATTGACATTTTAACACTATTAAGTCTTCCAGTCTATGAACACAGATATTTTTCCATTAATTTTTTTCTACCGGTGTTTTGTAATTTTCTGCCTTTTTGGTTAAGTTTATTTCATGCTGTTGTAAGTGGCATTTTTTTCTTAATTTCTTTTTCAGATTGTTCATTATTAGAATATAGAAATGCAATTGATTTTTTGTGTTGATTTTGTGTTCTGAAACTTTTGTGTTTATTAGTTCCAGTGTGTGTGATCTTTAGGGCTTTTATATGTAAGGTTAAGTTATCTGTGACAAGAGATAATTTCACATATCATTTTCTAATTTTATTTTCAGTACTGCGTTGCCTTGCCTTGCCTTGTTCCTTATTTTAGAGAAAAAGCTTTCAATTACTGTTGAACATGATCTTAGCTTTAAGCTTTTCTTGTATGGCCTTTATTATCTTGAGAAAATTTCAGTCTGTTCCTTGTTTGTAGTATGTTTATTATCATGGAAAGGTGTTCAATTATGTCACATTAATTAAGATAATAGTGTGTTTTATTCTTTTTATTTATTTATTTTGTTAATGTGTTATATATCACATTGATTTTCGTATGTTGAGCCATCCTTGCATCTGAGGGATAAATTTCACTTGGCATGGTGTGTGATCCTTTAAATGTGCTGAATTGGTTTATTAATGTTTTGTTGTGGACTTTTTCATCTATATTAATTGGGAATGTTGGCTTGTAGTTTCGTTTACTTGTGGAGTCTGGCTAGAGTTAATATCAGGTTATGTGGGCTTCATAAAATGAATTTGGATGTGTTCTCCTCCTTCTCATTTTTTGTTTGTTTTTTGTTTTTTTCTTTGAAAGAGTTTGAGAAGGATTCTACCAAAAACTTTTTAAAAAGTTTGGTAGAATTCACCAGTGAATTTTTTTGGTCCTGGACTTTGTTGGGAGGTTTTTATTACTGATTCAGTATTCTTATTAGTTTAAGTATGTGTTCACATTTTCAGTTTTTTCATGACTCAGTCTTGATGGCTTGTACATTTCTAGGATTTATCCATTTCCTCTGATTTATTAAATTTGTGGTCATGTAAATGTTGATAGAAGTCTTATGATATTTTTGTGTTTCTGTGGTAGTAGTGTTTTCTCTTTCTGTTTTTCTTTTCTAAAAAGTTTGTTTTTATTGTTTTTCTAGTCTTTATTAGTTTCTGATTTAGTATTTTTTTTATCCTCACCTGATAACATTTTTTTTTTTTTTTTTTTTTTTTTTAAGAGAGAGGGAAAGGGAGGGAGAGAGAGAGAAGGAGAAAAATATTGATATAAGAGAGAAACATTGGTTGGTTGCTTCTCATACATGGTCTGACTAGGGACCAGGGACAAGGGACTCCTCCTATTCATGCTCTGACAGGGAACTGAACCTGCAACCTAAGCATGTGCCCTGACCAAAAATGGACCTCGCGACCTTTCAGTTCACAGGATGATGCTCTACCCTGGTCGGAGCTCCACTTTAGTATTTGTTATTTCCTTCCTTCTGCTACTTTGGGTTTAATTTGTTGTTGTTTTTCCTAGCTTCCTAAGGTATAAAGTTAGGGTCTGTATTTGAGATTGTTTCTTTTCATGTAGTACTTAAATTATAAATTTCCCTCTTGGTACTGCTTTTGCTTCATTCCATAAGTTTTGATGTATTGTGCTTTTGTTTGTCTCAACATATTTTTGAATTTCCCTTTTGATTTATTCTTTGACCCGTTGATTGTTCAATCTCCACACATATGTGAATTTTCTAGTTTTCCTGGTGATACTGATACTTAGTTTTATTTCTGTTGTCGTCAGAAAAAGATATTTGGTATGATTTAAGATTTCTTAAATTTGTTACGACTTGTGACCTAATTCATGATCTATCCTGGATAATGTTCCATGTGTACTGGAGAAGAATATAATCTGCTATGGGGTGGAATATTCTGTATATGTCTTTTAAGTCTAGATGGTCTGTAGGTTCAAACAATCTGTTTCCTTACTGATATTTTGTTTAGGTGTTCTGTCCATTATTGAAACTGGGGTATTGAAATCTATTACTGTGTTGCAGTCTCTTTCATTGTTTTGTTTGCGTTCTGATATGGGGTATATGTATGTTTATAATTATATATTCCTGATTGACATTTTATTATTATATCATGCTTTTTCTGTTGTTTTTTTATAACAGTTTTTGACTTAAAGCCTAGTCTTATAATATGTTGGGCCACTTCTGTTCTCATTTAGTTACTATTTCCTTGGACTGTCTTTTTCTAATTTCTTATTTTTAGCCTCTTTATGTCCTTAAACCTAAAATTGAGTCTCTCCAAAATAGTATATAGATAGATTTGTCATTTTTTATACCCAAGTAGCTGCTCTATGTCTTTTGATTGGTAAGTTCCATTCCTTTGCATTTGAAGTAATTTCAGATGGAGAGGACTTACTATTGCCCTTTATTCCTTGTTTTTGTCTTGTAGGTTTTTATTATTTGTTCTCGCTCATTGTCTTTTTTTATGTTTCATTGGTTTTTAAAGATTTTTATTTATTACTTTAAGAGAGAGGGGAAGGGAGAAAGGCGAAGAGGGAGAGAAGCATCACATTACGGTTGCGTTTCACCTGCCTCCAGCTAAGGACCTGACTGGAGACCTGGCTTGCAACCTGGTTATGTGCCCTGACTGGGGATTGAACCAGTGACCTTTGGGTTCACAGGCTGGCACCTATCCACTGAGCCACCAGCCAAGGCTTGTTTCACTGATTTTTAAAATAATGATATGCTTTGATTCCTTTCTCATTTTCTTTTGTGAATCGTCCATAAGTTTTGTGTGTGTGTGCGTACACTTACCATGGATCTTAGGTAAAACATCTTGAAGTTCTAAAAAATTCCTTTTACACTTGTAGCAACCTAACTTCAAAAGCTCTACTCCCCTCCCCCAACTTTGTCATCAGTGTCACAAATTATGTCTTTTATATTGTGCATCCACAACATGTTTTTGTAGTTATAATTACTTTTATACTTTTGACTTCTGTACTAAAATTAAAAGTGACTTATTTTTTATTTTTAAATAATTTTTAGAAATTATTTGCTGAGTTTAGCATTTGTTATATACATTTTGTGACAAAGTTCTAATTTTATTACATTTCAAAAATTTCAAACCTTTTCTATGATAAATTTATATATAAGTTGAATAAATCTAACTGATAATTTTTTATTGTTTAAACAGAATTTTGAGACTGATGGTCAGCTATATAGAAGACTACATTGAACCTATAGTTTTCTGAAGAATCAGTTCAAAAGATCCAAAAAATACAAAAGGTAATGAATGATAGGATTGTATCTTGGAATGCATTTTGGAATGACTTTTTTTTTTTCCAGAAAAGTATATTTTTAAAAAAACTGTCTTGACACAATAATTTGAACAAAGTTTTTTTTAAATTTTTTTTCCTGTTGTATTAACTTACCCTGCAACATTCCGATACTTTTTGGGATACTGTGCTGCTTGAAACAAACTATTTCTGCCCTTAGGAGGATTGCATTTTAAAGAGAGGGAGGACATATAATAAACAATGACAAATTTTGTTGTTCTATGCAGAGAATTAAAGTGGATAATAGAGACTAGTGACTGTAGTCATTAGTTAGGGATAGTTAGGGAAGCGCTAAGTGAATACAAATATGTCTTTGAGCTCTGAATGGCAAGAATGTGCCAACCATGTGAAGATCTGAGAGAGGTCCCCTTGGGCAGTTATTGTAGGATGAGGAGGCAGTGAAACTAAAATGACCATGGAACTGAGGAACTGAAAGAGCATTGTGGCTGAAGCATAGGAAGTGGGAAAAAGAATATATGGAGTTCATATGGTGAAGAAAAATGGGAGAGGGGGCAAATTTGCAGAAGAAAAGCAAGGGTTCTGTTATGCTATATGATATTTTAGACATCTGTAAACTGTCGTAATATCAAAAAAGTATGACTGAAGTTGAGAATCAGGTCTGGGAATATGGAATTGGGGATTAAATGGCATAGAGAGTTACTCAGAGTCATGTTTGGATGAAATTATTTAGGAAGTGTACATAGATTGAGAAGGATTTAGCTCTGGGACATGCCAGTGTTAATCAGGAGAGAAGCAGCAGCCAGGAAGATGGGTAGCAAAGCAGGAAAGTGTTTTGTCACAGAAGCCAGGAGAAGTATTTAATAAAAGCGGAAGTGGTCACCTGCATCCCATGCTACTAAGGTGCCAGATAAAGAGTAAAGCAGCCGTTAGATTTGGTGTCGTTAACATCACTGATAACTAATATGAGTGAACTCTGAGTGTGTGAGGATGAAAGCCGGAATAAAAACAATGGAGAGCGAGAAACTTCTTGTTACAGGAGGCAAACAATGCAATTAAATTCCATTTCCTCTCAAAATTTCATTAAAGCTGAAGTAAAAAGATTTTTATAGAAGACAGCTTCACAAGAACCCGGGGAATGGGAGAGGAAACAACTGCAGCACAATTTTAGAAACTGAAAAACAAAAGGAAGTGTGCTGACTGCCTTGTAGATCCTGGAATCTCAAGTCAGCTGTGGGAAGGTGGAGAAACAAACTTCATGGTACAACAGAATCTCTAAAATGTTCAGGAGTTGAAAGTACTCTTTATTTCTGCAAATAGGATTGAGGGTAGGACTGAAAATTGAATGATTTGTTGCAAATAATTTTTAGAACTAATTCTATTCTGTATGTCCTTTTCCTGACTGGAAACCCAGGTAATTACCCCCTTCTTGTTGTAGCAGAAGACTGGAGATTTATTCTCCAGCAAAAATAGAGAGGCATAAAACATAGCTGAAAATGGGGTACTATAGTAGAAATAGGGGGATTAATGAACCTAGGCTACCAGATTTGTATAATTTCCAGTCAGCAGTTAAGAAGATTTCTTTGGGAATTTTAAACAGCCTAAGGCAAAAGATCTGAAGACACTGTCATTAAGAATTCCCCCAAAGAAATGTTTTAGCCTCATATTTCTGCAGTAAAGTTTAGTCAAGCAGGCCCTATCACACCAACTTTAGTAATTTTTTTTAGTATCCCACCCTTAAATATGAGCCTGTGGCCAGAAGTCACTAGACAACTTAGGAAAACCTCTTATATGAGAGACCAAGACCATACCAAAAGAGAAAAGGCCAAATTAGGGGAAATAGAGATCAGGTTAGCAGGTAAAAACTGAAAGAAATGCTTAACTAGTACTCAGTATTCAGCTAAACAGTTGATGAAGGATAGGCTAATGACATGTTTTAGACTTGTGTTGCCTCAAGAAATTTTATCTGCCATTTTTCTTGTACAGTTAACTGTAGAAGATACCTAACAAAAACAAAGAACCCAGAGATGAAGCCATACAAGAAACAGAATGCAACTTCGTAGAGCTCCAGGAAATCACCAGGATGATACTGAATAATTCCAAGATTACAGTTGGTTACCAGTTAGAGAGAGCATCCAATGCCCATAGGAATAGGTCAGAAGGTGCCAAGAGAAATCACTGTGAGAAGATTAACTTGCTAAAATGCATAATGTGTTCGATGATATTAAGAACAGATTTAGGTAGGGATGAGTTTAGGGCAGTATTGATGATTAGTATATTAAAAAATGGGACAATTTTTAATTTTAGGGAGAACTCAGGAAGGGAAAGTAATTGTAACATGCCACATGACTCAGCCGTGAGTCGCATTTACAGAGTCCTTAATATTAATTCCAAATATAACCACCTGGCCAAAATTATGATATTGGGAATTTGGGCAAGTGTGCATGTGTGTGAGGTAAGGCTGTGGGCGTTGAAAAGAGCTATAAATTTTTATTTTTCTTAATGGAATTCAGTCGCTGATGGCTAAGAAGATAGAACACTGTTGAGAGCAAAAGCAAACAATTGTAATTACATTGGGACAACTTAAATTGAAACTGTATAGGAGGCACCCTACCTAAACCAGAAAAAAATCAAGTAACAAAGTAAAGATCTTGAGCTAAGGAATCAACTACCAAAAGAAATAGAGATCAAAGTGTGAAATGGGAATCAGAGGACTTTTGAAATTTTAGTATGTTGTGTAACACTGTTTAGATGCTTTAACAGATGAACATGTATACATAGTAAATACCAAATTTTAAAATAAGAAAGAGAATGAAATTCAAGATATTAAAACAACATTGTACACAACTCTTGATAGTTTTCTTGTGAAAGGGAGCCAAAAAAGAAGGCAGCACCTGAAGAGGGTTGGGTCATAGGAGTTTTTGTATGTTTTTATGGTAAAGTACTAAGGTTTTGGTCAGATTAATCCAATTATACAGGGAGATTAGTGATATAGGACTGGAAGCCTTGAGAGGTGACAGAAAGCAGATGGAGTTTCAGAAGACATGTAGTATCGTGTTATTAGATACTGCACAGCTTATTTTTAATACAGAATGTGTTATTTTGTATAAAAGGCTATTTTCCAAAGATGGAATGTCAGGCACTGATACTTTCGGTTAATTATTTATTATGTTTATTAGGTTCCATGCAGCATTAAAAACATCTACTTCTGTATTGAGCAAAGTTTGAATTGTTTATAAAGTTTCTTAATTACTAATACCTCCTCATTTGATAGTTTTTTTTTAATGGTTTAAAAAAGATTTTATTATTTTTAGAAGAAGGTGAAGGGAGAAAGGCAGAGAGGGAGAGAATCAATGTATGGTTGCCTTTCATATGCCTCCAGCCATAGACTTGGCTGGCCTGGCTTGCAACCTTGTTAATGTGCCCTGGCTGGGGAATCGAACCAGCTACCTTTGCGATAAATAGTTTTTTAAAGGTAGAAAAGGGTAAAGAGGGAATGAATGGTGATGGAAGGAGATTTGACTTTGATGGATAAACACACAATACAATATACAGATGATTATAGAATTGTACACTTGAAACCTATAGAATTTTATTAACCAATAAAACCTTTGGCTCCCCATTGCTTACAGAATAAAATTCAAGCTCTTTAGCAAAGTGTATGAGGAATATCTGCTATTCTGGGGACAAGCAGTCTTGCGTCACCATAGACTGCATGCATATTTACCCTTTCTCTACTGGGCTTCTCAGTTTCTCTACCTCCATTAAAAAAAAAACAACAACAAAAAACAGCTTGTTTTTAAAAAGTTTATAAAAAGACTTATGCTGCCCTGGGGGTTGCTTCATTGTTATAAAATAGTAAGTAATGTGGTGCTTACTCAGCTGGGAAGTCATATCAGTGAATGACTTTGAGCTCAAGTTGCTTTTGTAAAGGAGCATTTGATTCCTAGCTGTAACTTGATCTGTTATCATTTAATTTGTGAACTTTGGATTTCAGTGACTGTAACTGAATCTTTCAAAAACATTATTATATATCATACTGGCCTATTAATGCCAATATTTAAGAAAAAAGACTATAATAAAACAATCTACATTAGACTATATAGTGTAGTTGAAATTCCTTGGTATATGTAGGGACATTACATGTCTTCTAAAACTGAATTCTTAGAATCCATAATATGGGTAAGCGTGGCATTGGCTAGTCTTTGTATTGAAAGCGTGAGTCCTTGGTAATCACACAAGACCTTTGGCTGTTTCCCCATTGCTACTTTATTTTCTTAAAATTAATTTGACACTGTTTGAAGAAGTCAAGAGGGATCTGCTAACAATTGGTCCAGAGTTTTTAGGCCTGTTTCACTTTTTCCCTTACCTTTCCCGTTGAATATAGCATGCATATCAATTGACTGGAAAAGATTTTATACTGGGCTTTAGACATACTGTCTCACATTGTTCAATTAGCCAGACAATACATAATGTTTGAATAATATGGTTAATAATGATACTAAAATAGCTTTATCTGGCACTGCTCTGTATCTTGAAACTATTTTATATTCATTCTTCTCACAGCCATTATGGTCCTTCCTACAGTCTAAGCCCTAATTCTTGGAGTCCTTTGATTGATTTTCTGTTTGTCCTATTTTACCTTTTGATAATTAAACAAGCATATATTCAGTACCATATAAGGCCCAGAACTGGCCTTTTAACTGTTCTTTTTGAATTCACCCAAATTGGCATTTTTACCTTTGTGCTTTTTGTTTAGTGATGGAACCACTCTTTGTTATTACCAGGATGATAAGTATTTCCTTTGAATGAGAGGGCTGTGCTTAGGTGATCTTTAAAGTCTTTTCTAATGTTAAAATTCTGTAATCCCTGTGTTCCATCTGCTGATGTTGATTCAGATATTATTTATTTAAAAGATTTTATTTAAAGAGAGAGGAAAGGAGTGAAGCAGAGAGGAAGAGAAACATCAGTGTATGGGTTGCCTTTCACCTGCCTCCAGCTAAGGACCTGGCTGGAGACCTGGTTATGTGCCCTGGCTGGGAATTGAACCAGTGACCTTTGGGTTCGCAGGCCCGGTGCCTTATCCACTGTGCCACCAGCCAGGGCAATCCAGACATTTAAAGTCAGTATTTTATTTTGGTACTAGTTCTTTTTAGTTTTGCCATGGGGGACCACTAATTTTCTTTAAAGAAGCCTTAGTGCTTCACAGTTTCATTTTGCAGCCATAACCACACAGGCAATGCAGCATCATTTACTTAATTAGGGTTATTCTTTATTCCTTCCATGAATGTACATTTGAAAATGATAAGACATTTTAGAATCTCATGTTCTTAGAATACTTTTTAATGTTATCTGGTTTAGTTAGAGTTACATGTTAATTTACACTACCATTAAATTAAAAATAAAAATATTTAGAATTTTTATGCCTCAAAATTTATGGTATTTATTAGAATTAAGGTGTTTTTTCAATATTTAATTTATAACTATAGGACAAAGTCTTCTGTGGATTAAGCCTTCCTTTACACTTTAGGAAAACCATAGAGAGTATAAAGAGAGAAGTTTTAGGCTTATGATCTAGTTTTAAATAGTAAATCTTAATTTCTTTAATGAGGGTGTAAGACTGCTCTCACTGCTACCAGTCCTGTCTTTTCTTTATGCTCTAGTGATTAAACTTTGAAGTTGTAAGATGCCTAGATATTTCTTTAGAGAAAATACTAACCCTTTTAAAGTATCTCAACATGATACTAATCATCTCGCAAAGTCCTGTGCCTTTGCAAATTGCTATTTTTGTGACTTGAAATCATTTCAGCTATGACCTCGTACCGTCCTTTAGTCTGTTATTTCTCAAACTGAAGTGATAGAAATCTCATGGGACTTTGTTAAATGTCATTCTGATTCAAAAGGACTGGTGTAGGGACCAAGAACAAGCTTATGGATGTTGGTGATGCTGATGGTCTCTAGATAGTATTTTTAGTAACAACAATGTAGACTACTTGGCTAACTCATTGTCTTCAAGAGTATTCCCTCTGACTCCTCCCTTTGTACCATCATTATTCCTTTTATTATAATTATCTTGGTCTATCTCCCTACTTAATTCTAGATTTTTCCCTAGAAGGACTGTGTCTTTTGATCAAAGTATATTTTATTGCATATGCTATTTGAGTTCTCCCAGTTTTTTTCCTTTGACCCACTCCTTACCCCTCTACCTGGTACCTCCCTTCCTTCCAGCATTCTCACCCCACTCCAGTTCATACCCATGGGTTGTACATAAAGTTCTTTGGCTTCTCTATTTCCTTTACTATTCTTGACATGCCCTGCTTTTTTTGTTCCTACCAATTATGCTTCTAATCCCTGTACCTTTACCCCCTTTCACCTCCTTGCCCCGCCCAGCTGATAACCTTACACACAGTCTCCATATCTGTGATTCTGTTCCTGTTCTAGTTGTTTGCTTAGTTTTAGTTTTGTTTTTTAGAATCAGTTATTGATGGTTGTGAGTTTGCCGTCATTTTAATGTTCGTAATTTTGACCTTTTTTATTAAATAAGTTCCTTTAACGTTTCATGTAATAAGGGCTTGGTGATGATGAATTCCTTTCACTTTACCTTGTCTGGGAAGCATTTTGCCTGTCCTTCCATTCTAAATGATAGCTTTGTTGCTGAATAAAGAATCTTGGTTGTAGTTTCTTGCTTTTCATCACTTTGAATACTTCTTTCCAGTCCCTTCTTGCCTGAGTTTTTTTTGAGAAATGAGCTAACAGTCTGTGGAACTCCTTTGTAGGTAACTCTCTGCTTTTCTCTTTCTGCTTTTAAGATTCTCCCTTTATCTTTAACATTTGGCATTTTAATTATGATGTGTTTGGTGTGGTCCTGTTTGTGTTAAACTTGTTTAGGATTCCGTGCTTCCTGTACTTTGTTCATTTCCTTCACCAAATTAGGGAGGTTTTCTTTAATTATTTTTTTAAAATAAGTTTTCAGTTTCTTTTCTTCCTCCTCTCCTCCTTCTGGTATCCCTATGATTTGGATGCTAACATTTCTGTAGAAGTCCCAGAATCTTACTCTGTCCTTGGCTCCCCCCACCCCCTAAATTCTTGTTTTTTCATTCTGTACTAGTTAACTGGTTATTTCTTCCTTATGTTCCAAATCATTGATTTAAACCCCAGCTTCCTTCCCTTCACTGTTGAATCCCTGTGGGTTTTAATTTTACTTAATGTAAACTTCATTTCTTCCCTTATGTACTTGCTGTACTCAATGAGTTCTTTTGAGCAACTGATAACCAGTGTTTTGAACTCTGCATTTGATAGGTTGGCTGTCTTTTTTTTTTTTTGCTTAGTTTGTTTACTGGAGTTTTGATCTGTCCTTTGATTTAGGCCATGTTTCCTTGTCTCATCAACTTGGCAGCCTCCCTGTGTTTGTTTCTGTGTATTAGGTAGTGCTGCTTTGTCTCCATGTCGTGGTGCACCTGTTATGTTGTAAAGGCGGGGCTTTAGGTATTCATCTGTGCAGGGCAACCTGTTTTACCACTTTGTGGTGCTATATGTGGGGGAGGGGACATAGAGGGGACAGTGCCGCTTGCTCAGCACTCACTTCATCTACTTCCTGTATGCAAGTGGCATCCCTCTAGCTGTGGTTCCCAGATTTGGTGGGTTTGCCCACATTCTAGGATCATGGGGGCCCTTTAAACAGACTCTCCTGAGAGATGGGCAGTTTCTTCCACCGGCAACCCCTCCTTGGTTTTCATAGCCAGAAGCTATGAGACTTTTATTTTCCTGGTGCTGGCACTCTGGGCTGCATGGTCGGGTCTCAGACCCGGATCACTCCCCAGGTGTCACTCCTGGCTTTTATCTGCCACACATGAATGTGGAACTGCCTCACTGATGCCACATGCCCATCTCTCCTCCCCATCTCTACCCCCTCCTAAACTGTGTGGATGAATATTTCTTCTTTAAATCCTTGGTGGCTGGACTTCCATACAGTTTGGTTTTCTAACAGTTCTGGTTGTTTGTGTTTTATGGTTAGTTGTGTTCCTTCTTACGGTTGCGTGAGGAGGTGAAGTGTGTCTGCCTATGCCTCCCTGTTGGCTGGAAGTCCAGGACTATGTCTTTCATTCCTGTATTCCCAAAGTTTACCATACTATGTAACAGAAAGTAAGTTTGCAACAAAATGCTTGTTGCTGATTAGATGGTGATATTATAGCTTATTTATAGCCACTAGCCAAACATATTGGGTTAGCCAAAAAGTTTTCTTTTTCGTAAGATGGCTCTAGAAGCACTTAGTTGTCTTTAACTTCATTAAAAATAATTTTGTTATATTGTATTATGATAGCTGTCATGTCGGCATGCATAAAAAACATTGAAATTGGTGAATCTTTGGCCATTTTAAAATTGAAGATGGAAGAAAATAAGCAACATTTTTGGCATATTATGCATTATTATTTCATAAAATGTAAAAACCCAACCTGTGCACTGTATGGAGAAAGTGCTGCGACTGATTGAAAATGTCACAAATGGTTTGTGAAGTTATGTGCTAGAAATTCTTTGCTGGATGATATGCTACTGTTGAGTAGATCAGTTGAGGTTGATAGCTATCAAACTGAGACCAATTGAGAATAATCAGCATTCTACCATGCAGGTGATAGCTGACATACTCAAAATATCCAAAATCAATAAAGTTATTGGTGAAAATGAAAAAACGTCTATTTTACACAAACAAAAACCACACAAACTTTTTGGCCAACCCAATATATGAGTATCAAAGATAACTTTTATTTTTTAAATTATTTTATAGTAGAAAGAAAATATGAACGTCAATTTTCTTCCTAGTCTTTTTTCAGAAGGAAAAAAGGGCCTCAGATGTGTCCCAGGTAAAGCTATTTGCTTGAAAATGTTCAAGCAAATATTTTGAAGTCTCTATAATAACATATAGTGTTCCTAAAGATTACTGTGTTTGTAGAATAAGGTTTTTTTGGAAACTAATGACAATTTATTTTTCTTTCCACTCCAGGAGAAGTACAAATGTCTACCACAAGACGAAAACGTAGTATGTTATGTTGTTTACCGTAAGCTGTAGTAAAATGAGCTCGATTGTTGACAGGTATGTTTTTATGAGACTCTTCCATTTTAAAGCTATTGTAAAATTCGCTGTTTTTATAATTGTCTATATTGAACTGATAAAATGAGTTTTATGTTTAAAACATAATTACTATTTTATTTAATATTTGTATTGAGCAAACATAGTGTAATACTAAGGCATATTCATATTGTGTGGAGCCAGAGCCAACAGTGTGTGGCTCTGTCCTAAATGGGTCTTTGAACTATAATTTTCAGTGGTTTGGTCAGAGCTGTTCTGAAAGAAATTGTGACAGTTGCGAATGTTTCCTTGGTACCTTCTGGAATCATCTATCTTCTTATCTCTTGCCCTTTGTCTCCTTATTTATTGGTACTAACGCCATTCCATTAAGCATTTTAGTATTTTTGACTAATTAAAGATAACTGTAATTAGGATTTTATTAGTTGAAATTATAATCTTTAAATTTGCTTTTGGGAAAAGGAAAAACCCTCCTTCTTTCTTTAATTTTAATACTTATTTTTACGTTTTAACCTCTGACATTGGGATTCATCTTACAAATGGCTTATCATGGTAGCATTTTTTCCCAAGTAATACATAAAATATCGAAAAGTAGTGAATGGTACTTAAATTTGATGAAATGCAGTAATATTTAATTATTAATTAATTAAATTAATTATTTAAAGTAACTGCTCTTTGAAAGCTAGTTAACAGGCAGAGTATTTCTTTATATGTTATTTTATTTAAACTCATTTCATGAGATTTTACAGTGAGGAAACTATAGGTTAGAAAGCTCACACAATAAGTGATGAATGGGAATTATGATGTGTGTTGGTCTGTGTGACGCTAAAGTTTGTGTGCTTTTATTACAGTGTACTGTTTGATCCTTCTATATGGGATTCTATAAGAGATTTGTAGCTAGAGTTGTATAAAAAGTGACTTTTGACATCTGAGGGTGGCCTTCTTCCTTTTCTATGAGATAAACAGTGAAGATAAATGCCCTACCAGAACTTAAGTCCTAAGAGGCTCAAGGAATTTCCTTGGAGAGGTCTACTTGCACCACTACCATAGATTTGGGCTGTGCCATACTTTCAGATCTATGTGTAGTCTTTTCCTCAGAAAGGAAGTTTCTTCACTCCTCCTGAGAAATGAAATATGATTTGGACATTATACTTCTTAATGATTGCCAATTTTCACTCTGGACAGTATCATGCTTAGGGATCACATGTGTGCATTCAGACTTAAGGCAGGCACTCTTACTATGAGTTCATTATCTCTTTGAATATGATGCAAGTTATAGACTCTCTTCTCAATAAAATGCACCTATATACAGAATTTTTCATAAATTTCAGTGTGTTCATGGAACCCCCCAAATCCATACATGGACCTCTATGATACAAAACTTGCAGATGATTTTAGTAGTGGTTCTAACAAATGGCCTTTGTAGGCTATAGTAAAGTGTGTTTAAAGGAGTGTGTAGTGAATTGATACGAAAACTTCACAAATCACCTGAAACTATTTAATACTGCTTCTTAGGTTAAGATTTCAAATTTATTGTCTCACATTTTTGTGTTGATCAGTGTCTGGTAGAAAATAAGTTGTAAAGAGCAGTAACCTATATGGCTGGGAAACTGCTCCACAACTACATTCAGAACAGAACCTGACGTCTGAGAGCTAATAAGTATTTGTCGAATGAATCAGTAGTGAATGAAACTATATTATGCTACATTTGTGCTGTTATGCTAGATATTGTGGTAGATATCTCAAAGTAATGATTTAAGTTACTGTGCTAAATACTGTGTTTATGAGTGATTCATTGTTTTATAAAGTGAATATCTCAGAAAATATATTTGTAACTGCTCTTATAATTAAAAATAGTTTCAAGTGAATCATTTTATATAATGGAACAATATACTGATTTTCAGTGGTTATTAAAAGTTTGAAATAAGATTTTTAACTTATGATTAAATTCTGGTTTTACATGTTGTATGTAGTATAGTTATATAGGTAGTTTTAAAATTCACATTTGTAACAAAATTTTAAAAAATGGCTAGACTATAATCTAAAATGTATTAGAAAACAGTTTAGTATTACAGAATTTGAATTTGTTCAATCTGTTAACTTTACAAAACTATAGAATGTAACTGATTTGATTCACATGTCATTTTAGTGTTATTGCTTAATGAGTCTGCTCTTATTTTTTCCTATCTTCTTTTTAGAGATGATGGTAGTCTTTTTGATGGGTTGGTGGAAGAAGATGACAAGGACAAAGCAAAAAGGTAGTTCAACTTAAGATGTAGAATAGTAAATAATTGAATAAGTAACTGCAATAGTAAAAATAGTAAATTATTGATTTTCAAAGGCTATCTGCCTTAAGAACTTAGTGTTTAATTAGGTGGAAGAGCTTAGAATATCAGTATCCAGTTTATAAGTTAAATAAAATTATCCTCTTCTCATCAAATCATATTATGAGTACATAGTATTTATGTCATCACTAGGGATGTTAACCTTCATCACTTGGCTAAAATAGGGTTTGCTTGGATTCACTATTTTGGTTACTATTTTTCTCTTAACCTACTCTATTCTTTGGAAGCAAGTTAAGTATTACCTACCTTCAGAGTAAGGATTGGGGGAATTAAACTTTACCTTACACAGAATTGTAATTCTTTTGTAAAAAGAAATTCTTTCCAATTTCTATCTGTATGGATATACAGTTACATATATTTATTTTATACTTGAGGTTCTACTTCAGTGCTATTTTATTTATATTTTGCTCAGCTTTGACCACTGGGAGGTCTTTCATGGTCAGCTCCTGTGTCCTTTGACAGGTCTTCAGTCTTCAGTAGAAGGGAAAGTAGATGACATAGAGGGAAGGAAGAATTGTTGTGGGAATCATCAAGTAGGTGAGGGAATGGGGTCCAGAGCCATGGTGGTGACAGTTGGGTCTTTGACCTTAAATAGGGGTCTTGACAGTTAATTATACAACCAGGAAGGTGGATCCAGGTAGCAGTACAGCCAGGTGTGCAGGCTTTCAGAGTGAATAATAAATACTTGGGTCTTTTCCAGCGATGTTGAATGTGTAGACAAGGGTAGAAGTGTTGTAGCATTACACAGATATAAAAGATAAACATGGAATACATAATAGTTCCTAAATGTATGTATTTAGCAAAATGAAAGGTGTTGGGATGAGAAAAATATTCACAAGAACCCATAAATTGCAAAATACTTGAATGAAGGGTTAAAATACGAGTATATCTAAAAAGATTTTGAGGGAAGCTGTAACTTTATTTAAGAATATAAAAGAGACTTGTACTGGAAGCTAAAAAAATATAGGACAACCCCTATCCATTAGCTTTAATCTAGTGGAAAAAAGTTCTTATAAAATCATCAGGTAGAGAGAAAGTCTCTAAGATGGGAATAATCAGTTTTACCTGAATGAAGGGACAGAACTCTGAGGAATTGACCTGGAGAGTCTTAAGGGCCAACTTTATAGATGGATAAAGTGAGCTAAGGGTATTCAGTTTGCAAAGACTTGTATTTTAGTAAACCGAAAATATTGTTGCTGTGGGAAACCTTGGAAAAAGAGAAGGAATTTTGTAATGATGCTATCAGAATTAAAGGAGACCACATTGATCTTTCTGGCTGAAAACAGTGAGGACGTAAAGACCTCACAGTTGAACTCAGAATGAAAGGAGTTACCCCCCAAATGGAACATCCATGACTTGAAAATCAGTGAGTTCGTTCCAAGAACTAATTACTTCAACTGGAATGTACCATGAAGTAAAGTTTGCTTTAATGGGTGTGATCCCATGGTAGATCAGCAAGGATATTTACTTTCTATATATTTTCTTCCCCTGGAATCAAAATGCCTGATTTGAATGATTACTTTTTGGTAGCTCTATTACCCTAGACACATTTTCTTTATGTCCGAGTTGTCACACCTGTAAAATGGAAAATAATAAAGTCTGCCTCATAGGAATTAAATGAGATGTCATAAATATTTACTAGCACCTGGCACATAAATAAACAACAAATATTTGCTGCTATTTTTACCTTCTACCTGTGTGTACAGATGTTTCATATATATATAGATGCTTATTTCTTATTTACTCTTTTCTAGATCCATATATCAAACTCCCTTTTGTCTATGTAAAAACAGACTATTTCACCATAACTAAATTCTCCCCAAACCATCTGTCCCCCAAAATCAGTATTATATTTTACATTTTACATTGATAACCAGCACTATTAGTAATTTGGGATTTTTTTGGATTTCCCCTTTTGCCTCTCCATTCCAAACTGAATCTGATTTACTAAGAATTGGTAGTTCTGCCTTTTTTTTTTTTTTTTTTAAGATTTTATTTATTATTTCCAGACAGAGGAGAAGGGAGAGAAGGAGAAAGACATCAGTGTATGGTCACTTTTCACCTGCCTCTAGCCACAGACCTGGCTGGAGACCTGGCTTGTAACCTGGTTATGTGCCCTGGCTGGGGAATCAAACCAGTGACCTCTGGGTTCACAGGCTGGCGCTTATCCACTGTGCTACCAGCCAGGGCAGTTCTGCCTTTTAAGTCTCAAAATTACACTGCTTTGTCAACAGTGCCCGTGCCATCATTATAGGTCACTCCTAAGTGGGCATCTGGCTGCCAGTCTTATTTGGCATATAGTATGTTTTTAATGGTATTTGCTAAATGAATTTGTTTTACTACTTTTGTCAGTCTGATGCCAGAGTAATCTTATTAACAAGCAGTTCTGGCCGTGCCATTCCTTTGCTTTTAAAGCCTTTCAGTGCCTTACCATGGCTTTTCAGGAAACTCAGATTCTTTACATGTAGCATAAAACTTCATGATTTTTTTTTAGTACTTAATACTCTGGCCCACCTCCTAACTCCAGCATATTTGGACACTGTACACTTGGGCCTGTACATTGGACACGTAAGCTATACTGAATGACTTGTGTAGGTTTTCATCTTTGTACAGGTTTTCTGTGTTTGGAATGCCCTGCACAATCTCTTTCTCACATAGCCTTCAGGATGCAGTTCAGCATAGTTGGATACCATCCCTTGTTCCTCTTGAGTTTCTGTAGAAATAGGTGAATTTTTAAATGTTATTAAATTTAGTGCAGTGACATTGGTAATTAAATTATATGTTTCTAGTGTACAATTCTGTAATACATAGCTTCCAAAGGAATTAGGTGAATTTCTTGGGAGGGATATTTTTTCCCAGTAGACCTAGCCCTTATTAGCACAGTCTTTGTCATTATAACAAGCATTCAGCATTTGATGAGGGAGTCAGTTAATATCTCTCATGCTTCTTAAGAAGTTTGAACAATTGTATTTTTTCCTAGTTACTAATATAGAATAAATTCTAGTTCTTTATGGGAAAAAAGTACATAAAATTACCCTCAGATGTTTTGGGAAAGTAGTACACTTAAACAAAAACTGAATTAGAAAATCTGACTTCACAAAGCAGATAATTAGAGGTATTATAAAATGGTTAATTGCTCTATATAAATAATTATACTGTACTTGTCTTAAGTGGTCTGTGCAGCTGAGCATTTGTTGTTACTGCTTTGCATAGAATATTAGTAATTTTTAATTTAGCGCATATACTTTGAGTGCTTTCTGTTTGTTTGATGTTATGCTTACGTACTTAGATGAAAAAAAATGTGACTCTGTTATCAAGGAGCCCACAGTCTAATAAAGAGACAGATGTGCAAACAAATGATTACGGGTCTGTGTTGGAGGCTGGGTTATAAGAATAAAGAAGAAGAATATGTGGATAAGCTCAGGGTAGGAAGAATTTCCTTTTTAGATCTATTTGTAATATAAAACTTGTAGGAGATGGATAATTTTTTCTCTTCGATACTTTTTAATAATTTGTATTTATACATAACATGGACTTTCACAAAATGTATCTTGGTAACATTTATAATAACCTTATGAGGGAACTTCAAATTCTTGGTAAATATTAAAGTAAATAAAACCTGAGATTTGAAGGAAGTTTATCCTATTGGCATTTTCATAAAAAACATATGTGCCAGATGTTTAATTTGTAAAAAAGTTTCTTTAGTGATAAAGAAGAAGACGTGTTGCCCATGTTTACTGTATATTGTTGGTAAACTTGGAGGTAAATATTTATTACCATCTACATTAACAGGAGAACATGTATGATTGTGTCCAAATTGAGCATTATGTTACACTATTTGTGTAATTAAATGGATTGTTTGAAAAGTACTTATTTTTTTCTTATTTCATTAGGGTATCAAGAAACAAATCTGAAAAGAAACGTAGAGATCAGTTTAATGTTCTCATTAAAGAATTGGGATCCATGCTTCCTGGTAATGCTAGAAAGATGGACAAATCTACCGTTCTACAGAAGAGTATTGATTTTTTACGAAAACATAAAGGTAAATTTTTAACTTTATAAAAAGGATTTTTTAAAACAACAGATTGGATGCTTCCTACCCTTTTTTCAAGAGAAAGAAATACATTGCTTTTTAAAAGATTTCCTGGTATGTTTTTTCTTTTATTCAGCAAACATTTATTTAATGCCTAGTATATCTTAAGTTCTCATGGTACAAGGTAGCAATAGTCCTGGTCATTAAGTAACTTAAGCCAAGAGAGACAAATGGTCTAAACAGCTAATTATATGATACAAAATAATTACAAAGGGTAGAATGCCTGAAAACCTTAAACTTGTTAGGAACACCTAGAGGAAAGACTGTTAGGGAAGGCTTAAAAATAGTTCATTTTTTCAACTGAGTTTTCCTTTAAGACTAAGTAAGGAAAACAACATTTCACACAGAGGAAATAGCATGAAAAGAAAATTTAAAGAGTATTAAGTATTTTGGTAACAGGTATTTCATGAAAAAGTTGTAAAAGGACATTTCCTTTTTCAGATGTAAATGAAACTGCAGAACTTCTCAGAAGGAGAATTTGTAGTTAGTGCTTCTGGTTCTCCCTTGTTCACTCAGTAATGCATTACTATAGCCTGACTCATGCTCCACTGCTCTTTGAAATCATTTTTGGTAATTTCATTAATGCTATTGCTCTCCACCTCCCGTGCTACCAATGAAACAATAGCTCTTTTTTATACCTCATTTTCTTTTTTTTTTTTCCTAAAGATTTTATTTCATCATTTTCAGAAAGAAGGGAA
Source organism: Noctilio leporinus (assembly GCA_004026585.1). Lineage (NCBI taxonomy): Eukaryota > Metazoa > Chordata > Mammalia > Chiroptera > Noctilionidae > Noctilio > Noctilio leporinus. The sequence goes on from PVIW01000488.1 coordinate 153,972, forward strand.
GGGAGAGAGGCAGAGGGGGAGAGAGACATCAATGTATGGTTGTGTTTCACCTGCCTCCGGCCACAGACCTGACTGGAGACCTGGTTTGCAACCTGGTCATGTGCCCTGGCTGGGGAATCGAACCTGCGACCTTTGGGTTCGCAGGCCGGCGCCTTATCCACTGTGCTACCAGCCAGGGCTTATACCTCATTTTCTGCTGCATGTTTGAAGCACTGAAAATTTTAAGCCATCCTCTACTGGCTTTCTTTTCCCTTGGCCTTGTTATACTGAATTTCATCTCCCTTTTCCTACTTTAAAATTACTTTGTCCTTATCTTTTTCTACTTCCTACATGTGATGCTTCTCAAAGTATTATCTTTCTTGTTGCTTTCTCTACACTTTTTCCCTTGGTTATCTCATTCCATAGCTATTGTCTCTTATTACACTACTAAATATGTATTTTAGGTGCAAACTTTTCAGTCTTTATTTCCAGATAACTTCTGGATCTTTATTTTGCAAATCCCCAAATTCAACACATCTAAAACCGAATTAATTTTGATTTTGTCAGGTCACCTCTTTGTCTTCACTTTTCCTTTTTTTACACCACCATCCATCTTTTCATTCCTCTGGGATTCAAACCTGAAAAGACTTCCATTTTCTTCAGCTTTATTATTCCTATATTACAGTTGCCAAATTCTCTTAATTCTTCAGTAAATGTATCAAAATTGTCTTCATTTTTATTGCCACCACTGTCATTACATTTCACCTACTGAGTATTCTCACGATTTGAGTGCCCCTTACTATGTCACACACTTAGTCCTTCAGACATTATAGTTCAATAAATGATTATTGAATGAAATGAAATAATATGCATTTTCTCCTGACAGTGGAGGATCAGTTTTGGCATTAAGTAGATCAGGATTTTCTTTTTCACCAAAAATTGGGTATAAAATTCTCACAAAAATAAAATTTACCTGAAATTGGAAGGGAATTCTTACTAAATAATATATATATATATATTATATATATATATAATATATATATAATAATTAGTATTATATATTATATATATATATAATATATATATAATATTACTAAAAAATAAACCTGTGCTCAGCTAACTTGATGGGATTTGCTTGTGGGTTTAACTATTCTCTTTTTTCTGAATGTTTATAGTTGATGTGAATTTGAAAAAGTATGATTATATTCCACGGAATTAGTAGCTAGACTTTTAGTTATTCTTCATATTCGAGTACAGGCATTTTTAATACAGTGGATTTGGGTGGCACTTTAATATGCTATGCATACATCTATCTGGTCATAGAAAAATCTGAACAACCTAGTCCATACTTTTCACTGAAAATAGTGTGTATTTCATAGAGTAAAATTCATGACACAGATTTTTATTTTGCCTGTTATTTATTTTTTTAAAGATTTTATTCATTATTTTTAGAGAAGGGCAGGGAGGGAGGAAGAAAGGGAGAAAATCAATATATGGTTGCCTTTCACCTGCCCCAGCTGGGGATCTAACTGGGTACCTGACTAGAGACCTGGCTTGCAGCCTGGTTATGTGCCCTGACTGGGAATTGAACCAGCGACCCTTGGGTTCTCAGGCCATGGCCTATCCGCTGAGCCACACCAGCCAGGGCATGCCTATTATTTTTTAAGTATTTGAAAAATGGAAAATATTTGTTAACTAAATAGTTCATGTTTCATCATTTATGAATAGCTTTGCCATGGGTAAAGTTTTTAGTAAGTAATATGTTACAAGATAAACTAATAATTTTATTAAAATATTGTCTCAGTTCAGGGATCTCCAAAATTTTGACCAGCTTCCTACCACTAAGAAAACACAGAAGGAGACACTAAGAGAAATTAAAATTACTCTGCGATTATTGCTATGAAGTTTTTGCCCCAAGTCTTAATTTAGTCTCCTTGATTAATTAAGAATAGAGCACCTCACTGAAAGGAATCTTTCTGCTTGGCAGTAGGCATGCTGAAAGCCCTCTTTGTTAAAAGCAGACTTAAAAAAAAAAAAAGCAGACTTACCTCCTTGGCTCTTTTCCTACAGGCTCATATTCTTATATCTGTGCTAGGTTCTACTACTTGAATGGCAAGGAAAGGAAGAGGAAAAACAGTATCTTCCTAATGCTTGATCTCCCTGCTTATTCTGAATCTTGTTCGGCCTTTGTGTCTAGCAGGAAGCAGTCTCAGGCCTTTCAGCATCAGAGGCTGTCACAGCTTCCTAGAGGAAAACCAGAGACTGGCATTTCCAAGGACCAAATCCAAAGAGATAATTTGCCATAGTACCTCAGATATTTCATCATAGCAAAACTTCGACCTCCTGATACCTACCTAGAGCAATACATGTTATGGCCTGTGGTTTTCATTTTGAGTGGAGAGAGAGAAGGGAACTTGTAGGACTTGGGTGCTATCTCAGTCACCCATCCCATAGGTGAAGTATGCCACTAATGTGTCAAATAATCTGTTTACAGAAATCACTGCACAGTCGGATGCTAGTGAAATTCGACAGGACTGGAAACCTACATTCCTTAGTAATGAAGAGTTTACACAATTAATGTTAGAGGTATGTTCAGGTTTGAGTTTTGAAAACTTTCATTTTCCTCAATAAATCACGGGAGTGACTAATTTTAATATAGTTTTAACAATGTTAATTTAATGTTGAAAAGCTTTAATTCAATCCAAATCAGTAAACCTTATCTTGAAATTGATCAGTGCAAGCATTGTAAGAAAACAGTATTATGATAAAGGAATGCCACAGTTCTGTATTTTCACTATTGTCTGAAAAGTAGGTTTACTGTAGTATGTGAAACACAGAATTTATTTTTGTATTATTTTTATTTTCTATATGAACAACTGTATACCTACTTTTGTCCCACCCTGTGTATGTATTGGCTATGCCTCAAGTGTCTTTATAGAGATTAAAGTCTGAAGCAACATAGAGTATTTTGCAAATTAATGAGTTATTTTTTTTCTGTTTATACTTGGGATGGAACACTTAATTGCTAGGTAATTATATATTCAGAAATGTTATCATGAAAATTTGTTGGAATATAAATACATTTAAACCAATTCTTAAAACCTGCGGTGTACCTCATCACTTTTCACGTACTAACTCAGTGAATCCTCACAGTTCTGTGAAGTAGACACTATTAGTATCTTTTTCTTTTTTTAAGATTTTATTTATTATTTTCAGAGAGAGGGGAAGGAAGAGAGGGAGAGAGATATCAATGTGTGGTTGCCTTTCACCTGCCTCCGGCGATGGACCTGGCTGGAGACCTGGCTTGCAACCTGGTTATGTGCCCTGGCTGGGAATTGAACCAGTGACCTGTGGGTTCTCAGGCTGGCGCCTATCCACTGTGCCACCAGCCAGGGCGACAGTGGGGAGTATCTCTTTCTTACTGCCAGATGAGGAACTTGAGGAACAGAGAGATTATGAAATTTGTCCAAAGCAACATTGAGTAAGCAGGTCAGCTGGCAGGTAGCCTCTGATCCCATGGCCTCAGCCCCTGTGAAATGCTTTTCAGTGAGAGCTAGCCATGGAATAGAACTCGCAGTGTAGTCACCAGTAATTAGCTGTTTAAATTAGTGGGCACTTAAGTTATAATTCAAAAAATAGTTTCTGATATTGTTACATTTTTTCTAAAATGTAGTTTAACATCCAAAATTATCTCTTTAAGTAATAAGTAGTGTGTGTATGGAAGGGTTCACATAGCTAATGTCTACAACAGAGAAAGGAAATAACTCAATTACTCTAATTTTAATTTTATGATTATGTTTTCAGTGCAGTTGTTTGTTAAGATCTTCTGTGGTAATCATTAACTACTTATCCTACTTATCCTGTGTCATTGGTATGAAACATTTCTTGTAATTAATAAAGTTGCATAATATCTACATTTATATTAGTAACCTTTTGAAGATAAATTACCTGTCCACTAATAAGCTAAACAGAAAAGCATTGTGTTTAAAATTTTCTTTACAGTGGTCAGATCTTTATCAATGCCAAGATACATGTAGTACATATTTAGTATTAAAAATAACACTTATAAAATACAACTGAAAATTTAAACATATAAATTAGTGGTCTCATGATTATCTTCACAATTTTAGGATTACATTCCTGAAAAATGTTACATTTATTTATTTTTTAAATATCAAGGATATTTTTGACTTCTAGTATTTATAACTATTAAATATGCCACGATTGAAGACTATACATAAATATGTATGTGTATATTTAACCTGGATTCAACTAACCTAGATGTGTTACTGTTAGCCACATTTATCAGCTTATATGTAGGTAGTGTAGATAACTATTCTCAGTGGAATTTCAAATGTAGGCTATATCTTGATCTTGGAATATTAGAGTTACTAGAAGATAGATCATTCACCTCAACCTCTTCATTTTATGGATGAGGCTTAGAGAAGTTGCAGCTTGTCCAAGGTCAGATAGCTAATCGATGGAAGAACTGGGACTGCTCTCTTAAAATTCACTTGTAACTTATGTGTTGGCTGTTTCTCCATTTATTTCTTCATTACCATCCATGTTTCCCTCTCTTTACTCCGTATGAGGAATACTTTTTGCAGCCCTTGGGAGGTAGAGAGTAGTCAAGGAAATCAGGGCAAGTTTAGCTTGACCTCTGTGAAAGCCATCTTTTCGTGAAGCCATCTCTTAGTTGTTGTCTTTTCCCTGGAAGCTGGCAGCTCTCTCTGGCAATGCACAATGGAAGGGCTAGGGCCCTGTCAACTTCGTTTTAACTATAAATCTACAAGGAAGTTCTACTCCTTTCCCTAGAACTCCCATTTCAGTCTTCCCCAGGTTAAAACTCACTGACAAAGAGGTTTACATGGTCCTTTTATTTATTGTGTCAAGTAGATATCAAATAGGAAGACAAGGAGTTTTAATTCAAGAGCCTTTCCTTTTAATATCATAATGTGGAAGAGGGATGAAAGCTTCAGTCATCCATCTTGGGATGAGGATGTCCTTCTCTGCCTTGCGTCCTCTTCCATATCTCTCTGATCTTCCTCCCCAAGGCCCTCTTCAAGGCCCCTTTAGTTTTGCACCAACCTACCTGCTTGGGAAATTATATTCCTCCACCCAAAAGAAGTCTGAGCCCCAGGTCCTTATTTGTCTTAAGAATTTGGTGACATGCTGGTGGAAGCTTTCCTCTGCTTAATTTTGCCTGCTTTGAAAGAGGAAAGGACAGGCCATAGTCCTAGGAGTGGAAATAAGTCATTAAGAGTTCTGATTTCAGTTCATTCTCTTGACACAACAGACCTGGCACCCTGCTTCTCAGCAAATATCCTAAGAGAGAATACAGATTATCATAGTAAATTATCATAGTAAATATTAACTTGCTTTCAAAGATGATATATACTCTAGCCTCACATGAGAAAAGCTAGTTCTTAATAATATCATTTAGACCCCTTTCCTTATGAAATAACTGACATTATTATACTAAATTGTTTTTGTAAAAATGATGCCATGAATTTGCATAAATTACGTGGTTTTTAATCCCCTTCTGCATTCGCCAAGAATGTGTTTGAGCCATTTTAGAAGGTAGTCATCTGCTCAGAATAAAATATTTTTAATACCTAAATCTCTTCCCCAACAGAAGGGTATGTAGGTGACTTTTTCCATATATTCAACATATATTGCAACATTACTTAGAAATAGAGGGAGGTTGCTTTAACTCCCAGCTCCATAAATTATATACAAGTATTTTTTTATTTTTTGTGTGCTACACATACACTAGATGCTGCAGATATAATATTGAAGAAGATAAGTATGATTCTACCAGTGATTGCAGTTCTATGAAAGAGCACTATAATTAAGAAATCCGAATTTAGTGTGATAACTGTTCTGATAGAAGAGGAATTTCTCTTGATATCTTTTATATCAAGATGCTGTAAAAAATGATGCTGTGTATCTTCAACATCTTTTCCACTGGATTTCCTCCCCTCCCTGCTCAGCCTGCAAATATACTTCAGTTACTTTTTTTTTTTTTTTTGTAATTGTTTCCCTTGATATTTGGTTCCCTTACAACTTGTGTCTCTTCTTTCTTCCCTTCTTGGTAGAGTGGTTTATAAATGTCCTCAGATCATCCATTCATCTCTAAATTCATTGCAGTCTGACTAATTATCCTATTGACATCTTTTATTTTCTTAATTTAGGTTTTTTTTTAAGTTTCATTTATTATTTTTTAGAGACAGGGGGAAGGGAGAGAGGGAGAGAGACATCAATGTATGGTTACCTTTCACCTGTCTCCAGCTATGGACCTGGCTGGAGACCTGGTTTGCAACCTGGTTATGTGCCCTGGCTGGGAATCGAACTAGCAACCTTTGGGTTCACAGGCCAGCTCCTTATCCACTGTAGCACCAGACAGGGCTTGACATCTTTTGAAAGTCATCAGATTCGTTTCTCATTTTCTCATTTCTTATCCTATTTCATCTCATTTTACACTGAACTTAACCTCTTCCTCCTCATTCCCCTTGTCATATTCTCTTCTAGTGACTTCCCCTTTAACAGTGTATTCTGTCTCTGGTACTTAACCTTCTTATCCCCACATGTAGATAATTCCCCCAAGGATTATCTGGCAGGTAGATCTGCAGATCTCACTTTTTCAGCTGTCATTTCTATGCCTAAATTATTCTCAAATGAAAATAATTTATAATATATAAAGTACAGGATTGTGGAAATAATTTATAAAGCATAGGATTGCTGTATTAAATATTGTATTATCTGCCCTGGCTTCTGTACAGAACTGTAAGGTCACATTTCTCAGCATTTGCCTGAGTGCTTTCTTCTCTATTCTTAACACCCCTAATTTCATTCAGATTCTCACTAACTTCCCTGACTATTCAGAAGCCACTGATATTTTCCTAACTTATTTTTCCCCCCTAAATCCATTTTACACACTGCTTCCACATGATTTGAACAAAGTCCTTATGTCTTAACCTGGTATTTCAAGATTTTTTCATGATCTGGCCCTAGCCTATTTTAGCCTGTTTCCATTTCACTTTATTCCTCATCTATGTCCCTACAGTTCAATCACACACCCCTCTGTTGATGTATACAAAAGGTGATAAGATACTCTTTTATGTGCCAAAGACATACTGATGGCATGTGTGCTTCAGAGATAATAGTATCTTCAAATAAGTCCATCTTCATATAATGTGTGAATGATAAAGGAAGAACATGAAGTCTGTCTTTTAGAAACCAACTATTCCATAGATGGCAGTAGAGCAATTGTTTTTCTCCAAAACCATTTTTAATGCACAAAGATAGATACTGTGCTATGGTACTATAAAGGGAAAAGTTAGCATTTTGATAGTGCTTTGGAAATATCCACATTACATTCCTTGTCATTAGTCAGTTAGATTTTTATTTCTGTCCTGTGAAAGACTTTTCATTTAACTGACCATTATGTTTAATTTCAGGCTCTTGATGGTTTTTTTTTAGCAATCATGACAGATGGAAGTATAATATATGTGTCTGAGAGTGTAACTTCATTACTTGAACATTTACCAGTAAGTATAAAAATCCCGTGTACTCGCTCTTATTCAATGTCTATTGTAAATGTTGTAAAGCATTAGGAGATGTACCTCCAGAGCCGTGTTGAATAATAAGCTGAATGGGGAGGAGAGGTCAAAATAGGTGTTTTCAGTTTAGTCTTAACTCTGCAATCTGTAGTAATTATTCAAGGACTGTTTAATCTGTTTATCCTGCTCTCTTTTCTAATGCTAAGTTTTCAGTGTTTCCTGGTGAAGATGTTGCCAAATCACTGAGAGTATCTTGAGAATGACTAAATTTCTACTGATACTTGTTGCAGCTAGAGGAACTCAAATAATTTTCTTACAAGAATGACTGAAAAGAACACACTACAAATAAAAAGTGCAGAACTTTTGTGTTCTGTGGCTTGAATTGGTAATGCTATCATGGTTATATTCAATTTCTTATCACTATGACCTTAAGGATACAAAATCCGAAAATAATTTCATTGTGTAATTTGATAAAGATGGTGGATACCAGAATTATGTATTTGCTGTTTCACTCAACATACATTTATAAAGCATCATCTCTCTACCAGACACTATGTTTTTAGGTATTCTGCTGCAGTTGATGGTTTTAATGAATTTGAAGTTTGTATTCAATATGTATTGTTATCTAAGATAGGGCTTGTGCTATAAATATTCTAGAATTACTTAAAATTATACTTATAATATCTGTCTCTTGAAAATTTATAACAATACAAAGTACCTGTTTCATAAAGGTCTCTTTGAAGAGATTTTGAAAGAACTATTTTCATCCCTCTGATTATTCTGCCACTTCATAATTTATATAGAGAACAGATGCTATATTAAAAGACCAGATTCTAAAAGGGTACTTTATTACAGAAAGTCAGGCAGTAATTTGTTAATTTTTTAGCTCACACAGAAAATAACTTAGCTTTACTGCTTTTATAGGGGCTTTCTTTAACAGCAAACTCAAATAGTAGGTGGTTAGCCTAACATCTAAAAATTGTTTGAGAGCAAACATTGAGATTATAGAATATGTAAGTATACAAGTATGGGCAGAAATAAGGACAGGTTAATTAAATGTTCTGGACAACTCTTTTTAAAAAAGTTATATACACCCTGGCTGGTAGCACAGTGGATAAGGTGCTGGCCTGCAAACCCAAAGGTCGCAGGTTCGATTCCCCAGCCAGGGCACATAACCAGGTTGCAAACCAGGTCTCTAGTCAGGTCTGTGGCTGGAAGCAGGTGAAACGCAACCATACATTGATGTCTCTCTCCCTCTCTGCCTCTCTCCCTTCCCTTCTTTCTGAAAAAATAATGGAATAAAATCTTTAAAAAAAAAAAAAAAAGTTATATACAGCCCTGCCTGGTGGCACAGTGGATAAGGCGCCAGCCTGCAAACCCAAAGGTCACAGGTTCGATTCCCCAACCAGGTCACATAACCAAGTTGCAAGCCAGGTCTCCAGCCAGGTCCGTAGCTGGAGGCAGGTGAAAGGCAACCATACATTGATGTCTCTCTCCCTCTCTGCCTCTTTCCCTTCCCCTCTCTCTGAAAAATAATAAATAAAATCTTAAAAAAAAAAACTTAAGTAAATAAATTATATAGTTAAGCTAAGGAAAGGAACTCATTGTAGGATTAAGATACAATTAAAATAAGATTAATTTAAAGGGATAATTATATGCTTTTTAACCGTATACAATAGTGTAGGTTTTCTTTTCATTATGCATTTATAGAAACTATGTAATCTTTTTAAAATTAATTTTTAAAAATTTAGTCATAATCAGAGGATCATTTCTAGTGTGGCCACACTTTGTAAAAGCCTGCTTCTTAGCACTTTTACTAATTTCATTCAGAATCAGATGCCCTCCCACTCTGTTCTCATATTACCTTATACATACTGTTATAATGACACAATGAATTGTAATTTTCTATTTATTAGGTTAATTGTGATAAGTGTATGCTTCTTAAATGGAGGGACTTTATCTCTGTTATCACATGGGCTAGCTAGTTTCTCAGAAAGGTATCCAATGATTTTTTATTGAATGTATAAAAATGAGTAGGCTATTTGATGTGGCTGTTTTTTGTTTGTTTGTTTGTTTTTAAGATTTTATTATTTTTAGAGAGAGGGGAAGGGAGAGAGGCGGAGAGGGACAGAGACATCGATATATGGTTGCCTTTCACCTGCCTCCAGCTACAGAGCTGGCTGGAGACCTGGCTTGCAACCTGGTTATGTACCCTGACTGGGGAATCTAACCAGCAACCTTTTTGTTTGCAGCCTGGCGCCTTATCCACTGTGCCACCAGCCAGGGCTTGATGTGGCTGTTTTAAAATTTTCTTTCTAATAACACACTGGTTGTCAGGGGTCCCCCTGGAATGGTGGTGGCATGTGGAGCCTCACGCAGACCAGGCCAAGCCTGTAAGACCTGACTGGAAAATCTGGAAAGCTGGGTGCATACAGGCCCCTATGCTGTAACTAGGGGACCCCTGAGGCAGGGTGCCTGGCCATGGGAATTTTCCATACAATCTTTGAAGCTAGCAAACTTCCTTGACTTGTTTACTGTACCCACAGCAGATGTTAAACTTTAACCCTCATTTAACCTTACCCTCCCTATTTTTATGAGCTCCTTGGAGTCCTTGTTGTGATCTTGTTTAGCAGACCATACCGTGTGACAAGACCTCCTCGTTCCTTCTATTGTGGAAGTGATAATAACTCTTATTCTGTAGAGCATTCTCCCTTCACCATGATTTATGATGTGTACATGCACCCCCTACTGTGGTTACCCAGTAAAGGCCTTTGGAGAAAGGTGCTTGATGTCTTTGTCAGACACTGGCCAGCCTTCTCTCTCCTAGTACAAGCTGCCTGGGAAGGTTTATTTGATCTGTGGCACCAAGGGATCTCTGCGGGTCAGGGGTTCCTCCACATTGGTGTTGAATCTTTAGTGAGGTAGAATTTAATTGGTTTTTGAAATAGATAACACATGACAGATCGAGTTGGGATGCAAGTGTTTGATTATTAACATTCCTCCCCCTCAGTGAAAATTCTCTTCATCTTTCTCTTTCATCCTGGATTAAAAATAACCCAACCTTTTAGTTTAAAACTATTTTTAGATTACAGAAAAATTAAGAAAATAGCACAGAGAGCTCTCATATGACTCATACCCAGTTTCCCCTATCACTAACATTATCTGGATCTTTTTAATTGTTTGCATTAGCCAAAACATATAGTTGGGTAGGTGAATTTCTGGGTAGAGGAGATCACTGTGGCCTATTTCATTCCATACTAAGTTAATAGTATCCTTTATTGATATAGTTATTTCTGTTCACCAGTTACTACAGACATTTTCATATCATTGCCATTGCTAAATTGTATATTACTGATGGCTTGAAAATGTAAACACAGGTGTTTTTTGGAAAAAAAAACAAGTGTTTTTTGAGAAGAATAGTAAGTAGAATCAAATGTTAGGATAAAATACGTGATTTTCTGTTTTTGGGGTTGTCATTAATAATTAAACTGTAACAGGTGCTAAACAAAAGATTTGAAACAATGATGTCCCTTTGTGTTTTAATATACCCATCTTATTGTTTAAAATTAGAACTTTGGGTGTTGCAGGAAGGGATAAAACATTAGCAAATTCCTAAGTTAGGCTTTAGCATTTATAATTCAGTTTTGTTGAGAATTTAAAACTTGCCATCTTAATCTGTGGCCAGTGTCTTAAAATTTTTTAATTTGAATTTAAAATTAAAATTATAAGACTGATTCTATAGGTCTTGCAAAATGAAATATTTTCTTAACTTTGTCCCTTCATACTTTAGTAAATCAGGTACATTTTAACCTGCTTATGGCTGCTGATTGGGCATAAATGCTTTATTCATTTTGAGATTTGGAAAGGAAATTTACAGATTTTTTCCCCCCTGGCTTGGCTTTGTATGACTGAATTAGAGAATCATGCCACCTTCGTGCCTGAAATGATTTTAGACATCCTTAGCTTAGCCTCTGTATCAGCAAGAACAGGAAACCCAGAGAAATTGGACTGACTGTAAAAAATACTTTCATGGAACTTCCAAGACACAAAGTTGGTGTCTTACTATATTGCAGATTTAACATTTGCAGAAGCTTACAACTAAAGATTGATTTACTCACACTTGCTTGAATGTGCTCCTCAGAAAAACTATATTAAATTTATAACCAAATAATAATATAGGGAAGGTGATGAACCATATTACGCTTAACGGAGTCCTGTTAAGGTACTGGTTGAGCCTTCTCTTAACCTAATAGTTTGGAAATATAAACACAGTTGTGTTTTAAGAAAGTCAGTACAGTCTTTATCTGCAGTATGCAGAAATACAGTTTAGAAGTTTTTGAATGGTTACCTAATAATTATGAGAGCGTATTTGATAGGACTAGAATTTTTGTTCCTTATGCCTGTATATAAGGAGCATAGTTGTTTGAAAACGTGCTGTATTCAACATATATTTAACTTTTTTCCTAAGGAGGTTTCAGTCCTTTTCTGAGCAGCTAGTCTCTACAGCAGTTATTTAACTGTCAGTTGTCTGCCCAAGGGAAAAGGTATTTGATAACAGTTCATAATTCCCACAAAATGATCCCATTAACCTAATGTAGAAAAAACAGACTATTGATTTATGTCATATAAATGACATAAATGCAGGATTTTCATTTCTTCTTCATGAAAATGATGGAAGGAGATAAAAAGATCAAGATTGCTATCTTTTTTCTTCCTTTGAATTGTATTTGGGAACTGAGGGGATGGTTTGGCAATATCAAGTATGATTAGCTTCATTTAGAGATTTTAAATGTAGTGGTTTGTGGAAAATTTGACACATTAGTTCATTAGTTGCCTGCTAATCTGATACCTCAGACCATAAAGTTTCAGGGGAAGTAGAATGGTGGGAAAGCACTGCTGGTGATCATACCACTCTCTGTATTAACTAGTCAGTGTTTTCTCTATGAAGATGAAACACCTTATCAGTTTATAGCTGGAAAAGCAAGGGTAGCATATGGAAATTTATAATTTATTGACATAGTAAATGATAGTGGAAAATTATAATCGTTTCCAAAATGAAAGTTTTGGTTCTTATTTTTCTGTTAAAATTATTTTAACATTAATATCAGTGATTCTGTTTTATATTGTCAATGAAAAGCAATTTTCTAGCATTTTTGTTACTTATGACTGATTTTCAGTGCATAACTTCTGTCCTAGAGGCTTTTCCGACTTTCAGGAAAAAAATCTTTATTAAAATACAGATATATTTTTAGTTTGGTTCCCCCATAAACCTTTATCAAATAATTCCTTAGTCTAGAATAATTTACTGTACTAATAACTATTATATGCAATGCACAGAGTTACTGTGCCTTGATTTGAAGGGAGGGAGATAAAGATACAAGAGATAAGCCCTTTAATTTATGTTTGGGAAGCAGGCAGTAGAACATGATTTAAGTATAATTGACAGAAATTTTTATGGGAAATGATAGAAGTAGTAACTACTGAAGGAGTTTTATTATTTTTACTGTGGATTATGGTGTTAAGAGAAAACTTTTTTGAAGGAAATTATTTGAACTGGGTCTTTGAAAGTTGGAGGACACAAATAGTGGAGAAGCATGGGAAGGCTATTTCATTTCATGGGGTGGACCTGGAAGGCTGGAGAAAAGAAATGTGTGTGTATGGCTTGAACAGAGTACAGATCAACACCCTTTCCCCACCTCCCACCTCCCTAGTGCTTCTCTTTTGTTGTTGTTTGAGAGTTTTTATTTTTACTTTTAAGATATGAAGCTGCTTCTTCAAACAAGATCTTTACGATGTTTAAAATATAAACCAAATAAAAGTGGAACTGCTTTTGTGAATACAGTGGGAAAGATCCCCTAGGCCTGCCTTCACAGCTCCTTTTCACTTCTCTTGCCTCCGTCTGTACCTCCACTGTCTTTGAGATGCCACTTCAGTATCCCTAGGATTCCACTGAGGGGTTTGAAAATTTAGAGAAGCCGAAAAAAATAGACTGGATTTGGTAGAAAATGTGAAGCCACTGATTTGTTTAGTTGTCAGTGACTTTTAGGATAGCATTTTACTGATCTTTGATTCCATAGCCATGGCATATTGTAGGCACCTTAATGTTTGCCAAATTATGGTTGATTAATTAATCATAACTAAAGCCATATTTGAGCAAGGATTATAATGTTTGACCTAGTACTTGCCTTTTAGGGAGAGTGGTAGCTAATAGCAGGGCTTTTTAACATGGAGTATGGGATAAATGGCTGGAAATGCTGAAAGAAAAAAGAAGGGATACTTTGGACAATTAAAATGACATCAAAGTCAAATCTCCATCTTGCTTAGCCAATGGCTAGTCTTTTGGTTTGTTGTCGTAGCATGTACCACCATAAATTACCAGATTAGGATGTTTGGTAGAGCTGTGTCTTCTAACCGAAAGTTTTTCTATTTAACTTTTTTAGTCCTGTTATATTTTAAATGTTCAAATCTGATAAATCATTTGTCAGACTTTCCTGGTTCTATTGATCATGGACCTGGTGAAGACCCTAGTATTAGAGGCATGGAGGTCATGTTAACTGTCTTCTACCTACTCTTGTGTTCAGAGTTGTGTTCTGTAGCTTGATATTTGTCAGTTTTCACAAATAATCAAAAGTTAATCACATGTTCACCTGATGTTTTAAGAGTGATTATATACTTTGATAATTCACATCTCATGAATTACTAACGTTATTTTATTTTCTTGAATTTCTTTTTCAGTCTGATCTTGTGGATCAAAGTATATTTAATTTTATCCCAGAGGGGGAACATTCAGAGGTTTATAAAATACTCTCAACCCATCTGCTGGAAAGTGATTCATTAACCCCTGAATATTTAAAATGTAAGTAGTAGCTGTTATGCCAAAAGCTAAATATATTTGGTCATGTTATACTTTGCTTGTGTAATTTTGTGACCCAGACATGTTTAACTAATTAACAGCATCATTCCATATATCTTATTAGATCATTTCTTAAAATTTTTAAATATTTAATATGGACTTATTACTATACTTGAATGTCTGAACTATATTCTAGAATATGTTGAAATCCCATTTTTTGTTATAATAGGCCATAAAACTACACAAAAAATGGAATTTTGCAATATACTATTAATTTTTAAATAAAATCTTATATAATGAGAGAACATTAAACATGCTCATTTTCATTATAATCAAGCAATTAGATGCTGAAACTAGGAAAAAATAACTTCTTCATTTTGAAGAATTATTAAATAAAATTGTTTGCTTTACTAATTAAAAAATCATTTATTAGCTATATCATGTGCCAGGCACTTGTGCAATATAGAAATGCCAATGAAAAAGATAGTATCTGCCTTTGAGAGGTACAAAATACTATGGTATAATTAGATTCATTAAACAAATTAATTTGACCAGAATATCTTATTTTTTTGCGCTAAATTATCCTCTATAAAATCTGAAATTATAAAACTATCTGGCCATTAGTTACTAGGTATTTTCTTTAATCATTTTTCACATAATTTTGAAATTTTGTGTTTTCTGGTAATACTAGTGTTAATTATTTGAAAAGTTCTTGGTATTTTGAATGCTCAAATTCTATAGAAAACGAACGGTCCAAGAATTGAGATACACACACACACACACACACACACACACACACACAGAGATATACATAATACATACACATATGCATGTATGTAAGTATGTATGTATGAATGTGTATCTTTGATGTAAATGGGTAGCGTGTCAGAAGGAGATGAGAATAACTAGGGACTATAAGAGATCATTTGAAGCCTATTTATTATTGCTTAAAAATCAGGTTCTTATGACATTACCAATAATCCAGCCTAGTTTTTCACCTAGGAGAAGACTTGATCTGGATATGATGTAGAGGTCAGTTGTATGCCTGCAAATAGTATTTGAAGTCATGGGTTGAATTACTTTGCTTGAGGTGAATACGTAGAGCAAGGAGAGAAGAATTAGAAAGGTGGAACCTTGGGGACATAGAAGGTGACAAAGAAGGAGTCCACCTTAGAGACTTTGTAAAGACAGAAATGGTGGGAGAACTGAATGGAAGCCTCTGGCAGAAAAACAGACATTTAGGCTTCTGCTTCTAAGATCAAAAGGGCAGATAGCAACAGTACTTTTTGGTAGAGAAAAAACACATTAATAAAGTGATTTGCTGACCCCCTCATTAAGCAAACGATATATAAAAAGCCATGTTCCCTAGGAAAAAAAGTGTTTTATGCCAGAAAATTAAACATAATTTAAAACAGGAAATTGTTAGAAAATTCAGGATTCTGCAAATAGGTCATTTGAGCCATACTGAAAATAAGGTGGTGCAGGTGTTGTGAATTGTGTCTAGAGACAGAAATAGGGCCTAAACGTTCATCCTAACTTTGATTTTAATTTTTTTCATAGGGAGAAGCCAGTGAAAGGGTTTTTTGATTGTTTGTTTGTTTTTTAATTCTCAGGTGGGAATTTTTTAAAAGGATTAACTAGAGATAAAGATAAAACCTAGGTAATCTAGCCCTGGCTGGTAGCACAGTGGATAAGGCACCAGCCTGTGAACCCAAAGGTCGCTGGTTTGATTCCCCAACCAGGGCACATAACCAGGTTGCAAGCTAGGTCTCCAGCCAGGTCCGTAGCTGGAGGCAGGTGAAAGGCAACCATACATTCATGTCTCTGTCCTTCTCTGCCTCTCTCTCTTCTCTCTCTGGAAATAATAAATAAAATATTAAAAAAAACCACCAAAAAAACCCTAAATAATCATAGCAATAGAAGTAAGGACGGACAAGGAAACCTGTGTATGAATGTTGAGTAGATAAATTTCATAGGACTTAGGGATAGGAGACCAAATAAGTGGCTACAGATCATTAGTAGAAAAGGTTTTAGCAAGAAGGTGGTTAGATTTTGACTCTGTTAAGTTAGATGATAGTTATTCATGATGATGACAGAAGAATATGAGTTTGATGCTATGAGCAAAGGGGGGTGTTACTGTTCCTCAAGTGCTTCAATAATGTGTGAGAGTAACATTAGGCTGACAGTAGTAGGAAATATTAAATCCCAGTGGCAAGGATATGAATGTATAGAGGATATATATTTGCATTTACCTAGAGGCAAGATGACTTATGTCTATACAAAATTGGTGGCACTACTGGATGGTTATTTGAAGAAAACAACTCATTTTTGAGAGCTTTTTTGGTGAAAC
Organism: Noctilio leporinus; assembly: GCA_004026585.1. Lineage (NCBI taxonomy): Eukaryota > Metazoa > Chordata > Mammalia > Chiroptera > Noctilionidae > Noctilio > Noctilio leporinus. The sequence continues at coordinate 170,716 of PVIW01000488.1, forward strand.
ATACACAAGTTTGAGGGCTTGTGGAGGAGAAGAGACCAAATTGATATGGTTTCTATCCTGGGAGATAGGCGCCCATAGGACAAAGCGAAAGGGTTGCTGGCTTAGGGAGAAACGGGGATAAATTCACTTTGAAATATTTTTAGTTTGAGTTACTGATGAGACAATCAAGTAGAAATGTCTTGAAGCTTTGTGTTAAAATGTTAGAGCTGGAAAGAGAGATTTAGGAGTAAATAAGTTTACTAAATGCTGATAAATTTATAAAGACTAGAAAAGATCAAGATGAAAATAACTTTTGTGAATGCTTGCAGTTTGAAGACTGATTAGCACAGGTATAGAAATGTTCAATAAGGCAGGAAGGTACCTTTCAGGCTATGGGGATGAAGTGTGAGTTTGAAGAAGAGGTAGTGACAAGGAGGAGAGCCCATTGAAGTTAACAGTACTGTACTACCCCCTTATCTACAGTTTCATTTTCCACGATTTCAGTTGTTTGCAGTCAACCTCAGTCTGAAAATACTAAATTGAAAATTTTAGAAATAAACAGTTTAGGTTTTAAATTGGACACCATTCTGAATAGTGTGATGAAGTCTCATATTGTCCTGTTCAGGCCTGTATGGGATGTGAACCATCTCTTTGTCCAGGAAATTCTTTCTTTACATATAGTATAATAAGATATTTTGAGAGGAAGACCATATTCACGTAACTTTTTATTACAGTATGTTGTTATACAGGCATACCTCAGAGATAGTAACGAGTTCTGTTCCAGACCCCCACAATAAAGCAAGTTGTAATCTTTTTCCTGATGGTGGGTCTTGCTTTCAGTTTATAAACAAACAAACAAACCAAAAACAATATAATAAAGCAAAGTGCAATGAAATGAGGTGTGCCTGTAACTTGTTAATCTCTTACTGTGCCTAGTTTGTAAATTAAACTCTATGTAGGTATGTCTGCAAAAAACACAGGTTACGTAGGGTTTGGCACTATCCATGTTTTCAGGCATCCACTGGGGGATTTGGAATGTGTCTCCTGTGAGTAAGGGGGAGCTACTGTGCAGATAAATATTGGTGCCCTTTGAAGGCAGCTTCTATAGAGTATGAAGATGAAAGCCACTGTGCATGAAGGGAAATGAACATGTGTATGGAATCCAGAGCCTGAAATGAAATGGGAGACGATCAATGATACTAAAAAGAGTAGCATCAAAAACTCTTCGTTTGAGATGGGAAGACCTGAGCAAGTTAAAAGTAAAAAGAAATGACTCAAAGAAGAGAAGGTGTGGATGTTAAAGAAATGAGTAACAGTGGTGTGTTCCTGGTCCCAGAGGAAAATAGTCTGTTCACAGAAGCATTAATTTTAATACGGGAAGTAAAACTGTTCTTTGAAATTAGAGTAAAGAATGCGAAGGAGGCACAGATAAAAATGGGGAAACATGGAATAGCTTATATCAAGAGATCTATTTTCTCTATTAAGGATATGAGATCATCTGGAAGTACTCTACTTTTATGGACCAAATACAATGTCATGGAGGACTGCTGTTAAGGAAAATATTGTAAACTTACATAATTTTTATAATTTTTCATAAGATACATCACTCATGGTAAATTACAAATATATCACATTTTTTTCTTCCACTCAGCAAAAAATCAGTTAGAATTCTGTTGTCATATGCTTCGAGGAACAATAGACCCAAAGGAGCCATCTACCTATGAATATGTGAAATTTATAGGAAATTTCAAATCTTTAAACAGTGGTAAGTTAAAATGCTTCTCTTATACTGTATTTTAACCTGGTATTCTTTCATGCTGTCAAAGAAATGACATCGATGTTTGAACATCAGTAACAACTAGATTTTACTGGAGTAAGTGATAATACCTGTTTCCTTATTGTTTTAGTATCTACTTCAGCGCACAATGGTTTTGAAGGAACTATACAACGCACACACAGGCCTTCTTATGAAGATAGAGTTTGTTTTGTAGCTACTGTCAGATTAGCCACACCTCAGTTCATCAAGGTATGTTTCTAATTTTATTTCCTAAAGAGGATTTAATGTCATATTTTGAAAATGACCTTCATGTGACATTTTTGCTTTTTCCAAAATAACTGGAACTTCCTGATAACATTAAAGGTATCACTACCTTAAAGGCTATCAGTCTTTAAAATACATGATTATGATATTTTTGAAGTAAAATAATGAGTTATCAAGGCACTTGATAAATTAATAATTCCGTTTTGAAATATATTTCCCTTTCAGCTGACCAGTGGTTACATATCACTGTTGTCCTGCTTTTGTGTAAAATATTAATGTAGTTCATAACTTATATTAAAGGGGAAAGGCCAAAAATGTAAGGAATGTTAAAGACTGTTTTTGGAATTTTCTTTAGAAATATACAAGTGGCTTTTTACCGCATTGTAATTTACCTTTTCAGTTTTAAAATTTAATTAAATTCTTTATTTTTATTTCATGGGCCCCACAAGCAAATGGTTAGTAGGGAAGTGGGAAGGTACAATAATTCAACCACTAGAAGAAAGTGGCTGGAAGTAAGCCAGGGTAAGATTTTAAATTTAGGGAGATATTAGGGAGATATCACATTGTAGGACAAAATACTGAATTAGCAGTTTGAAAATCTTAAACTAGTCTCGCTCTTCGTATTTTGATTTTAGGAAATAATAGCTGTGGATAATATTAAATGCTTTTTACATGCTGTATACTTGATGTGCGTTATCTCATTCTTAAAGATTCCCTGTAAGACAGGTGCTAGTGTGATCCTCATTTTATGTAGAGGGAAATTGAGGCTTAAGGAAATTACGTTACTTGCCTCAGAGTCAAAGCTATTAAATGGTAGAACTGAAGTTGATTCTAATTCTTGTTCTTTCGAAGCTCAAACTCTTAATCACTTCGTTGTGTTATAGAAAATCATTTAAGGACTCAGAGGCAGGTTGAAGTACATTGTTGAGTACTACTAGAGTCTAGTGTTACTGTGTGTGTGGAGGGTGGGAATTGTGGGAGATGATATTAGAAAAGTAAGCAGGGAGCAAAAAGGGGATGGATGTAATACAACAACAATAAAATTAAAAAAAAGAAAAAGAAGAAGTAAGCAGAGGCTAGAAGTGAAATGCGTTTCTCTTTGTTTATTTCTCCCTGCTGAAGATTTGAACTTTAAGGAACCATTAAGGTTTTAAAGCAGGGAAGTTATATAGTCAAATTTGAGCACTAGTAAGGTAATTGTGGCCAGAGTAGAAGATGGGTTGAAGGACAGAAAAATTCATTTAGGGGGATGCAATGGCAGCAATGTGAACCAGTAATGGTAAGAGCCTAGAGTCTAAACTAGACACTGAAGATAGATGCGATTAAATAGATTTTTTTTTTTCAAATATTTAGAGAGTGAATTTGGAAGGATTTAGTAGTAGGCATTTAAACCCTGTAAGGTGAAAACAATAGGGTATTGTGACTCAGATTGCAGGACTAATGGTACGACTCAGGTATGTTTTGAATTGAGATGGAGAATTGTTTTAACTGGATATAAGGAATAAGGCAGTAAGCTCATGTTAGGAAATATTGAGTTTGTATGTGTGGGAATATCCAGACAGTTAGAAATATGAAAGTGAATTTAGGAGAGAATTCTGAATTCAGAGTTAGATTTTATAGGCATGTGAAAGAATGGAGAAATGTCTAGAGGAAGAACTCCCCTAGTAACTTGCATTTATTTATTGCCACATTTTTAGTACTAGTAAAAATTAAAATGTATAAAAAATTGCTTAGGGAAAAGTTATCTAATAATGAATTTTATGACTAACAATATTTAGGATTCTTCTTAGGACAAAAAGTATTTCTGAATATTAATTATTAATTTATTTGTAGGAAATGTGCACTGTTGAAGAACCTAATGAAGAGTTTACATCTAGACATAGTTTAGAATGGAAATTTCTATTTCTAGATCACAGGTAACTTTTTAAATTTCATAAAAAGGTAATAATCATAATTAAATGAGTGGATTTGAAGAATAAACTTCTTCTAATCTGGATAATCATCCATTATCCATTCTTCAAAAAATAAAGGTTCCCCTTAAAATTGATGTCTAGTTGAAATATTCCTCATTATGGAAAATGTTATAATACTGTTTTATATGTAATTTAGGGCACCACCCATAATAGGATACTTGCCATTTGAAGTTTTGGGAACATCAGGCTATGATTATTATCATGTGGATGACCTAGAAAATTTGGCAAAATGTCATGAGCACTGTAAGTAGAACTTAATCTTTTGGGTGATAATAACTTTTTAAGCATATAAATATCTATTACATTAATAGAAGGTGGTAAAAATACAGACTTTCAACCATTTTGAATTTTTTAAATAGCTTTTACTTTATAACAAATCCAGTAAGAATCATAGATTGTTTAAGTTAAACTTTACATATTTTAGTCTGTAATAGTAAGTATAGTTTTATAAAATGGAGTCTAATAAACCTTGTTCCGAAGTGTATAAATGCTACATCCGGAGTAAGACAATCAGATTTCTTTGAAATGCAGTAGTATGTCAAAATATTAGAGCACTACTTCATAAATTGTGAGTTACAGGTATGTAAGTCTAGCCAAGAGGTAGGTACACATTTAAAGAATCTTTTTGGAAACTTATAGTAAGTGCTTAATGTGCCTGTTGTTATTGTTATCAACAACAAAAGTATTATCTCATTGTGCCCTGCAGTATTTTAAACAATTTATCACCTCAGTTCTAGAAAGTAGACACTATTGTTATTTCCACAAATAAACCGAGGCACAGCAAAGCCATGTAATTTGCCCACAATCTGGTAACTCATTGGAGGTAGCAATAGGATTATAGAGTCTAGACCTACCCTTGACCACGTGCTATTTATACTTTTTTGAGAGGTTTGTTTCAATGATAGCATTTATTTGCTTTCCTTACCCTCCTCCCAAAATCCTACCCTCTTGGATAGCCTGTAGAACTAGAAACTTTCATGATGCCCTAGGCTGTATGAAAATTAAACATAATTTATGATAATATCAACTACATGGAGGATTTTTAGAATAAAGTCATTTCAGCACAAAAAACATGATTCATTTCAAAGCATATGGGCATGAAGCTCATGATGACACATGCACAGAGAAGTAGATATTGATTCTTGACCAGCACTTCTGAAGGTTTGATCCATTGAATGAAAGTCCATTTGAAATGGATTTTGTAGTCAAGGAAGACTAGGAAACCCTTCATAATCAATCCAACACCCAACCACCACACCGCCACTGAATTTTGATATATAATAACATACTTAAGTTTTTGAGAAGATTAAATGAAGTTTCCCAAATTAATTACCACCCTGTCCCCCTCTTGGGGGAACTTAATATCTGTTAAAAAGCTGCAGAACTTATAAACTGCAGAGAGTGTTTTGGGGAAATACTCTCAGAATAAAAGACACAGACTAAATAAAGGGATGGAAAAGGTATTTAATGCAAATGGAAATGAAAAAAGCTGGTGTACAAATATAGCTGAAAAAATAGATTTAAATAAAGGCTATTTTTAAGTTGGACACTACATAATGATAAAGGGAGCAATCCAACCAAAGAATATAACTCTTTTAAACATTTGTGCACCCAACAGAGGAGCACCTAAATATATAAAGCAAATCTTGATGGACCTAAAGAGAGAAATTGACGGTAATTCAGCCATAGGAAGGGACTTGAACACCCATTGTCATCAATAGATAGATCTTCCAGACAGAAAATCAGCAAAGAAGCAGCAGCCGGAAATGGCACACTACATCAGGTGGATTTAATCGATACTTTCAGAGCATTTCATCCCAAAGCAGCAGATTATGCATTGTATTCAGGTGTACATGGAACATTTTCTAGGAGACACACCATGTTAGGACACAAAACAACTCTCAGTAAATTTAAGAAGATTGAAATCATATCAAGCATCTTCTCTTACCATAATAGTATGAAATGAGAAATCGATGACACACACACACAAACCGAAAAACACACACAGACATATAGAGGCCAAATAACATGTTATTAAACAATGAATAGGTTAACAAGGAGATCAAGGACAAAATCAAAAGATAGCTTAAAACAAATGAAAACAGGAACACATGACCCAAAATTTATGGAACACAGCAAAAGAAGTCCTAAGAGGGAAATTCATAGCATTGCAGGCCTACCCTCAAGAAACAAGGAAAATGTCAAATAAATTATCTAGCTTTACACTTAAAGGAACTAGAAAAAGAATAAAGAAAGCCCTAAGTAAGCAGAAAGAAGGAACAAGTAAATGAAATAAAGTAAAAAAAACAAAAGAGCAAAGGAACCAAGAGCTGGTTCTTTGAAAAGATAAACAAGATTGACAGACCTTTAACGAGAGTCATCAAGAGGAAAAAAAAAGAACCTAAATAAAATCAGAAATGAAAGAAAGGTAACAAAGGACACCAAAGAAACACAAAGGATTATAAGAAAATATTACAAACAGCTGTTTGCGAACAAAATGAACAACCTTGATGAAATAGATAAATTCCTGAAACATGCTATCTTCCAAAACTGAATCAGGAAGAATAAGAAAACCTGAATAGATGAATTAAAATGAGTGAAACTGAATAGTAATTTTAAAACTCCCAACAAACTTCAGTCCTGGATCAGGTGGCTTCACAGTTATATTTTACCAAATGTTCAAAGAAAAACTGACACTTATCTTTCTCGAACTATCCCAAAATATTCAAGGGTGAGGAAGGCTCTGAAGCTCATTTAAGAGGCTAGTGTTATCCTAATCCCCTAACTAGATAAAGATACTACAAAGAAAATGATAAATCAACATCCCTAATGAACACAGATGCTAAAATTCTCAACAAAATATTAGTAAACTAGATCCAGCAATGCATTAAAAAATTCATATACCATGATCAAATGGGATTTATTTTGGGGACGCAAGGTTGGTATAATATACACAAATCAATAAATGTGATACACTGCATAAACAAAATGAAAGATAAAAATTATGAAATCACATCAATAGATGCAGTAAAAGCATTTGATAATCTCCAGCACCTATGTATAATAAAAAACTCAGCAAAGTGGGAATATATCCCAACATAGTAAAGACTGTATATGACTGACCCACAGCCAATGTCATACTCAGTGGGCAAAAACTAAAAGGCTTTTCCTTAAGATTGGGAGTAACACAGGGATGCCTGCTTTTACCACTGTTATTCAACATGGGACTAGAAGTCCTAGTCACAGTAATCAGGCAAGAGGGAAAAAAAGGAGTCCAAATTGAAAAGGAGTAAAACTGTCATTACTTGCAAATGATGATATAGTGTATATAGAGAACCTTAACCATTCCACCAAAAAAACACTAGGACTGATACATGAATTCAGTGAGGTAGCAAGATATAAAATAAGTATCCAGAATTTAGTTGCATTTTCTACACTAATAATGGATATTAGCAAGGGACCCTAAGAAAATAATCCTATTTACAAGTGCATTAAAAAAATAACCTAGGAATAAATTTAACCAAGGATGTAAAAGACCTGTACCCAGAAAATTATAAGACATTGAAAAAAGAAATTGAAGAATATACAAGTAAGTGGAAATATACACCGTGTTCATGGATAGGGAGAATTAACATAATTAAAATGCACATATTACACAAAGCAAATCTACAGATTCGACGTAGTTTCTATCAAGATATAAGGGGTGTGTTTCACAGAACTAGAATAAATATTCCAAAAGATTTATATGGAGCCACACAAGACCTGGAATAGTAACAGCAATCCTGAGAAAGAAGAACAAAGTCGGAGGAATCATGCTACCCAGTATCAAACTATCCTGCAAGTCCATAGTAATCAAAACAGCATGGTGGTAGCATAAAAACAGACATAGATAATAGAGCAGAATAGGGAACCCAGAAATAAATTCATGCCTTTATACCCAATATTTGACAAAAGAGGAAAAAACATACAATGGGCTAAGTAAGGATAGTCTGTCTATTCAATAAATGGTGTTGGGAAAATAGGATAGATACATGCCAAAAAAAGAAAAAAAAGAGAGAGAGAGAAAAGAAACTAGACCACCTTCTTACATAACAAAATGGATTGAAAACTTAAATATTAGATTTTAAACCATAAAAATTCTAGAAGAAAACATAGGCACATTTCCCATAGCAAAATTTTTTTTCTGAATTATCTTCTTGGGCAAGGGAAACAAAAGAAAAAGTAAATGGGACTACATCAAGCTCAGAAGTTTTTGTACAGCAAATGGAACCATCAACAAAATGAAAAGACAACCACTGAATGGGAGAATATATTTGCCAATGATATGTCTGATAAGAGGTTAATAGCCACCATTTATAAAGAACTTAGAAAACACGACACCAAAAAACCCCCAAACAATTCAATTTAAAAATGTGCATAAGACCTGAACAGACACTTCTCTAAAGCAGACATAACATCTGGCCAATAGATATTTGAAAACATGGTCAGTGCCACTAATCATCAGAGAAATGCAAATTAAAACCACTATTGAGATAACACCTCACACCTGTCAGAATGACTATCATAAATAAATCAATAAACATTGAGTGTTGGCGAGGATGTGGAGAAAAGGCAACCCTTGCACACTGTTGATGTGAATGCAGACTGGTGCAGCTGTTAAAAATGTACCTGCTTGTGACCTAATGATTTTACTTCTGGGAACATATTCAAAGAAACCCACAACTCTGATTTGAAAGCATGTATGCACCCCTATGTTCATTGTGGCATTACTTACAATCATCAAGATTTGGAAGCAGACCAAATGTCCATATGTTGATGAGTATATATTTACACAAAGCTGTGGTACATTTACACAATGTCCATCTGTTGATAGGTGGATATTTACACAAAGCTGTGGTACGTTTACACAATGTCCATCTGTTGATGAGTAGATATTTACACAAAGATGTGGTACATTTATACAATGGAATAGTATTTGGCTGTAAAAATGAAGGAAATCTTACCTTTTGTAACAGCATGGATGAAACTGGAAAGTATTATGCTAAGTGAAACAAGGCAGTCAGAGAAAGACAAATATATGATTTCACTTGTATGTAGAATCTAATGAACAAAATTAATGAACAAAATTAGTAGAAACTGACTCATAGATACAAAGAACAGACTGACAGCTGTCAGAGGGGTGGGGGTTGGAGAGCTGTGTAGAAAAGGTGGAGGGATAAATGGGGATGTAAAGAGACGTGGGGTGGCGAATACACAATACAGTATACGGATGATGTGTTAAAGAATAAGACACTTGAAATGTATGTTTTATTAACCAATACCACTCCTATAAATTTAATAAAAGTTAAAAATAGATTAAACATACCTATTTAGCAATGTTTCCCTAGTTAACCACAAAACCCCCCTTTTTGCCTTAATATCTGTTAAAAGGCTGCAGAAGTTACAATCTAAAGATAATTTGGGAAATACTGCACTTCTCAGTTACTTTATACAATTAATTTGATTTTGGTTAGTTAAGATTTAGAATTAAATACCTCAAAAGATGCTGCATCTGCCATAGTACAGGTAAAGTGTGGTTACTTATTACTGTTACCTTCGGTATATCTGGGCAGGAGGAAGTCAATATGTGAATATTTTACTCTTGTATATTTGGAAATTTATTTTTAAGGAAAGTATCTTAAGAGCAGAAATAATTGGCTGTAAGTTGGATACTATATAAGGGTAATTGCTTGAGACCATATACATATGTACAGATTAGCCTTTTCTTAGACTTGATATGTTATTAAAAAGCCAGTATTGTATATATAGATATAAATATGGATGATAGCTTTTGCTAAAAAGCAGATTTATTACACTATGAATCAAAAATATTTTTCTTTTCTTAGTGATGCAATATGGAAAAGGCAAATCATGTTATTATAGGTTCCTGACCAAAGGACAACAGTGGATTTGGCTTCAAACTCATTATTATATCACTTATCATCAGTGGAATTCAAGGCCAGAGTTTATTGTTTGTACGCACACAGTAGTAAGGTAATTTCTTTTATAAATTTCTGAACTATAGAAACATCCATAATAATATTAACAATGAATTTTGTATGTATGACTAGTTAATGAACTATAGAACTGTTTTCCTCATTTTTGACACACTGTTTCAATATAGTAAGTTTACTAACATATAGAAATAGAATGCAGATGTATATATAGTTCTCTACATAAATTTTATGGTTTAGAGCAGAAGTTGTAACTGTGTTTTATGTACCAAAGTTAATCGTATAAAAGGAAAACGAGTAGATTGCATACTCTTTATTTAATTTATCTTAATTTAAAAGCTACAGTTACAAATGATTTATATTAGGTACCTAGAAAAATTCAATTTGAGATACCTAGAAATGTAATTCAAATGAAGATACTGTACACTGTATCTTAATTGTAAATATGTAGTGGCTTTGTGTAGCACATGGAAAATCATCTAGAATCAGTAATGAGCTAGTAAGACACATAACAAACACAGAATGTGTGCATTTCTGAAATATTTTAAATGAACAACCTAACACTAAAATTCTACTTTTTAAAATTTGTAGTTATGCAGAAGTTAGGGCTGAAAGACGACGAGAACTTGGCATTGAAGAATCTCTTCCTGAGACAGCTGCTGACAAAGTATGTATCTTACAGTTTAAATTAAACTAGTTTCATTTCTTTTTTATGAATGACAAGACTCAATAATTTATAGAGAAAATATTTTTCATACATTTTATTTTCTCACTTATGACAGGGTTAGTTTTAAATTTAAATATTTAAAAATTTTTTGCTTCTAAAAATGATTTGAAGGGTCTACTCTTGCTGGATGACTCTTTTAGAGCATCATCCCGTACACCGAAAGGTCATGGGTTTGGTTCCTGGTCACAGCATATACCTAGCTTGTGGGTAACATGCCTGGTCGGGGCTCATAGGGGTGGCAACCAATTAGTGTTTTTCTCACCCCCTTCTTCTCTCTCTAAAATCAATTAAAACATATCTTCAGATGAGGATTAAATAAAAGATTTGAAGGGTTTGCTTTTTAGTGATAATTGGATGAGAAACATGTATATTATTTATTTATTTCCTATAGTATGCTAGGCTCTGACTAAGTTCTTTATACGAATTACAGAATAGGTTTTATTCCTCAGGCATTCTTACCTGGTTGGCAGTATCCCCACTTTGAAAATACTGTAACTGAGGCTTTAAGAGATGGGAAGCCTCCCCTAAAAACACATAGCTGGAAAATTATAGTCAGAATTTGAACTCTGGTTTCTCTTTTCATTATATCATATAGAAGTGTAGTGTATTAGTTACCTATGGCTATGCAACAGAACTTAATAATATAAAATAACACAGTTATTAATTGATGGTTTCTGTGGTTAAGAATCCAGGCATGGTTTAGTTGGGACCTCTGGTTCAGAATTGGTCATGATGCCGCAATCAAGGTACCATCCCAAGGTCTTTTATGAGGGTGTGGGGGCCACTGTTCCCTTAAGGTTCAACTGGAGCAGAATTTGTTTCCAGGCTCTCTATGGTTGGAAGGATCCGATTCTTCATGTGCATTTGGACTGAGGGTCTTGATTCCTTGCTAACTGGTGGCTACAGATCACCCTCATTTCCTTTCCGTGTGGCTCTTTGCATCAGAGCAAGTATGCAAGAAGAACCAGAGAGATAAAAAAAACAGCAAGATGAAAGGCAGAATCTTTTGTAAACTAATCACAAAAGTGATATCCTGTCACTTTTGTCCATTCTGTATATCAGGAGCAAATCACTAGGTTGGCCTACCCTCAAGGGGAGGGCTTATAAGGGAGTGACTGCCAGGACGCGTAGGAATTATCGTGAGGCATGTCAGGTGTTGCCCAGCACAGGTAGTTTTGACCTGAAGAAAATAAGTGGAATGAGAAGAGTCAAGAATCTGTATGAAAAGTGTTAAACAGGCAGCCTGCCAGGGGACAATATGGAGAGTAACCTTCAATCATTTAGTAGACTTAAGTACCTTTCATGTGCTAGGAAGTACTGAACATGGTTCTAGATGCTAAGAATACAGCATCTCTCATAGATCTGATGTGAAAGAATGTTTCAAAGAAGATCTAGTATATTTTAATAAAAAATTTTCTGAGAAAAGTGTTTAAATCTAGGGTTTCTGAAATGAGGACCATTAGAGAAACTGAAGTAATACAGATCATTCCCCCTTGCCTCTTCTTTTTCTTTCTTCATGCCAATGTTCAATCCTAGTAAATTCAACTAGCCCTACTTCCAAAATATATGTACTCTGTCTCCTTTCTCACTATTTTTACTGTTACCACCATGATCCACTGGGAGTTTAGGGAAGAGGTTCATTTGAGATATATTTGAGAAACTTGAATGGGTGGAGTGGTTTTAAAGTTATGAAGCTAAGTTTGATCACCGTGGGAATGGTTGTAGAGAGAGATGACAACCAAATACTAAGCATTAGCATTGGGGCGCTCCAACATTAGAAGTGAGGGAGACAGGATGAGCCAATCTCATAGATCAGGGGGAAATAGCCGGTGAGGTAGGAATGAAATCAGAAAGCTAAATAGTGCTAGATAGTGTAGGGATTGAATGACTGAGGTGGAGTAGAGGGAAAATTTTTAGAGATGAGATGTTTCTAAAAAACTGAGAGGCCAGGACAGGCTATTGGATGAATCGTTCGTGTGGATTTTGAAATTCTGTAGATGGGTCAGAATTAGGATAGAGGAAGATTTTGAGCATCAGATGCTGAATTCCAGAGATGCTTACAGTATGTTTGTTGTCTATAAACTGAAGTGACATCTTTATTGTGATTTTTTTACACTTTTTAAAATTGTTTTAATGTGATTAAATTATACTTCACAAAATTTATCACTTTAACCAATATTAAGTGTACATTTCAGTGGCATTAAGTACATTCACACTGGTGTGCAGCCATCACTACCACCCATCACCAAAACCTTTTTATCTACCTCAGCTGAAACTCCATATCCATACCCATTAAAGTGTACTCTCCCTCCCCTCCCCTCCTCCCTCAAAGCCCTGGTTGCCACCAACCTACTTTCTGACTCTTATTAATTTGACACCTAAAAGTACTGCATATAAGTGGAATCATATTCCACTTGTGACTCACTTATTTTATGTGCATGATGTCCTTGAGGTTTATCCACGTTGTAGCATGTGACAGATTTTTCTGAATAATAATTCACTTTGTGGATATTCCACATTTTTGTTACTGACTCATCTATCACTGGATACTTGGGTTGCATATATCTTTTGGCTATTATAAAAACTGCTACTATGAACATGGGTCTACAGATACATGTTTGAACCCCGGCTTTCAGTTTTTTGAGTTTGTACCCAGAAATGGAATTATTGGGTCATATGCTAATTCTCTATTTATTTTTAAGATTTTATTATTTCTAGAGAGAAGGGCAGGGAGGGAGGAAGAAAGGGAGAGAATTATCAGTGAATGGTTGCCTTTCATCTGCCTCCAGCTACAGCCTTGGCTGGAGACCTAGCTTGCAACCTGGTTATGTGCCATGACTGGAGAACCAAACCAGTGACCTTTGGGTTCACAGGCCAACACCTTATCCATTGTGCCACCAGCAAGGGCCTAATTTTTAAGCAGCCATCATATTGTTTTCCATAATAGCTGTATTACATTTCCATCAGCAGTGCACAGGAGTTCCAATTTCTTCATTTTCTTACTGACCCTGGTTATTTTGGTTTTTGTTTGTTTGTTTGTTTGTTTTTTATAATAGCCATTCTGATGGATATGAATTAGTATCTCATTGTGGTTTTAATTTGTATTTCCCCAATGATTGTTGATATTGAATATCTTTCTTCTTTTCATGTGTGTATTGGCCATTTATAACCTTCTTTGGAGAAATGTTTACAAGTCCTTGGCTGGATTTTAACTAGATTGTGGAGTTTTTCTGATTGTTTTTTTTTTTGCTTTGCTTTTGAATTATAGGACTCCTTTATATGTGCTGTGTACTAATTTCTTATTGGATGTGTGATTTGCAAATGTTTCGTCTTATTCCATGGATTGCCTTTCCACTCTAGTATACTGTCCTCTGCACTTTTGTTGCTTGTGCATTTAATGTCATATCCAAAGAACCATTGCTCCGTCCAATGTCTCCTTCTAAAAGTTTTATCATCTTTAGCTCTTATGTTTAGGTCTTTGGTTCATTTTGAGCTAGTTTTTGTGTATGGTAAGAACCTACCTTTGTTCTTTTGCGTGTGTTGTTTTTTTAAATTGAGAATGAAGCCAAAGCCTTCTGGCTATAAAAATAAATTTTTCATTTCTTTACCTAATATATACACAGATATCATTGCCTTGTTATGGGTAAAAAATTGGTTTTACATAAGAGGGAATATTAAGCAATATGGTAATTTGGGATCTCTGAACCAGACCACAAGAAAACGTTTATTTTACTCTTTCTCCTTAGAGCCAAGATTCTGGTTCTGATAATCGTATAAACACAGTCAGTCTCAAGGAAGCATTGGAAAGGTTCGATCACAGCCCAACCCCTTCTGCTTCCTCACGAAGTTCAAGAAAATCCTCTCACACCGCAATCTCTGACCCTTCCTGTGAGTACCGCTCTAGCTTGGCAGCAGATTCCTCTAAGAGGGTTTTTCTAAGTTGTGTTATTGGTACCGGCATTTTTAATCAAATGCTACTTTAAAATAAGTTTTACGTTTCTGAAATATATTCAGCTTTCCAGTAAGAGGCACGTTGCTCATTTTTAGCAAAGAATTAAGTTCATGAAATAGCCTATAAAACACATAGATAATAATGTTGGTATTGTTTTTAAATCATCCCTCAAAAAAAGCAAAACTGTTTATTTTACTGGTAAAGCCAGTAAGTATTTGATTGTTTTTGAAAGTTTTTTTTTCCTCTTTTTAAGAGTAACTTTTGTTTCTCAGAGTATTAAAATTGTATATACCAGCAGGGAAAAAAGAGGTTGTGATGAATTACTCAACATTATGGGTAGAACATTAGAGGTTAAGCATATAATTCCTGAAATCTTAGGGAAAAAGTTTTCCCCTACTATAGTTGTTTTCTTTTCTGTTTTTTCTTTCTTTTTAATGTTTTATTTTATTGTGGTAAGAACACTTAAAATGAGATCTACCCTCTTCATTTACATAATAATGTATAAATACATTATTTTGACTGTCGGTGTAAAGTTGTATTGCAGATCTCTAGAGCTTATTCATTGTGCTGAACTATAATTTTTATCTGTTGATTAGTAACTCTTCATTTTCTTCTCTGCCCAGCCCTCGGCAATCGTCATTCTATTTGATTTAACATACATGACTATTTTAGATGCCTCAGATAATGCAGTCATATACTCCGTGTCTTTCTATCTTTGCCTATTTCACTTAGCCTAATATCCTCAAGGTTCATTCAGTTGTTGCATATTGTAGAATTTCCTTCTATTTAAAGAATAAATAAGTATTCCATTGTTTTTATATGCAGGGGTGGGGAAAAGTAGGGGTACATTTGTATGTGAAACAGCTTATTTTTGTATCATTATTTATTATTGTGTTATTTTCCATATGAACAAGTGCAAACTTACTTTTTTGCCCATCACTGTATGTACCATATTTTGCTTATTTATTCATTTGTCAATGGACATTTAGCTTGCTACAACATCTTGGCTGTTGTGAATAGTGCTTCAGTGAACATAGGAGTGCTGATATCTCTTCGAGAACCTGAGTTCAGTGTTTGTGGATAAATACATGTGGGATTGCTGAATCACATATGGTAGCTCTGTTTTTAGTTTTTTGCAAAACCTCCACACTTTTCCCCAGTTGTGGCACCATTTTATATCACTACTAACAATATGCAAGAGTTCCAGTTCCATCACATTCTTCCAAACACTTGTTTTTTTGATAATAGCCATCCTGACAGGTGTGAGGTGATGATATTTGATGTGGTTTTGATTTTCATTTCCCTGATGATTTGTGATGTTGAGCATTTTTTCATATATCAGTTGGTCATTTATATATCTTTAGAGAAATGTCTATTCAAATTTTTAGGCCATTTTTCAATTGATACTAGTATTTTTTTCTATTGAATTGTAAGAGTTATAATTATTAATATATTTGGAGCTTTTGTATTTCAAACCTTTCTTTGTCCTTAAAAAGAATTAGATTGGGGGGAATGGGTGGGTGGGGTGGGGGACAGAGGGGAGCAAAAAGGGGATGGATGTAATACAACAACAATAAAATTAAAAAAAAAAAAAAGAATTAGAATGGATTGTCTTACTGTCATAGACTTCACTTTTATTGAGTAATTTAGAAATAGAACTCAGATCTTATTTATATTCACTGAAATACATTTTAAGAGTAATTTTTGAAAAATGCACTTTGTAAAATACTAATAATACTGCTCTGTTTTGGTTGACTAATCTCAGCAACACCAACAAAGATCCCAACAGATACTAGCACTCCTCCCAGACAGCATTTACCAGCTCATGAAAAGATGGCACAAAGGAGGTCATCATTTGGTAGCCAGGTAAGCTCTTTAGTTAGTATTCCTCTGAATAAAGATTTATTAAAAGGGAAAAAATCACGTAAATCTTTAGAATTTATTGATTCATTACCCCTTTCAATAAAATTAAAATAGTTGTTGGTGTATGACACTGCAGCTTTTTCCTTTTGTGTGAAATACTTGTCAAACATATCAATCCTGTAATTATTTTTCAAGTAAAATGTTAGAGGTTTTTTTTCAGTTATGAGAAGCCAGTAATTTAGATCTATCTATTCTATATCTGAGTTTAAATACCAGTCAGCTTTTATTGAGAACCCATACAGGGTAATATGGCAGATGCCTTGGAAGATAAAAACATAAGTAGGGAACATTTTGTACATGGGATGACATTCCTGTACTGAGCTAAAAAAATAATGAGAGGCAAATTGTAATTCAGTTGTAAAGGTACCATGGTGATATTTCTGATGGAAGGACTCGTATGGAAACGATCATCACTCCATTGTTTTTTTTTGTTTTACTTCTAGTCAATGAATTCCCAATCTATTGGTCAATCATTAACACAGCCAGTGATGTCTCAAGCCACAAGTTTACCAGTTCCACAAGGCATGTCCCAGGTATTTTTGTTTGTTTGTTTCCATTGAGTATTTTGAAATGATAAATTGTTTTTAAGCTAACACACATTTTTAAAAGACAATAACTCTTACAGATGCAGTAAATCTCATTTAGAATATTGGAGGGTATTTTTGATTGTCGTCGTTTTAGGGGTACCACTTGCCCTTAGTTTAGTAGACAAGGGCTAATGATGCTAATTGTCTTTCAGGATGCATGACAGTTTTGCAGAACAAAGAATTGCACTGCTTTATATATGTACTACAATAACACTTTTATTGAGAAACACTACAGACAGAAAGATGTGTTAAAGATGAATAGCTGTTAATTTTGTTCTATGTAGGAAGAACCAAGTAACTATTCATGTAGTCATTTTACATATAGAACATTTATTGAGTTTCTTGTATGTAGCAGATTATTGCAGGTGCTGGCAGTACAAAGTATATGATACTTATACTAAAAGGCTTTATTACAGTGACAGAGAACTATGGTACATTACATAGTCTAAGCTTAAGGTATAGAGGCTGATAGGTATGCACATTAGATGGACACTTAATGCAGCCTGAGGAAGTGAAGGAAAACTTTCTGGAAGAATTTTTGGTTGAGTCCTAAAGAACACCTAAATATAGAAATTAGCAAGACAAAGGAGAAGTATTACAAAAGTGACAAGAAATTACTTTAATTATAAATTCCCAACTTGTAATTTATGGTTGTACACTCATTCAGTGTCTCAGACACATTAAAGATACTGATGAGGCCCTGAATGGTGTGGCTCAGTGGGTTGGGCATTGTCCAGCAAAACAAAAGATGGCCAGTTTGGTTCCCAGTCAGGGCGCATGGCAGGTTGTAGGCCAGGTCCCTGGCTTGGGGCATGTGAGAGGCAACCAATCATTGTTTCTCTTTATCCCTTTCTTCACCTCTCTCTAAAACTAAAGTCTTTTAAAAAATACTACTGAGTAGTAGTAAAAATCATCCAGTTTTCTAACTTCTGTTTGTCATTCATTAAATATACCTTATTTAAAAGTATCTAAATTTTAAATAATGATAGTTAACAATAGGTCACAACAATATTTTTCTAGAAGTACCTGTCTTTTATTATTACTTAAATTATATACATGATACTTGTACAAATATATTGATAATGCAATAAATAATAATATCATAATTTTGACTTTTAGCAATGTATGATTGTATTAGGTGTTTTTATTAGCATTGTATTGTTAAATATTATATGCAGTTCTAGTTTTTATTAGCATTGAGTCCTCAAATGCTTTTTATTCTGAAGGCTAACAGAATCTTTAAGTAAAAACATACTTTCAATATTATTAGGTCATTAATCTCAAGATAATAAGTATTTACTATTTTAAAAGGAAATTTTTGTGAAATAAAGAATATGTGTTATGTCAAAAATGTTAAGCATTCAGGTCTCATATTTTTTGTTCAGTGATAAAGACAAAGACTTTTACCTCTTAGTTCTGTGGTTTTATATATTCTGTATTCTGCCTTTTTGTTTCTAGTTTCCTATTTGTACTTAATAGAAGGTTTCTTTTTTCATTTTAGTGGTGGCAGTATAATTATCAAAGTATAAATAACTTAGGATGAAACATTTTTGTATGACATAATATTTCAAGTAATATTAAAAAATAAAGGAATGAGCAAATTGAGGTACTAAATTTGTAGTATTTTCTCACGCCCAATGTAATCTAATGTATGATATATCCAATTGTTACCAACTTCAAAAGTCAGAGTTGTATACTTCGAAGAGTAATATTCAATATCCTCAATACAGTCTTCTGAAGTAGAGTAAAGGCTTTGGTGGGGGAGCATTTCTCATTTCTAGATATAGTGTACTCTAGAAGACTATTTTAAGACTTAAGACAGATTTCTGATAAAGTGACATTCTTCCTGCCCTTATACTGCATCCTGTGCTGAATATTCATGGAATAAAATTAAATGAGTGTAATGAAAATAAGTAAGTGTAGACTTAAGTGGTGAAGCCCCAAATGTGGCTAAGTTTCAAGCAATAGTAGTAAAGAGAAACTGTTTTTGACTCAGGTGAAACAGAGAAATAAGTAAGATTGAAAACTCTGTTAATAGAATAACTTTTTTTCATTCACATATGTACTTATTTATTTATAATTGCTTGGTTTTTTAAAACTTATATTTTGTACTTAACAGAACAGTTTTACTTGACAGTAAGAGAAAAATATTATGGTTGGTTTTCTGTTGAATTTTTATAAGTTTCTAATGATACACACAAAGAGGATGTCAATTTGTTATGAATAACTAGGTGCAGGTTACTTTTTTAATTGTTAAAGGATAGAAACGAAGTTAAGTAACATGTTCTAGCAAGTGATAGAGCTGCTATATGAGCTCAGGACTTTTAACACAACTCTATTTTTTAATCAGTCAAGATGAAATCAGAAGTCAGAAATTCGAAGAGGGGCGATATAAAAAATTATTAACTAGTAACAGCAATTAACTACTTAATTCTAAAGACTATAGGGATAGCAGATATAGAAAGCAGCTCTAACCATTGTGAAAGGGAGAGGACCCAAGGAAGGTGCAACTTAGAAGACTTCCCCCAAATACCTTAACCTTCTCTTCCAAGCCAGGCTGAGACTCTGATCCTTTTGGGGGAGATGTGTCTGTAGCCACTGATGGTAGGGAAGTTCACTGAGGTGCCACAGACTAGGAATGGAGAGCAGGAAGCCACCTGTGGGGGTGCCAGTAAAATTTGCTAGGCAGCTGACCACGGGGATCCTAGTGAGAGTTGCTAGACAGCTACCTGATGGGTGCTGATGAGACTCACTGGGAAGCTACTCAGGCAGAAGAGCAAGATGGAAAAATACCAGAACCAAAAAGATAAGCACCTCCTTTTGTAGTATCCCTCCAGCATAGTCAGCTGGCCTGACTTAAGTTTGTGCCTGCTGGCAAAGCAGAAGTATTTGTAGAGTCCAGCTCCAATACGACAAAGCTGAGCAAAGACGGGTAAATTAGCGGAGAGGCAATACACTGGTGACTGGCTTAACAGTCTGTGATGTACTGCACAATTAGGAGGAATCAATGATTCCAACGTATCTTACACTTTTTCTATCTATACATGGTGCTTCAGTTTCAGTTTTCAGCACAATTAGGAGCCATGCAGCATCTGAAAGATCAGTTAGAGCAACGGACACGAATGATAGAGGCAAATATTCATCGGCAACAAGAAGAACTAAGAAAAATTCAAGAACAACTTCAAATGGTTCATGGTCAAGGGCTGCAGGTAAGGTATTACTATATTTTATTTAAACAAAGCATGCCATTTATATTTTAATTTCTTAGGGGAATTGACTATTCTTAAAAGTGACAAGCAAGACAGGCTTCTGGTCAAGGTGGTGGAATAGGTAAACAACTGTATTCCCCTCCTACCATGACCACATCAAAATTACACCTCAACAAAACCACCAACATTGAAACCTGCCTGAAGCCTGACTGAACAGAAGTCCTGTAACTAAGGTTACACAGTAGAGGCCACGCTGAGGCTGGCAGGAGGGGCAAAGGTGTGAAAGGGGCTGTTTCCAACCACGTGGTGGTTGAGAATCTGCAGGGATAGTTCAGCCGCAGAGGTCTCCCCTGAGGAGCAAGAGGTCCCAGTCTCGTACCAGCACCCCCAATCCAGGGTTTCACTGTCAGGAATAGAAGTCCCCATATTTCAGGTTGTGAAACCAGTGGAGATTGTGGCAGAGTGCGGCAGAGGGCTTCTCGAATCCCAGGTCTTCCTGTTACTAGTCTCACTCCTCAGAGCTTCAGCTCTGGGGCAGCAGCTTGAATACCAGAGACATACGGGGAGGAACTGAAATGTCTGATTTCAGGGTGAGGGCTGGAGGGGCAGCTTTTTCCCAGGCAGAAGCCATTATTGTGCTGAGTCATCCATCTGCAGGCACAGGCAGGTGTCAAATCTGGAGCCTCCATCAACCAGGCTATCACGGTTCCCCCTCCCCAACCCTGGTGATTCTGAGGCCTTGCACCACCCAAGCTGTTTCCAGTATATAAATGGCCTATCTTGGTTTATACTGCAGACTTTCCTAAAATCTCTCAAATGTTCACAAACCCCAGACAAGCAGCATCTGGCCTCACACCTCTTGCTAAAAGACCCAAGTGGCAGCTGGCCTCAGTTAGCAGCTGAGCCTCTCCCAGGTGCCTCCAAGCATAGCACAGGTAGCAACCATCACTTTGTAGCTCATACCCAGTGGCCCTGGGCTGAACAACAGGCAGTGGTTAACTGTGGCCTGCACCCCTGGAAAGGCCACAAAACCAACACACCTGGTGGTCAGCTTCAGACCACACCCAACCACCTTTACAAATGACACTCAAAGGAAAGCTTGGCAAGCTAAAGTGTATCCTGTTCCCTAGGGTCATCCCCTACACAACAGCTCTTCCACTGTAGTCATGCCCAGTCCTGACAATCATCCTGAGTGTCAGTCCCTTCCATTGATATGCCAGCAGAAAACAAGACTCAACTACAACAGAAGGACACACCTAACACACACACGGGACATACCTGAAGCACCCAGTTCTGGTGACCAGGAAGGTTGCACACAGGCCCCATAGGATACCTCCTGCATAAGGCCACTCTGTCAAAACCAGCATACATAGCATCTATTCCTGATACATAGAAATAAACACAAGGAGGCAGCCAGAATGAGGAGACAAAAAAATATGTCCCAAATGAAAAAACAGAACAAAACTCCAGAAAAAAGAGTTAAACAAAATGGAGACAAGCAATCTACTAACTGCAGAATTTGAAACACTGCTTATAAGAATGCCTGATGATCTTAACAAGAACTTCAATAGGAAATATAAAAATGAAGATAGAAAACATAAAAACCAACCAGAAATGAAGAATGCAATTACTGAAATGAATACATTTTGGGGAATCAACAGTAGGTTACATGTATCAGAGAATTAAATCAGCGATTTGAAAGATAGCAGAAAATATCCGGTCAGAACAGCAATAAGAAATCAAGAAATTAAGGATAGTTTAAGGGGTGTCTGGGATAACAAGTATACCAATATTCACATACTAGGCCTAACAGGAAGAGAAGAGAGAGTAGAAGGAATTGAAAACCAATTTGAAGAAATGACAGGAAAGTTACCTCATCTGGCGAGGGAAATAGACAGATAGGGCCAGGAAGTGCAGAGAGTCTGAAACAAACTCAGAGGCCCACACCAAGACACATTATAATTAAAATGCGTAAGGTTACAGACAGAACCTTTTGTTTTTTTTTTTAAGATTTTATTTCATTATTTTTAGAAAGAGGGGGAGGGAGAGAGGCAGAGAGGGAGAGAGACAATGTATGGTTGCGTTTCACCTGCCTCCAGCCACAGACCTGACTGGAGACCTGGTTTGCAACCTGGTTATGTTCCCTGGCTGGGGAATCGAACCTGTGGCCTTTGGGTTCGCAGGCCGGCGCCTTATCCACTGTGCTACCAGCCAGGTAAAGACAGAATCTTAAAACAGCAAGAGGGAAGAAAGACATTACCTACGAAAGAGTTCCCATAAGACTGTCAAAAGATTTCTCAACAGAATCTTTTTAAGCAAGAAGGGACTGGCACAACATATACAAAGTGATAAAGAGCAAGGATCTACCCAGCAAAGTTATCATTTAGAACTGAAGGACAGATAAAGAGCTTCTTAGGCAAGAGAAAGCTAAAGGAGTTTATGTAAAACAAAACCAGTATTACAAGAAATTTAAAGGGACTTCTTTAAGAGGAAAGAAATAAAGATAAAAAATATGAATAATAAAGTGACAACTACATATTTATCAGCAATTACTTTAAATACAAATAGATTAAGTGTTCCAATTAAAAGATATAGGGTGACTGAATGGATAAGAAGATCCTTAAATACATTGTCTACAAGAGACCCAATTCAGATCAAGACACACTCAGGCTGAAAGTAAAGGGGTAAAAAAAGATATTTCATGAAAATGGAAATGGGTAAAAAAGAAACTGGAGTAGCAATTTTTATACCAGTTAAAGTAGACTTTAAAACAAAGGTTATAACAAGAGACAGAGAAGAACCCACCAATTCCATTTCTGGGTATTTATCTGAGAGAACCCAAAACACTAATTCAAAGAGATGAATCATATGTTCACTACAGCATTGATTAAAATATCCAAGATATGGAAACAACCTAAGTGTTCATCCATAGGTGAATGGCTAAGGAAGAAATAGTGCATGTATATAATGGACTATGACTCAGCCATAAAAAAAGAATGAAAATTTGTTAGCTGCAAAAACATGGATGAACTTAGAGGGTGTTGTCCTCAGTAAAATAAGACCCAGAAAGACAAATGCCATATGATTTTACTTAAATGTGGAATCTAAAAAACAAAACAGACACTCATAGATACAGAGAATGTTTTGATAGTTACCAGGTTGACGGGAGGTTGAGGGTATGGGTGAAAAAGGTGAAGGTTCTAAGAAATACAAATTGGTAGTTACAAATGAGTCATAGGAATATAAAGTACCGCATAGGGAATATAGTCACATATTGTAATAACTGTGTATGGTGTCAGATGGGTACTAGATTTATTGGGGTAACCACTTTGTGTGTAATATAAATGATATACACTGGGAACTAATATAATTTTGTATATTAACTGTAATTGAAAATTATTTTTTAAATATGACATACAAGAGAAACATTTCATCAACATTGTTTCTCCAGATTAGTCATCTTTTAAGCAGTTCAGTTCTTAAGAAGCTTTAATCCTTAATATAAAAATGATGTTGTAAGCCCTCGTTGGTAGCACAGGCCTGCGAACCCAAAGGTCACAGGTTCAATTCCCCAGCCAGGGCACATAACCAGGTTGCAAACCAGGTCTCCAGTCAGGTCTGTGGCTGGAGGCAGGTGAAACGCAACCATACATTGATGTCTCTCTCCCTCTCTGCCTCTCTCCCTTCCCCTCTTTCTAAAAATAATGAAATTTAAAAATCTTAAAAAAAAAAACAAAACAACATAAAAAAAGAAAATGATGTACCTAAACTTTCAGGGTACACATTGGCACAGTATGTATGCATGTATTTTGTCTTTATTGTATTTTTTTACATTACCTTGGTACAGAATTTATAATAAATCATTAAGCATTGTTCTCATTAAATACCAATAGGTATAATTTCAGTCTTATTTGGTCAGTCATTCTAAAGTTATGGCTGTCAGAGACTAGAGCTTTGATTTAAGGAAACTGTAAGTGAAAACCATTTTGATCAAATGCTATAAATTATAAATAAGAGATGCAGACCTGCCAGTCTAGCAATTGAAAACATGATATAGTTGGGATGACTGGAGGAATGATTATGAAGTATGTTTTGTTAGTAATTATTTATTGGTAATTGTTCACTGGATTTGTCTTAGTCTTCTTAAATTTGTAGCTTGTTTCTGCTTTTTTAAATGCTGTCATTCATTTTGTTTTTAATGTACAAAGCTGATTTTAATGGAATTTTTATTTTGAAAGATGTTTTTACAACAGTCAACCCCTGGGTTGAATTTTGGTTCTGTTCAACTTTCTTCTGGAAATTCATCTAACATCCAGCAACTTGCACCTATAAACATGCAAAGCCAGGTTGTTCAAACTAACCAGATTCAAGGTGGAATGACTACAGGACACATTGGCACAGCTCAGCACATGATACCACAGCAGACTATACAAAGTACATCAAGTCAGGTAACGGACCAAGTACAAAAGTACAACAGGCTATGGAGTGTTCAGTGATTGAAAGGTGTATTATTGCTGAAACAAGAATAAAGCTCTCTCTTGAACAATGTATTTTAAAAATATAGTGATAATTAGAAAGTATACCACTGTGATCATTATTAAAATATTTTGTGTAGAAATGTTAATTGTGAAACTGTTGAATACTTTCATTATTTTGACATGTAAAATTTTTTGCAATTAAAAAAATGAACATACAGACTACTTCTGTAGGTTTAAAAAACTTGCAAAAGAGGCTGATCAGGAAATACATTACCAAAAGTGAAGATTAAATTGTTGGGGCAATGACGGTGTGATCAATATTCCAGGAAATTTTAGTAATTGGTGTATATTTGTGACTATAAATCCTAGGGCTTCAATAGAAATCTATAAAAATGATGTGACTAGTGTTGGTCACTCATTTTGGACATTTGATAAAAATTCTTTATTTAATTTTATATTATCCCTGTTAAAATTACACTCCTTTTCTAGAATCATTTACCTTCCAGCAAGATATTGAAGTAGTCTTAATTAATTTTTAATTACTACAAGTCATTTTCTCTCACAGTAATATGTCCTGCCACTCCCTTTTGTCATGTCAACTATTGTTAGAATGATATAGAAGCATACTTCCTGATGTAAATTGTTTTGGTTAATTTGTCATTAAAATCTCTTTCCAGCAGAGTCAACAAAATGTACTGAGTGGGCACAGTCAACAAACATCTCTTCCTAGTCATACACAGAGCTCCCTGACAGCCCCACTGTATAACACTATGGTGATTTCTCAGCCAGCCGCCGGAAGCATGGTCCAGATCCCATCTAGTATGCCACAGAACAGTGCCCAGAGTGCCGCAGTGACCACGTTCACTCAGGACAGACAGATAAGGTAGTTACTTCATTAGTCATTCCAAAGTTGTAAATTTTGATGAAAAATTAATTTTTAAAAACATGATTTTAGTTTATTACTTCAGCCAGTGTTCTTGAATTTGAAATGAAGTAGCAGAATGTATTCATTGTATTTATTGAGGACTTTATAATAAAAAGATAGCTACAAATTTTGTTTCCTTCCCAAACATGTGCTACCAAATATTGTAGAATTCAAATTCCACAACACATTCTTATACACATTTTATGACAGGCTTTTTATCACCGTGAAACCTTTATCGTTTTAATACAGATAGTGGTGAGTTTTCACATAGTAACAGTAGGTAGAGCGTACACTACCATAGTTGGTGTATATTATGGAATAAAAGAACCATACCTTTCTTGAGTTTGTTTAGTATTATAATAAGTGACCAAAACATATCTCACTTAATTCTTTTTTTTTTTTTTTTTTTTTGTTAAATGTGTTAGGGTCTTTTACTTCCCAGGTAAGAAAAAAGTAAGTTTTTAGTAATTTGGTCAAGGACCTTTAGCTAGTTAATAGAATAAAGTAGGGTTCTGAATCCAAGCCTCAGTGCCCAATGTCAAAGCTCAAGTGCTTTTAAACATATACTACACTGAACTTTCATGGGCCATTTAAGGAAGGCATCTGTGATTGATTTAAATAGGAATAGCTGATGTAGAAATGAAGTTTTTGAAGAAATGACATTTTCTTATAATGGGAAACTTTAAACTTGAGGATTTCTGTAGTCTTGAAACTTCTGTTTTACATATATTTTATTTTTTACCTATTTTACTGTAATGAAAGTAGGCTGCTACTCTTTGTTGTATTAGGCCATGTAATAGATTATATTTAAAACCTATTAATAATTTCCAGAGAGTAAAGCTCTAGGAAGAACTCATTGCTTCTTTTTTGGAACTCTGTTCCTTCAAGGTAAAAAGTCCAGCTTTTAACTGGAACATTCCAAAAGGAAGGATTATGAATGTGCTGCATAGAAATGCAGAGGACTAGTTTTAAAGCCTGAGGGAAAAACCATTAATCTAGAATGCTGACATGCATTTTAGAGAATACAAACTATCAACTATTTGTAAACATCGGCTTTTGAGGAGGAAAATTTGATTTTAGCAAACATCTGTGTGCCTGCTGAGATGAGAATGGCACGTACTTGTCTCAAGAGAAAGCTCAAACTAGCAAAAGCCTTAGAAAGGTACACAAATCAGTATTATGTTATGTCATAAATACTTTGTAGGTCTTCTTCAGAAAGGAGTTTTATGGGTTGAGGCAAGCAGGTGAAAGAGAGGAGTGTCTGTAGAAAGCTTGATGGAGGAAATACTTTCCCTGAAAAGAGCCTGGCTTTGGGTGTGTGTGTGGCAGGGAGTCTGATAAGGGTTATCTAGGCAGGGGAGCAGCATATACAAAGTCACAGAAGTGATAGTTAAGCAGAAAAAGGTTGAAGACTGTCTTTTGGTTCCAGAGATGGATGCAGTAGTCTCATCAGATTTTAGCAGTGAGCAGTTGGGCAATTCAGATACTCATTTCTTTTATAATTCCAGACAAATTAACACGTAATACTCCTGTGACTAAATCACTTTATAAATGTTACTTCTTTGGGATTTTTTTAATACATAAAATTTAAAATGTAACATGTATTTTTTGCATTAAGTAATGTATTTGACCCTGGAGCATATAAAATCCAGTATTTTCTTTAAGTTTGGCATGGTTTCAAAATAGATTTATTTTTCCTTGTGGAACATGTAAATAATAAAGTATGTGCACTAAATTTAATAATACTGTGTGCTTTCAACAGTCTGTAGTTGCAGTTATGCCTGCTATATCTCCAGTAGAGTCATGTGCATCTCATGTTTTTTTCTTTTATTATAATAATACATGTTACAGACTTCTAACTTCATCTCATAGAAAAGGGAAATAGAAGTAATATTCTTCCCTGAAGAGGCATCATTTTTTGTTGTTATTGTTTCAGTAAAGAAAATAGAAGGAAGGTGAGGAGGGAGGGAATATTAATGAATTCTAACAGTCAGTACTGTATCACATTGATACATTTATAAATTGAGGATACTTTTATGACTGTTACTGTCATTTAGTTTTGAATTATGTTTGTAAGATACAACTTTTAATGTAAATATCTTCACTAAACCTAGGGTTTTTCTAATTCCCTTTTAATAACTTGAAGTTTATTCATGGTTAGCAAAATGAACCCAGTGCCACATATTTGACTTGAAGTATCTGGTAATTTTTAAAAAGAAAAAAATTTTAGTAGGTTAAAATTTTTTTATTTATTTTTTCTTGGGAGAGAGGCAGAGAGGGAGAGAAACATCAATGTATAGTTGCCTTTCACCTGTGTCCAGCTACAGAGCTGGCTGGAGACCTGGCTTGCAACCTGATTATGTGCCCTGGCTGGAAATCAAACCAGCGACTTTTGGGTTCACAGATGGGCACCTTATCCACTGTGCCACCAGCCAGGGCTAGCTTTAAATTTTTTTATTGTGGTAAAATATACATAACAAAATTTACCATGTTAACCATTTTTTTATATGTACAATTCATTGTCATGGCCTATATTTATATCATTGTGACTAGACTACCATCAAGTTCCAGAACTTATTCTTTCCTTCTTTTTTAAAAAAGATTTTATGTATTATTTTTAGAGAGAGGCAGAGACGGAGAGAAACATCGATGTACGGTTGCCTTTCACCTGCCTCCAGCTAAGGACCTGGCTGGAGACTTGGCTTGCCACCCTGGTTATGTGCCCTGGCTGGGAATCAAACCTGTGACTTTTGGGTTCACAGGCTGGCACCTGTGCCACCAGTCAGGGCCTCTTTTCTTTTTTGTTTTTAAAGATTTTATTTATTATTTTCTGAGAGAGGGGAAGGGAGAGAGGCAGAGAAGGAGAGAGACATCAGTGTGTGGTTGCCTTTCACCTGCCTCTAGCCATGGACCTGGCTGGACACCTGGCTTGCAACCTGGTTATGTGCCCTGGCTGGAAATTGAACCAGCGACCTTTTGATTTTGCAGGCCTGCACCTTATCCACTGTGCCACCAACCAGGGCCCTCCAGAACTTTTTCATCTTACCGATTAGTCAGTAACTCCTCTTTCTTCTTCCCCTCCAGCTCCTGAAAACCACCATTCTACCTACTAAGCACATAAGTCTATGAGTTTGACTATTCTCTAAGGCACCTCATATTAAAGGAAATCATAAAATACATGATTGGCTTATTTTACTTGGCATCATGTCCTCAAAGTTCATGTGTCAGAATTTCATTCCTTTTTAAGATTAAATATTCCATTGTATTTATATGCCACATTTTATTTATTCATTCTGTTGATGGACACTTGGGTTAATATTCATTGTTTGGGTTATGAATAATGCTTGAATCCCTGCTTTCAATTCTTTTGAGTATATACCCAGAAATGGAATTGTGGGTCATACGGTGATTCTGTTTAATTTTTTGAGGAACTGTCATAAGTGTTCTTCATAGTCATTACATTATTTTACATGTTTACATTCCCACCAGCAGTATAGAAGGGTTTCAGTTTGTTTCCATATGCTTACCAACACTGGTTATTTTCTTTTCTTCTTTTATTTTTTGGATGATAACCATCTGGTGGGAAGATATGATATAGTTTCTCATTTGCATTTCCTTAATAGCCAGTAATGTTGGACATCTTTCCATGGGCTTATTGACCATTTTTATATCTTCTTAGAAAAAATATCTATTTAGGATCCATTTTTAAATCTGATTATTTGTTTTTGAGTTGTATGATTGCTTTATATATTCTAGTAATTAAGCTCTTATCAGATATATGATTTGCAAGTATTTTCTCCCATTCTGTGGATTATCTTGTCACTGGGTAGATAGTGTCTTTGATACCTAAAAACTTTTAATTTTGATGTACAATTTATTTTTTATTTTGTTACTTGTGCTTTTAGTATTATATTCAAGAAATTATTGCGCAATCCAGTGTCATGAAACTTTTCCCCTATGTTTTCATTTAAGAGTTAGCTTCTATGCTCAGATGTTGACTCTTACTTCAAATTAATTTTTATATATGGTATAATGTAAGAGTCCAGCTTCATTCTTTTGCATGTGGCTCTGCAAGAAAAGTTTGTATTTTTGTTTTTTTGATCACTTCATTTTGCTATATAACACATTTGTTTTACTGGTATCTCAAAGGGGATCTTTAAAAACATGAAAGAAAATTGGTCCATACAGCTTTAAAAAAAACTAATTCAGCAGTGTCATTGGGTATTACTGTCTTCAAGAAGTATTCAGCCACTGCCTTTTATAATGCGTGTTTTGTATTTCTGACTCCCCTTCTCTTCCCATCCTCTTACAGATTTTCTCAAGGTCAGCAACTTGTGACCAAATTAGTAGCTCCTGTGGCTTGTGGGGCGGTCATGGTACCGAGCACCATGCTGATGGGCCAGGTGGTGACTGCCTACCCTACTTTTGCTGCACAGCAGCAGCAGTCACAGACACTGTCTGTCACGCAGCAGCAGCAGCAGCAGCAGCAGCAGCAGCAGCAGCAGCAGCAGAGTTCCCAGGACCAGCAGCTCACGTCAGTTCAGCAGCCCTCTCCGGCGCAGCTGACCCAGCCACCGCAGCAGTTTTTACAGGTAAGTCTCCCATCATGGGCAATCTGTCCCAGGCCCATTTACTTTCATATAATGAAATGAAGCACTAAATGAACACTTTTGTAAGTGATCTGAAAAATTCATAAGAGCTTATTGTACAAGTTAAATTTCTATAAACACAAAGTATGTCCCAAAGTTTGTCCTGGCTATTTGTATATTCTTAGCTCGTTAGTTTTTCAAAGACTTTTTAGTCCTGCCGTGGACATAAGCAGTTGTCTAAACTGCTAGACAGAATAAGTGGCTACTTCCTGCCTATATCAAGGCACTTTAAAGATTTTATTTTTTATTTTCAGAGAGAAAGGAAGGGAGGTAGAAAGGGAAAGAAACATAACTGTACAAGAGAAACACCAATTAGTTGCCTCTTGCATGACCTGGCCCACAACCAGGCATGTGTCCTGGTGGGGTATCAAATCAGCAACCTCCTGTTTTGCAGGCTGGTGCTCAGTCCACAGAGCCACACTAGCCAGGTCATCAAGGCACTTTAATAGAGCCCTATCTAGCTAGAATTTCTGGAATTCAGGCAAAGGTAACGTCCTTTTTTTCCCCTCTTTCCTTTTTCTTTCTCTAGCAGCCTATCAAACTACTCCCTACAGAATAGGGGTATCATGGGATTTTAAAAAATTATAGGCATCATAAATTATTTTTAAGATTAAGTTTTATAATGATGTTTGGTTATAAATTATTAGAGAAGAAATACTGTGGACATAGAATACATCCTAGTTAAAAACTTGGACTCTCAAGTCAGGCTACCTGAGATTCAGTCACTGCTGCACCACAAACTGTAACCTTTGGCAGTATACCTAATTTGCTAAACTTCCGTTTCCTCATCTATAATATGGAAGTGCTAATAGTTCATATCTTATGGTAAAAAATGCATATAAATCACTGAACATAGTATAAGGTATACTAACTAGCTGTTGTTTAGGCCCATAGATAATAAACACTCTCATTAACCAAAATGCAGACACAGATTACACGTGGGTATATTAGGCAGGATCTACTTATCTAAAGGATACAGAAGAAAGTTCTCTAGATTAGTATCCTCACTAAGGATACTATGTGAGATTATGACATCTAGAAATCCAGCCTTTGCTTTTTGGCTTTGAGAAGCAACTTGGAACGTAGGCTCTTCTCTGTGCTAGAGACCAATTCACGTAAGGCCAGGCACTTAACAATTTTAGAGTTATACAACATGTGGTATAATTAGAAGACTTAGTATTATACTGTATACTTAGGTATAAATGCAGTGTTAATTTATCACCCTGGGAGTTCTGATCCAAATATAATTCCCAACTATGTGATGTGGAAAACTAAAACAGGTTAGTTGCCTAAATCTCTCTGTCAGGTCATAC
The DNA here is from genome assembly GCA_004026585.1 of Noctilio leporinus. Lineage (NCBI taxonomy): Eukaryota > Metazoa > Chordata > Mammalia > Chiroptera > Noctilionidae > Noctilio > Noctilio leporinus. Next base: position 202,465 of record PVIW01000488.1, read on the forward strand.
ATAGTCCCTCAGACCTTAAGCCTGTACTATTAGCCATTAATGACTAGCTTGCCTATTTTTATAAATGAATTAATCAAAGTTATATCATCTTGGGGAAATATATCTAGTGAGAAATAAGTAAAAGCTTAAAAAGGAGAGGTCTTGCTTTAAGATCTTAGTCTTATTCTGAGACTATCAAAATGAGTGCCCTTAAAAGAATGAACAGTTTTATATTCCCACTTTATTTTTAAAGATTTTATTTATTTATTTTTAGAGGGGAAGAGAGGGAGAAAGAGAAAGAGAAAAGTGTCAGTGTATGGTTGCCTCTTGCACACCCCTAACTGGGGACATGCCCCACAACGCAGGCATGTACCCTGACTGGGAATCGAACCGGTGACCCATTGGTTCGCAGGCTGGCAGTCAATCCACACCCATGGGTGATGGGTAAAAATCACGAGGGATACCTTAGGAGTGAGGAATCCCAGGCCCCACACCTTATCACACAGTCTAGGGTTCCAGTGCTAGGAAGATAGTTACTGTAACTTCTAGTTGTAAAGTCCAGAGAGGGTTGGGGCAGTGGAAGGAACTGGCATTTTTCAGATATCTCCTCTTAAGGTCCTACAACGTTTAGGACTTACACAGACTCACTCTCTCTGGGCTGGACCCAGCACCAGGGCAGTAGCTGAAAGGGTACCAGTGGCATACAGGGAAAAACTGAAGTGTCTGGCATCAGGGCAAGTGCCAGGGTACAGCTTTTTCCTGGGTGAAACTCCAGAGGCCAGTCAGTGGCCATTGTTCCTTTTCTGAGCCCTCCCTCACACAGAGCCACAGAGTGCAACACCATATCTGAGATTCCCTCATCTGGGTTCACACAGGTTGCTCTGCCCTGGCAATTACCTAAGGCACTGCCCCATCCAACTTACGGGTGTAGTTTTCTACATTAGGCCACACGACTAAAGGAGTGAAGGCAGCCAGTCTACTTGATAAGTAGAACTAAACACAGGGAGGCTGCCAAAGTGACGGCACAAAGGAATAGGGCCCAAATGAAAATAGAATAAAACTTCAGAAAAAGAACTAAACAGAATGGAGGTAAGCAGTCTATCAGATGTGGAGTTCAAAACACTAGTTACTAGGATACTTCAACAGCATAAAAAAAACCCAGGCAGAAAGGAAGGTTACACTAAATGAAATAAAAATTTACAGGGAATCAACAGTGAAGTGGATGAAGCCAAGAATCCAGTCAATGATTTGGAAAATAAGAAAGAAAAAAAATATTTAATCAGAACAAAAAGGGAAAAAAAATCCCAAAATAAGGATAGGGTGAGGAGCATCTGGGACAACTTCAAACATACTAACATTCAAGTCATGGGGTGCTAGAAAGAGAAGACACAGAGCAAGAAATTGACAACTTATTTGAAAAAATGATGAAGGAAAATTTCCTTAATTTAGTCAAGGAAATAGACAGATGAGGTCTGTCCAGAAGGTATCCAGTCATGTAATTTGAAAAATAGGGACATTTATTGAAGAAGATACAAGAAACTATACATAGGACAATGATGCCTCATTCGCCTTCAGAGACATAGGCACCTTGGAACCTCACACAGTTCTGCCAGTCACCATCAGGTGCCCTGTCAGATTTTCCTGAGTTTCATCAACAGTCTGTAATCTCTTCCCTCTCAAAGGTGATTGTAGTTTTGAGAAAAGGCAGAAGTCGCAGGGTGCCAAACCTGGGCTCTAGAGGGGCTGAGTCACCCGAATGATGTGATGTTTCACTAAAAAACTATGAGACATGATGCATGAGTGGGCACATTGTCATGATGAAGCTGCCAGTCACCAGTTTTCCATAGCTGTATCCTTCTGAGTCATCCAAATAGTTTTCACAGAGGGATGTTCAAGCTTCACACAAAATTTAATGTGAATTCATTGCTCAACACTCTCAATCATTTTGAATGCAATGGCCACACAGAACACATGCTCACTCATTGGGTCTACTACCCCCACTTACTAGTACAGTGAAGTTGTCATTGTTCATAAATGACCATTCCAGTCCACTCTCCTTGACTGCCCTGTTATATATGAAATGTTGCACAAATGTTTCTTGTTATATTAACAATGGCTGGACTTTCTCCAGTCAGACTTCATGTAAGTCCAGGAAGCTCTGAAAGTCCCAGACAAGATGGATGCAAAGAGGACCACACTAAGACATGTCATAATTAAAATGCCAAAGGTTAAAGATAATCTTTTTTTTTAATTAATTTTTTTAAAAGATTTTATTTATTAGTTCCAGAGAGAGGGGAAGGGAGAGAGGCAAGAAGGGAGAGGAGAATCAGTGTATGGTTGCCTTTCACCTACCTCCAGCCACAGACCTGGCTGGAGACCTGGCTTGCAACCTGGTTATGTGCCCTGGCTGGGGAATCGAACCCGCGACCTTTGGGTTCGCAGGCCTGCACCTTATCCACTGTGCTACCAGCCAGGGCCAGATAAAGAGAATCTTAAAAGTAGCAAGAGAAAAGCAGATAGTTACCTACAAAGGGATTCTCATAAGACTTTCAGGTAATTTCTCAGAAGAAACTGCACACTAGAAGGGACTAGCAAGAAGTCTTCAAAGTGATGAAAGTTTTTCCTATTGACAAAGTACCTAAGTCTAGATTACTCAATCTAGCAAAGCTCTCATTTAGAATGGAAAGGCAGGCAGATAAAGTGCTTCCCAGACAAGGTAAAGCTAGAGAAAAGTTCATCTATTACATGAAATATATGAAATGTTGCTATTATATGATATATTACAGGGACTTATTTCTATGAACATTAAAACAACAATAGATCCACAACTATCAATAATTGAATCTAAAAGTCAAACTAAGCAAACAAGCAGAACAGATACAGAACCATACTTACAGAGGTTGGGAGGGGAAATGGGAGAATGAGGGTAAAGGTGTAGGGATTAAGAAGTACACATTGGGACGTAATACAACAATAAAATTTTTAAAAAAAGAAATAATAGTTTGAAAGAAAAAAAAAATACACATTGGTAGGTATAGAATGGACAGGAGGATGTTAAGAATACAGTAGTATAGGAAAGGGAGAAGCCAAAGAACTTAGATGCATCATCCATCACCCACAGATGGAGGGAGTTTGCTGGAGGCACTGAGGGGCAGTGGGGTGGAAGAGGGCAAAGGGGGAAAAACTGGGACAACTGCATAATCAATAAAATATATTTAAAAAAATAAATTAAAACAGTATTACAAAGAGGATGGGATCCCTAAAGAAATCATATAGGAAATACCCTTCAGAAGTGCACTCCTTATGTAGGTAGTAAATACAGTTTGGCTTCTGTTACATGTAACACCTAATTCCAAAATGTACCTCTGTTGTAACCCTGTAAGGCATAGGTGTCAAACTCATTTTCACTGGGGGCCAGAATGTAATTTTAGGACTGTATAAATGTAACAACTTAACAGTTAAATGAGCCAGGTAGAAACAAGGTGCTGGCCAGACAAAACCAGGTAAAGGGCTGGATTCAGCCCAAGGGCCTTGTGTTTACCACCCATGCTGTAAGGCTTATGAATATTCTGAGTTATCTTATAAAAGCTTGTCCTAATGACAAAGAGAGAAAGCAAATTGTCCAGATCCTTGGCAAAGCTTAATGGTTTTAAAGGTTCATGGATCCATGTGTGTACATGTGTGTAGGTGTCCTACATATATTATTTGCAAAAATCAATCACAGTTTCCATTTTAAAATTTGGAGCACTGCATCAGTTGCATTATCAATAGTAAGGATGGACCTTCATTGTAAAAATTTGTTTTATGTTAGCTAGTTACCTTTATATCTCCAGAAGTAAAAATTAGATGAAAGAAACAGATCTTCAGAGTTGAGAGTTGCCTAAGGTCTCACAGCTAATCAGTGACAGAGCAAAACTCAAATCCAGGGATTCTGACTTCAGACACTGTACCCTTTTTTGTTTTGTTTGACTATACCACAATGCCAAATATAGCACTAAAGTCTCTAACTTTGTTCTCATTTCTATAATACTTCTGAAAAATAATGATGTTAATCTTTAATCTTGATAGAAACCCAATATGGGAAACACTGTGATTATCCTTATTTTGTTAGTGAAAAAACTGAGGCCCAGTGAAGTAAATAGCTTGACCAAGTTACGCATTTAGTGATGGAGAAGCCAGAGTGGGAACCCAACCATGGGCCCTCAGGGCCCATGCTCAGCTCCTGAGCTGCTGTTCTAACCAACTGAATGAACCTGTGCAAAAGGCATTATCTACCTGACCTTAGAGTATTTGTGTTTCGTATGTCCTTAGCTATGCTTAAAACTTATTATCTGTTTAAAATTGTGGTGTATAAGACATGCAAAGAGAAAGAATATGTGTGGTTCATCTCAAGATACAGATTGCTGACTGTATCATAAAATCTCCAGCTCAGAGTCCTTAAAAAAAATGAAGTTTTGGCTCTGGCTGTTGGTTAAGAGTGTTGTCTCGCAGCCCTGGCTGGTGGCACAGAGGATAAGGCGCTGGCCGAACCCAAAGGTCACTGGTTTGATTCCCAGCCAGGGCAACATGAGTAGGTTGCAAGCCAGATCTCTAGCCAGGTCTGTGGCTGGAGGCAGATGAAAGGCAACCATACTTTGATGTTTCTCTCCCTCTCTGCCTCTCTCCCTTTCCCTCTCTCTGAAAAATAATAAAATCTTAAAAAAAAAGAATGTCATCTCAATACTTAAAGATTGAAGGTTTGATTCTGGTCAGGGCACATACAAGAATCAACCAATGAATGTGTAAATAAGTGGAACCAGTCTCTCTCTCTCTCTCTCTCTCTCTCTCTCTCTCTCACACACACACACACACACACACACAAAACCTCCCTCCCGCCTCTCTCTCTCTCTCTCACACATACACACACACCCTCCCTACCTCCTGCTTTTTCTCTAAAAAAACTCCAATAAATTTAAAAAAATGAAATTTTGTTACATTTTCCAAAAAAGGGAAAGTCTCATAAGCATCTTCCAAAATGTTATTTTTAAATGAGAAAGCAAAAATTATGTAGATTATGTGGAATTTAAAGATTTTCGTCCCGGTGGAGGGTGGGAAACCTAAGTAAACGTTAATGTATATACACAGCATAATGGGCTGTAAAGCAATGTTGCATGATCTGTTTGTTTTTAGACTTCTAGGTTGCTCCATGGGAACCCGTCAACTCAGCTTATTCTCTCTGCTGCATTTCCACTACAACAGAGCACTTTCCCTCAGTCACATCACCAGCAACACCAGTCTCAGCAGCAGCAGCAACTGAGTCGGCACAGGACTGACACTTTGACCGATCCTTCCAAGGTCCAGCCGCAGTAGCACTTGTCTCCTCCCTGACCTCAAGGGAGGAAGGGGTTGGCCCATGATGAGTTGCTCAGATGATTTGAGGATTAGGAGGATAAAGTCTAGCAGTTCCATGAGATGCAGTATTGAGTGTTCTAATTCCTGCAGTTAGTTAGCAGGGAAAATGCTGCCTAGTGCTACAAATGTACATTAAATACCAGCCATCAGGAAATAATCTTAGGGCCGTAGCCAATTCTGACAGTGTTTTAATTGCCCAGATATTTTTTGATGGAAGAGTATATTGCCAAAATGTTAAGAAGCTCAGCTATGAAATATGACCTCTAGTGAATCAGAAAGGCACTAACAATGTTAGTAACTTTGAGTGGTTCCGTGCCTGTTTTCAGGGGTTTGCTTACGATGATGCCATGAAGACAGTCCAGTAGACCCAGTGGGCCCTCTCCCTTTTCAGATAATGTTGGAATCATAATTTCACAATGTTGTGTGGGTTCAAATTCTTTATGTACAGATGCTGTAAAAATACTATGTATATGTCTGGATAAAAGGAAAGAAAGCAAAACATTTTGTATGCTGCATGAAAGCATTATCTCCTCCTTAAAGGTATGAATACATTTCCTTAGATTCTCATGCCATGTGCAGACTAATACATCCTTTATTTTCCCTTTTGTTTACAACACGATAGTGTTCTATTCACTTTTCCGGGGCACAAGTCTTTTGTTCATACTTGGCTGTGATATCACAGTTTGTTCAGTGAGGTATGATGTGCTGCTGGGAAAAAAATTTTTTTCAGGTTAAATGATTGAAATAACAGGCTTTTCAAGTTAGAAGTATCCCTCATTTCATTATTTTTTAATAATGTTTGAAAATAGGATTTGCACTGCTTTATTTTAGAAGGTTGGGAGTTTTGATCATATATTTTGATATAGTTCATAGTTGTATAAATGGCTTTCAACACCTGAAAGTAATTTGATGAATGTTTCAGTTACAGGAGTAAAATTTGCACACAAAATATTTTAGGCACTTTTTAACATTCTCACTGGTGGGAATTTTAACTTTTAGGATTTGTTGGAATCTTTTTATTATCCTTCACAATTTCAATGGTTCTTTTAGTCAGAAATGATTCAGGGTTATTTAAGGGGAAAAAAAAAAAACCCATAGTGCCTTGATTTTGAGTCAGGTGATAATTCACCATCTTGAACTCATTGTCTGGTTTCAGTAGCAGTTTTGAAACCTTAGTACATTTTTAATAGCATGTGGGTGTCAGTGCCATTATTCTCCTCAGTTCCTATGAAGACTGCTACGAATCTCTTGGATTGGAGGTATAAATTATTTAGACATCAAAGATGATATCCTTACATTATCAGAGTCATTAATGTGATCTTAAATTGTTTTCCTCAGTTAGCATTTTTTTGAAGCTAAGTAGTCATTGCAGAATTATCAGTAAATATTTGATCACTATGATTTCTACAAAGAAAAGATAAGTGTAGGAATTTACTTTGCTTTCGCTACGACACTAGAATAATGTAACTCACATGCTTTCTAAACATGAACTAAGATTTCATTTGGCAATATTGTATGCCAAAGGTAATAAATTCCAACAGAAATTATATTCATAAAAAAGGATTTTATATATTCTATGGTACTAATTAAATTTACAACTATAGAGCAAAGGAAAATTAATGGAAAATACCTTATTAGAATATCAAAAGTTATTACTGAGGAAAGACAGCAAGCTGTAATAAATCAAAATTGTATTTAGAAGAAAATGTGTAACAGAATTGAGGCTGTTAAACAGGCAAGGTCTTGAGCACTGAAACTAACCTAATACAGACTTGCTAGATAAAGGAGTCAGAGGAACTCTTAATTCCATTCTCAACGCTTTCTGTCCTCAGCTTTGCTGTTATCCTTAAGGGATATATTGTCTTTCTGTAGAAAACCATACCTGGCCACACTTAAATTAGAAAATGTTGAAAATGAAAACAACCAAAGAAAGTTGGTACCTACTCTTCTATGAAAGAAGTGTCACTAGATACCAATCAGTAATTAACATATCAAGAGCTCCTCTTCTAGCTAAATGATCATCCAGATTTCTGACTTTCTCATGAATGTCAAATTGTCAGAGTATGTGTGTACTTAAGCATGCATACATAGACAAAATTGATGTTGTGAAATATGGCAACAGTATTAATTTTCTCCCTTTTCAAAATGCCTTTGTTAACCTTGTTATGCCATTCCATATGTATGAGTTGTGCCTCATTCATTCATTGGTGATATCTAGTGATAGGGATTTATCTAATAAAAGATAAGAACTATTAAGGTTTATCTTCCAAGTACCATACGAGAAAGAAAGATGGTGGACCATGAGTACTGTGTACTTAGATTGACAAAAGCAAAGCCTAAAACAAACTAGGCAAAATCTTGCATTTGTAATTTCTATTGTTCCTTGCAGCTCACTTTTTGTTGCTTAGAATTGATTGCTAAATCCAGAGGAGCAGCTAAGCTGCTTTTCCTTTGCTGTCAGTAGGCACTGTTGTGTTGGAAGAGCTAGCAAGCACCAGCTGCCTCTTAGCTCCTTGTTTAACTGATTGCCTCTGCTTCTCATGAACTTGGATTGCAAACCTGTCCCTGTCCCCTCCTCCATGAATGGAGACTTGACCATTCTGATGAACATTCAGCAGTTGCCTGTTCTTCATTCATTTTTGTAGCCACAGTTGCTAATTAAAATCCTAAATCCAAGTCATAAAAAACCACCATGTAGGAAGCACCTTTTAGCTAGTTAAAAACCATCTTTACTTGGCTTTAGTCTCATAGTCATTTTTTCTTAAGAACAAAACAAAGCATTTTTTCCTGGGTGGCACTTTTTAGGTAAGAAACTGTTGAAGATCAGGCCAACTGTTCGCTTTCATGCACTGTGGTCTTGCATCAGACCACTGTGGCACTGAGCTGCCCGTGTGTCCGGTTTCAGGACGTCAAGCGGAGACCGTAAGGACAGACAGAATTGCGCTGGGGGTGGTGTCAAACCAAGCCTAGACCCTCACTTTTAGTGGGAAAGACTGATGGAAAAGCATGTATGGAGGCTGGGGATGGCATGAGGCAAAGAATAGTCTCCAAACTCAGTCTTAACTTGAGGGGGCAATTTGAACTGAATCCTTTGCTCTGCGTTGTCACTTAAACCTGGTTTAAGATTGTACTCGTAATAAAAGGACACCGTGAGTTTGAGTGGTTCTAAAATACTGAGTGCAGATTGATGCAGACGAACTCAAGTTCCATAGTAGGTGGTCGCTGCCTTATTAAAGCAGTCTGTTTGCAACTAGTATGGGCACTGCGGCAGCGCAGCCCTGTACCGGGCACGGGCACTGAAGGGGACGAATCTTTGTGCAGGAAGCCTCAGACAGGAGTCCTACAGCAGGGAAAGTTCTTTTTAACTGGATGTTACTCAGCGTGTTTAAAATGTTTCCACTACATTGAGGTAAACCTTTTTTTAAAAGTAGAATGCAAATAGCATTTTACTCTAGTATTATTGTTTTTCTTTTTCTCTTTCTTCAGTGATTGAAAGTTTGTTGCTGAACATTTGTATAAAACTCATTCAAGTCTATAACCTTTCCAATATCTGTGACTCTGTTCATAGTCCCGTGGGACCCAATGTTGGAAGGTATAAACACTGGATATTACTATTGCTGAGTGAGTCTACGCAGGAGGAAGTCGACTGGAGTTTTTAGATGGTGGAAAAGAAACAGCACAAAGGCACTTGCCATTTTTAATGGTGGAGAAAGAGAACCTTTTAAGTTTGCGTGGGTTGGGTGAGCATTATTCTAAAAGGAGCTTCTGAAGTAATTGCAAAGGAAAAGAGTTGACTATTTTTATAGCATATTTAATATATTTGTATATAACTATGAATATAGTAGGACCCACCCTCCACATGCCTCCCACTTTTCTAATCCGCCCCCCGCCCGCCATAGCACTTGTATAGCCTCGTCCGCATGGGTGACGTGCCTACTGTCAGCCTACCAAAAGCTAGTGCTGCTGCTTTCTGAGACAGGTGAGAAGACCCAACTCTCACGCCTGGGGATCCTTTATATAGGAATAGCACACAAAACAACATACCACAGTCTAAAAGCATCATTTTGAACTATAACAAGCACTTTATTGCAATTATTCATTTTAATAAAGTTTGTCTTAGGCACTATCATTTCTAATGGATCCCCAAATCATCACTTGGGTGAAATTTTTAAAAAATGACACATTTCTGAGAAATGTTTAAGTCCAGTGAACCATAGTAGGTTTATGGGAGTGATTTCAAGGTGGTCAAATGAACTTTGACTTTTGTTTTGAATGTGATGGAGTTGAGATTGTTGACGCTAGTCCATTTAGATACTATTGTAAACCTATCTTGCCTAATGTGTGGACACCAAAAGAGCCTGTTTATTTTCAGATGTGTAGGAAAATTTTACCAGTGTGAATAGATGTATAGAACTAACCTAAAAGTGATTGTTAGTAATATTTTAGAATACAATCATTTCAAGAATTATTCTGGGTGTTTTAAATGTGCTCTGAAATGTTGGCATGCCATTTCAGCGTTCCCATTTGAATTGCTCTTGTAATATTTTTGCACAAAAAGGACTAAGAAAAAGACTACTTTGGTTGAAGAAAAAAGTTTTTATTTTAATGACTCCTGTGGAAACACTGGGGATGAATTTTGTTGGTGTAGTTATAATTCAGGATATTTAAAACAGTATTGAACAGTTCACAAGAAATTAAACAAACGTGGATATTTAAAAATTAAAAATTCTTTCCATGTGACTGTTTTGCATATTTTCCCCCATGTCATAATTTAACACTACATTCCTTGTTTTTCTTAAATAAAATACTTTGCAGGTTGTTTTGCGTATTTAACATATTTTGTAAGCTGCCTGGGTTTTCCTAAGGAAATGTTCTTTAATGAAATAGGGTATAGTTTATGAAGAAATAATATTCAGTGAAATTCCATTACCACCACCAGCAAACAATGAGGTGCTGCTTTAAGTGACAATCAAAAGAGTGAGCATTTATGGAAGAATTCAGAAAGTGGTTTTAAAGACGACATTGCTTTGTAAGCAGTTCTCTGGGTTTCTTGAATAAAAATGGCTAAATGTATTTATTTATATTTTTTAATATCTTTGTGCGCTGTTTTCTTGCCAAAGTGATTTCAGTGTTGCGTATTTAATTTGTGGTTTGTTTTGCCTTGTAATCTTCTACTTTAGAGAACTGGCTTTTCTTACAAGGGGTGTAGTCCTTAGCCCTCATGACGACTCTTTCCTGGTCCGTCCAAATCTGTTTCACTTCTGAACAGCAGTGGGAGGGCCCAAATCCAGATGCCTCTGCATTTCCCTCCTGTTCCATACTCATTTAAGGAAAAAATAAATAAAAAGGTAACTTCTTTCGAATTTGCTTTGTACAGCTCCAACCCTTTCCTAGTTTTACTTGCTGCCCTTTCCATTTTGGGGGCACTTGTTGTATGATGACTGCCAAAGGCCTGTGTGACAATTGATGGCATGCACACATTGCCTGTTTTGCCCGTTTGGGGAACTGTTGGTAAAAATGATGAGCACCTTCTAATGGCCCTCACTATCATATCCATTAAAAGACTTAAGTCTTTTAAATATAAGTGAAGCAATGCACACTGCACACTCTTCTACAAAAGTGTTTCGTGTTTCTATCGTGTAACTTTGTTTGGTCCTTTAAAAACAAAACCAAACCTCCATACATAGCACTGTTCAGTAAAGCAGTGCTGGGATGTCTGCAGCCCAGAAATAAACGTGAGGATACTTCTTGTTGGTATGCATTGGGACAGAGTTTCCCAGGTGTTCCAGAGTAACTCTTGAGTCCCCCAGGTACAGGGCATACTGTCTAGCTTTTGGGGCCTCTTAAAGAATGGTAATTGAAGCAAGTTGGATTTAATGATGTAAGATAGGTTTCTTAACTTGGAGGGTCAAACTGAAAATGGGATGTTTTCCAATGTATGCTTTTAAATTTCTGAGGAAACAAATTGTGACACAGCATTAAAAATGATACTCAAATGTTTTCATAATAGGTGTTCTCTAGGCCTGTACTAGTACAAAATTGCTGCTGGCCACAGATGTGCCAGGACTAGTGTTAAAGGTAGGGAAAGCTGTATTACTGTCAGACTGATGTGTTCTATAACCAGACAGTCATCATCAAGCAAAAAAAGAGAAATGTCCTTTTACTTTTTCAGTAGCTAAGAACAGCTGTAACAAGACTGTTCATAGAATTACTTTGAAATTAATTGTTTTACTATGGTATGAGTTGGGGAAGAAACTCTGTATGGCACTTGCTCATTCATTCTGTGTAAAATAAGATTGAAGCCCAAAGATGAGTTAAATTCAGTGCTGTATTGAAACTAGTTAGTGCAAAAAAAAAAAATTTTTTTTTTAATTAACATGAAGGTGGTAGCTATAAAAACATACACGGAGTTATTTCTAATAGTTTGTGTGCTATACTGCTGTCCTACTGCTTGGTTCTTGGTTTTAAATAAAATTTAGATGTAACCTAATGATCTTTCTTCTGAAAGGGTGGAACTACAAATGGCTAACCGATCTTGACAAAGAATACCTCTTTTTCCTAAAGCAAACATTTAACTGAAATCCAGAAAAAATGAGACTGTCATTTCCTAGTTATCGTCTTTAGCCTAAGTCCGAAATTGTGTAGCAGTACAAAGGGATAATGAACAGTTGCAATGGTGCTATACTAGATTCTCTAATGGTTCTCATGAGCTATGTGTGGAAGTAATAAGCTATTATATAAAATGTGGATCATTTTATTACCTATTTAATATTGTCGTTTTAATACAGCTTTAAAATTGGTTAATTTGTTCCTCAAAGCTACCCTTTGAGAGGTAAAACTGTGTTATTAAATTAATATACCTTCACTCAGGCCTCTTGCTATTTGATCAATTTTCCAGGTTATAATATGCATATTTTTTTAATGCTACATGCACTATTATAATGCTCTTACCCATACTCTTGTATTCAGAACCTAAAATTACAGCAGAAGAGCCAAGCAGTAGCTTTTTTTTTGGTAAATGTAAGTTAGGTCCAGACTTTGTTTCCTTATTCAATCTTCAAAATAAAAAACACCTCAGTGCTGTTTTCAATATCACTTTCATTTCTCAAAAAAGCAAAACAAAACAAAAATATCTGCTTTATGTGCACTTACAAGAATTACATTATTTTGGATTTTAAAGCGTATCAAATATTTTAAAACCACTGCCAATGAAATTTTCCTTTTATTCAGCAATGGAGTCCACCTGCATGAGTGCTTTTTACCTTGTAGCTGAAGGTCTGCGCTACCAAACCCATCAGTTATGTCCTGTGACAAGATGACGCTGCTGCAGAAAGCTGTTTCTCTTATTCACGTATTAAGCTGGTCGTAGGGACAGGCTTGCCTGCATTGCCAAGTTTGGGCAATGACGGTACATGCTTCTTTCTTACAAAGAGTTGTCAGTTTTCTGTTCTTGGAAAAGAATGTAATCCTTCACTTGTTCTGTTTATAATAATCTAAGGCAGTATTCGGAATATCTAACTGCAGAGGATGGTGGTGCAGTCTGGGGACTTAACCTGAAATACCTCTGAAGTGCTTTATAGTAAACTCATGGACATTGTTTTTCTACCCTGTAATGTACACTTTTAAAGGAGTTCTCTACATACCATAAAGTTCTGAAACACGACTTTTTCATCAGTATGTGCTACTGTTGTCTCATAGAACCAAGGGGGTGGGGGTAAGTAAGAATGCTTCAGGACAATGATGCTTGGCCTGTTTTTTTACATCAACTTTAGAAACTGGTCTATAAATATTAATACTACTTTGATAAAAATAGAAAGTTAGGAACTGTAACAAAAGGGAAAACAAGCACTGGTCATACCGCTTTTATTTACATTGTATCTATTACATTGTTTATTCAATATAGAAAAAATATGAATACACTCATTGTATTCTCCTTTAATTTGGTAATTCCACATGGTCAAATATTGACTATTTCATATTGGGTTTCCTACCCAATTTAAAAATAATAATGGCCTGGTAAATAATTGTTTTATTATTGATAAAACAGTACAGTTGTTCCCTGGTGTCTGAGGGGGATTGGTTCCAGGACCCTTCCCCCAACCCAAGGATGCTCAAGTATCTTATATAAATGGTGGAATACTTTCAGATCACCTACCCACATCTACTTTAGATCATTTCTAGATTATAATACCTCATATAATATAAATGCTATGTAATAGTTACATACTATAGAGAATAAGGACAGGAAAAGCCTCTATACATATTCAGTACAGACACAACCATCCACTGTAGGTCTATCTGCAATGAATCCATCAGCAACAATACAGTATTTTTTTTTCAATTATTTTTGATCTGTGGTTGGTTGACTGTGGATGTGGAATCTGTGGGAAAACTAACTAATAATTTCTTGCGTTCTTTTTCTTTTAAACAACCTAATTTTGGAAAGACAGAATTAAACTAACGGCACAGAGAAATGCTTTAAAAGATGGAGGTTAATTCATTTTCCCCCCAGAGAAAGTTCTAAGGCATATTAAAGCACCTCAGTGACGGGGTGGGAGTTTATGCCTCATAAAAAGGGGTCAGTGCTAAAAGTCAGTCAGTCAAATGGGAGATGCCCTTGCAACTGCAAAAAAGAAAAAAAAGTCCTCAAACAGAGACCATTTTAACATAATTACGTTGAAGAAAAGAAAAATCCACACTTAGACCTCAAGTTTCTTTTAAAAATCTATGTTCCAAATAGAATCAGTGATTTTTTTACATAATCAGTAACTCATTTGCTACAAAATACAGTATTTTCCATCACGTTTAGTTTCAATGTACACTATGTACATAAACACAAGAGTTACCTATCTCAAACTAAATACAAAGAAATAAACAGCTTGTTAAAAACCAACATCAGGACTTATAAATAGTGCGGAAAATGCAAATGCCAAAAATACAACGCCTCCTATGATTGTCACTGTAAGAAAAGAGAGAAAGTTACATTAAGGTAAAATTCCTCTGAGGAAGCCATGCTGTTGCCTACTCTTCTAAACTAGTCAATTAACCTTAAAAACAAATTACACATGCAAGGACACTTAACATGGCTGACTATGAAGTGTAAGAATATCTTCTCCAGCACTGTTCTGAGAAATGACAGCATTGTATTAAATTGAGACAGTGCTAACAGCAGAACTAGAACTCATCTTACAACCCAGCAATAAGAGACTGTCCCACAACTGCTGGCTAGCAGACATCTTAGGACCTACCAAGTACATATGAAATGTTAAGCAGAATCAGTAAATATGGTCTCTACTTATGACTCTGAATCTTGTAAGACCTATTTTTAGGCCAGAAAGTTACATGGTGATTGTTTTACTGACAAATTAGTCTTAATGGAAAGCTGCTATGAATCCAGTAATGCTTATAGATGAATCTGTCTTTTACAACATCCATGCAAGTGATAAGCAGCCTGCTTGCAATAGCAGAGTCAACACAATGGATCTCTGAGATTAACTGGTCAAAGACCAAGTCTACTTGGGAATAAAAATTTAAATAATTAAAACAAACTGCCCCTTTCTAAACTCTCAGTGATTCCAAGAGTTAGGACATGTAGCATTTTTGGTCATTAAAAAGGAAAAAAGCCCTGGCTGGTGATACAGTGGCTAAGGCACCGTCCTGCGAACCCAGAGGTCGCTGGTTCGATTCCCAGCCAGGGCACATAACGAGGTTGCAAGCCAGGTCTCCAGCCAGGTCTGTTGCTGGAGGCAGGTGAAAGGCAACCACACATTGATGTCTTTCTCCCTCTCTGCCTCTCTCCTTTCCCCTCTCTCTGAAAAATAATAAATAAAATCTTAAAAAAAAAAAAAAGAAAGGAAAAAGTCTTACCGGTTCGGACAGAGATTTTTTGCGCTATCATTCTTCCTCCGATTACAGCCAGCCCAGTGCACAAACAGTGCCCCACTGTTCCTCCCACAGCTACACCGTAGGGATCCTGCAAACAAGGAGTGTTCGTTTACAACCAGGGTTGAAACTGCCACCTGAGAAAGATAACTAGAAATCCCTGGAAATGGAGATCAACAACAAAAAGGGCAATAAAATGGTTCTAACATTCAGATTATATTTATGAAACTTGTAATAATAGCTGCTTGAAGGGACATTTCCATTATACCTAGGACTGGAGAGAAAAGTAGAAAAACCTCAATGTATAAGGTCAAAATAACACTCACTCAACCTTTCAGCTCTTATTAAACTAATGCACAGGCAATAAATAGCGTCTCCTCCCTTAGGCTTATTTGACACAGTGAGGAAACTAAGCAAGTCCAAGTCTAGTTTGACTATGCTTCCTAAGAACAGAGATCTACGTCCCTCCTCCCTTTCGTCCTCAGGGATGACAGCCAAGTTTCTCAGTTACCACTCTGGGTAAATTATGGTAATACCAATGTGATAAAAGCGAGGGGAAGCAATGGAGAAGGGGTTTATGGGTAACAACGGGAGGTAAAATGGAGAATGTCCAGGGTCAGTTGAGTTCAATGGTGAAGAAGCTACAGGATCGAATACAATAGCCCTGAGACGATGCAGAGGAGGATGTTGGCAACACAGTTGTGAGGAAAGCAAGACTGAGGGATGACAGAGAAGGAGGTGCTCAAAGAAGACCAGAAAGGTGGCCAGGCAAACACCTTCCTTAGGTAACAGCAGTAGGGCCTGCAGATGGATGCACTGAATTCAAAGCACTGGACCAACGTTCCCCGTGAGACCAGAAACTAGAGTTCCTTGGGTTTAATAAGGAAGTAGGGCCAGGCCCTCTGACACTGAGGGAAAGGGAGGAACAGGGTGGTATTAGGAAGAAAAGTAGAACTGAGAAAGGGGTAAAACTTTGTCAGATGAGAGCTGTAAGCGGGGGGTGTGGAGGCTGGAATCCAGAACACAGGATGGAAGGGACTGCCGCAGGGGTGGGGGAAGGAAGAATGACTTCTGCATCTCTCTGAAGGAGCAGGTGCGGCTGTCGGCTGAGGAGCAGGCAGTGGGTGCACAGAACCTGGGCCAATGGAGATGGTTTAAAACGTGCTGGGAAAAACAAGAGTGGGACTACATTTTTGAAACTGTATATTGTAACTTCTAGAACTGGTAAGGCAGAAAATGCTTTCATTCTATTTGAAAGTGATACTGGCAGTTACTGGATTAAATGAAATTAAACAGTTGTTTTATTACAGGATTTTTCAGTCTTTGTTACCTTGTATACTCAATCTTCAAAATAAAAAACACCACGATATATTATTTGCCAAACTGAGTTGCCCCTGGAACCTCCTCCTTAACTTTGAACATGTCAAGGGGCACTAGGGTTCTGTGAAATTCAGTGTGGGAACACTCAACTATATTGGAAGCAGAAAAGAAGTTCAGACTAAAATGTAGTGAACTAGATTGCATGGTTTTTACAAAAAAGAAATGTTAAGGGATTAAAAGACAACCATATTTCTACCCTTCGAGAGCTCATCACTCATACACACATACACACACACGCGCCTGTGGTGCCAGTAACGTGGAAGGTGACTGACACTGAGCAATCACTGTGCTGGGGGCCCGGGCATTATCTTGCTTCACAGAACAATCCACAGAAGAAGTTGCAGGGAGGTGCGGTGATCTCACAGCCCGAGACTTGAACCCAGACAGCACGGGCCGCACAGCTAGGCCCCGGGCAACTCACAAAGATAGGGACTCCTGAGCCTTTCACAAGTCACTGCTTCCAACACCATTCAGAGAGTAGTAGTGAGAAAATGCAAGAGTTTTGTCATCATTTTAGTGCACCACACCAGGACTGCCACCACAACTAGAGGGCCTCTTACTTTCAAGTCCCAATTCTGGGAAACAAAGCCAATATAAAAAGGCTAGAAATAAGACAATTACAAGGAAAAGCCATTCAAGTGACATTTTAAAATAAGTTTGTTTTAAAATATGGGAATCAAATGAAAACCCAGATTCCTTTTTATTTTCCAAAATATAGCATTTTTAAAGCTTCTCTGACAAAAAGGCCCTGCCCCAACATCTTAGCCCTGGTCTTCAACTCTTGTTTTTTATTTTAAACTGCAGTCTTTGTTAAGGAACCTGATCTTTTATATTTCCTCAGGTATAAAAACAAATTCAAATCAAGCTTAACTAAATCCTACCATCAGATAAAAACAATATAATTTAACAATATAAAAATAGATAAATAGCCCTGGCTGGTGTAGCTCAGTGGACTGAGTGCCAGACTGCAAATCCAAAGGTCACTTGTTTGATTCCCAGTCAGGGCTCATAACCAGGTTGCAAGGCAGGTCTCCAGCCAGGTCTATGGCTGGAGGCAGGCGAAAGGCAACCATACACTGATGTTTCTCTCCCTTTCTTCCTCCCTCCCTGCCCTTCTCTCTAAAAATAATGAATAAAATCTTAAATAAATAAAATAGCATTTAAAAACCATAAATAATATTTGTTAAGATCAAGAAAAGCCTGAAAAGGTGCAGCAATAGCAGCACTATTTTGAAAATTCCGAAGCCATCTGCTCAGCTAATCTCATTAACTCTCTGTAAATAGGAATAGACCCTTCGCAAAACTTGACTATTATCCTTTAAAGAAATAAAGATTTAGGCCCTGGCTGGTAGCACAGTGGATAAGGCGCCAGCCTGCGAACCCAAAGATCACAGGTTCGATTCCCCAGCCAGGGCACATAACCAGGTTGCAAACCAGGTCTCCAGTCAGTTCTGTGGCTGGAGGTAGGTGAAACGCAACCATACATTGATTCTCTCCCTCTCTGCCTCTCTCCCTTCCCCTCTTTCCAAAAATAATAAAATAAAATCTTAAAAAAAAAAAAAGAAAGAAAGATTTAAAAGTTTTTAAATGAAGGCCCTCGCTGGTGTGGCTCAGTGGATTGAGTGCCAGCCTGCAAACCAAAGGACTGATGGCTCAATTCCCAGTCAGAGCATATGCCTGGGTTGTGGGCCAGGTCCCAGTTTGGGGCACGTGAGAGGAAACCCCCCCATGGATGTTTCTCTTGCTCTCTTCCTCCTTCCCGTCCCCTCTCTCTAAAAGTAAATACAAGCTTTTTAGTAAAAAGTTAAAATGGGTATCTTTAAGTAACATTTAAAAACTATTAACAAGATACAGTAAAAAAGGTTAGAAGACAGTCAGTCTTGGCTGTAACCCTTGTCCCCACTACCCATTAGCATTTGTCCTCAAACAAGTCACCCCGCTTCTTTGGGCCTCAGGTTCCTTATCAAGAGAGCGGAGGCTGGAACAAAAGGATCTGCGATCTATTCTGGCTTCCCATCCTAGGGCTTGCTATTTTTGGGCTAAGACTTAAATTCTGTAAGTCATCTTTGCAACGCTTTTTTAACATAAGGAAAAGAAGAACACAAAGATACCCACTTCTATGGTTTTAGATATTTAATGCCAAATAGGCCTATAATTTATGTTAATTTATACATGTATTCTCAAGTATACACAGCAAGATTCTGAAAAAATAAAGCTGAGACAACTGACAACAAACAATGTCACTGGCAAAACTAGAGATAACCCAGCAAGATGAGTCAAAAGAGAGCAATGAAATTTGACACAGAAATCCATCTGACTGGCAGCAGAGAGCGGGAGATGGGTCAATTTTAGAACTTTTTTAAAAAATTAGGAAGAAAGGGAAACATCAATTTGTTATTCCAATTATTTAAGCATTTATTAATGCTTGTATATGCCCTGACAAAGGACAGAACTTACAACCTTGGTGTTTTGGGACAACACTCTAACCAACTGAGACAGCTACCCAGCCAGGCCAAGATGATCAGTTTTTAAGAGAAGCAGCATTACCAGCTAAAACAAATAGTCTAGCATATGAAGCAACCCCTTGGCCCACTCTGACTCTGTCCAGTGTCCTCTGGACCAAATTACCATCGGAAGCAGTCACATCAACTAACACTCACCTCTCTAGCTGCCAAAACAATTGTAGTTAATTGAGAGCGATCACCCCACTCTGCTAAGAACGTTAATGTAAGGGCTTGAACAAAGATGGGTGAAATAAAATGTAACCACTTTTTCTGAGGTATTGTGCTTGTACCAGTTTCAACATCTCCTGGTCCATTTAAGAGTTTCGTTCGTTGAAACTAAGTTGAAGAAAAAAAAAAGACATTAATCTCAGGAAGTGAACAAAATTGTATAAAATGACTTAAATCTTTCTTTTAAAAAGTTTTTAAATTCTATGAAATATGCTTCAACAATCTAAAGTTCGGTGACCCCAAACTTACCTTTTGAACTACCGCCTCACATAAAAACAAATGTTCTATTCTCAATTCTTCTGTTCCTCCCCAACAAAACCAATCAAACGGTATTTACTGATCATTTGCTAGCCTAGATACTGTGGGGAAAAAATGCAAAATTATAAACCACAGTTCCTGCTTTTCATAAGTTTATCATCAATCTATTAAGGAACTTGATCTACACCTTTGGTATTCATCCTCACATCCTCTCTACCACATTCACACTAACCTACCGAGTCATATCACGCAGGCAGCTATGACGACACTACGCAAAATAAGCTATTTTTCTGTATCACACACTTATCACACAGCTATGCAGAGTGTTTGTTCTTAGTTGAGTGCCTTTTTGCTCGATATTTAACAATGCTACGACTTACTTCTTCATCTTTTTTCTTTAATTCTGCTTGAACTTCTTCAAGTTCCTCTTGACCTTCATCTGGACTCATCTTTAAGCCTTCCCGAAGCATTCGAATGCCAAAAATGGCAAATAATGCAGTTGAAACATAGTAAGTATACACCCTGGGGATGACTGTGGTGGCATAGCCAAACAAAACTGGAAGAAAAGGTAAAATAGACCTGGTTAATTAGCAAGTATCACACCAAAGAACAGTTACCTTTAGAAATCATAATTTACTACTGTTTTAAAAGAATAATGATTCACATTAGAAGCTAATACATAATAACCTTAATAATTCCACTAATTTCCTTTCACCAATATTGACCTTTAGGTCTAGCCAATGACCTAAAGATAGCTTATCAAAAAAATCAGCGGTTCAGTTGAAGATGGCACTGTGTTCCACCTGGACCTCTCAGGAGATAAGGAACCCCTCCCCAGATAAGAAGGTGTTCAACAGTTCAACAGAGTGGAGCAAAAAGGGGATGGATGTAATACAACAACAATAAAATTTAAAAAAAAAAAAGAAGGCGTTCAGTAGTTTAGGTCAAAGGTTAACCCTGATGCCCTTTAAGGACCTGGGAACTGTACCATCTTCCCATGTCAGTGATATTTCTTCTTCACAAGTCTTTAAATTACAAACTTCTATAAGTTTCCTTCTGCTCCTTCATAACTATTTAAAATAAATGTCTTATGAAATAAAATGAGTTCCTTATACATATATTGAAAAACATTTACAACAAACTTATCCAGTACCATTCTTTTTCACTGTTAAGAGAACAATTATATAAGCATACAAAAAACTATACTTGAAATACCTTAAGAACCCCAATCCTAACTGTGAAATACATTTATATCAGTACTATTAGTTTAGTAACTATGGGAGGGCCAGAGCATATTTCCATATGTATAATAAATGTACTCTTTACCAGCTCTTTTATAAAATGGATACAACACTTACATATCTGCCTGAGTATCAAGTATACAAATGCAGAGGTGAACTAGTCCCTCTTTTTACAAAATTGAAAAAAAATTAAACCATGTTTAGAAATGTGGCAAACCCATGCCATTATGTGCTTATGTTATATTTCTACCGTACACACATCTATAAATTATGTGCACAAATACACATACACGCACACACACTAAACACATATTTCTAGGTCTGTCCACTGAGGCCAAGAAGCAAGACATCTTAGTAACAATGAGCCAGTTTTGCACCCAGATCTATTTTTTCTCTTTTAACCTTGCCCCTCATGTGGCATTTCTGTGCAGCTCTGCCTAGCTCTGCGTCATCTCCACCCCAGTAAACAATGACTTTGGGGCAAGTTACTGAAGTCACGGGCACTTCAGAGCTGACAGAGAAAGGGAATGGACCGTGTCAGGCCCACCCTAGTCACAGGCTGGCCATGTGGCCAGGAGCAGCCAGCCCTGGGCACTGCCAGAGCACATCTTGTCGTGCTGCGGCTCTGTGGCTTCACCTGCCCGTCAGGCTGGGCGCCAGGGGCTGCGGATGTTCCCTACTGCTGCAGGCCATGGGGCTGCACTGTCTCTTGAGAATTCAAAACCAATGAGAAAACTGAATAAAGGTCAATCTGCTTTTCCATGTCAGTGACAAAAATGCTCCTCCCTTCTGGGATGGGCCCTCACCCCACTGCTGAATGGGGACCTCAAGATCTTACTGGGGCCAGAGCCCACAGACTTGGTTTAGGTCCTAGCCTGCTACCCCACTCCCCGCCAAAAGAGAAACAGCGAATTCCACCAGGACCTGGCAGAGAGGGTACAGATGAGTCTGCGCTGCCTGGCTACACTAGAAAGCAAGGAGAACAGAAACAACGGGAGCAGGTCACAAAGACACAGGGGCCAGCTTGGGGGCCCCAGCCACCACAGGAGGGACAATTTAAGCAACAATATAGTTAAGTAATTAAGCATAAACCACTGAAAAAACTACATTCCTGAGTTTATACTGAAAGCAGACAAACCAATGGGAGATGAACAAGAGCTCTTTCTCACAGCAGTGTGCCAGGCTCACTGGTAACCACAGCCGGGATGAGAGAGCCATTCTGTAAGCATCAAGGGAAAATTTAAGTCATGTAAGGAGTCATCAATTGATGCTTAACTACGGAGAACAGGGCATCTGCATTGTCTTAAAGTGTTTCCCTAAAGGCTGCATATTAGTTGCAAAGGAAGAAAAAAAGAGAAATCTTAACTAGGTAAATACAGTTAAATCCATAACAAGGGCCAGATGTGATGTTCTCATAGGGACAAACACCAGCCATACGGAGTACTAGTCAAGAATGCAGAATCTCAAAATGATCACCAGGAAACATCAAATACAAATTGAGAAATAGTCCAATAGAGGGGTAGGGGCTGTATTCTTTTTAAAATATGCATATCCTAAAGCACATTAAGAAAAGGCGTGTCAACGTTTCAGATTAAAACGCTAAAAAGAACTAAATGTAACACCCGACCTAGACAAGATCCTGCCATGGAGAATGTAAGTCAACTGACAAAATTAAAATCTGGTTGATTGATTAAAATAATATATCAATTTGTGTACAAAGACCCATATTAAATTATACAGATGTAGCCCTAGCCAAGTAGCTCAGTTGGTATCACCCTAATATTCCAATGTTGCCATGTCACATGTAAGAATCAAACACTGAATGCTAAAGAAATGGAGCAACAAACTGATGCCTCTTTTTCCCTCCTTTCCTCTAAAAATCAAATAAAAATTAAAAAAAAGAATTGTGTAAATATACTACACACCTCTAAGATACAAATTATGTATGTACACGTATCTATAAATTATACATACACATAATTGTATTTAGGTATAAATGGATAGGTCACAAATGCTAGAGCAAATGTTAACAACATGTAAATTTGGATAAAAAGTATATAGTTGTTCTTTGTACTATTTTGTTTTTGCAACTCTATAAACTTAAAATACTTCCATAAAGAGGTTTAAAATTTTTTTGTTGAAATGTATCAAACCTTTAACTTTACTAAACTTCATTTTCCTTTTCCCTTCAGATAATCTTTAAAAAAGAAAAACCATTTGTGTTACAACTTACCCTAATAATCTCATCCTTTTTGCCATGACATCTCCAGAGGCAGCAAAAACTACTTGGTATTCTGACCTTGATCTTCCCCCAGTTACTGTCCCTCTATTTTCTCTTTCTTTGGAAATCTTTCCTCTGACACTCAACCACGTTTTCTCTGGGAACAATAAGAGGTCATTTCTCTTTAAGCAAGTGCTTTGCATCAAGTCAGAAGAGAGCTACAAATGTCTATCTTGGCATGCTGAAGTTTCAAGAAAGGTGTCTGAAGTGAAGGTACAGACTTGGGAATCACTAACTTACTGGAAAATAGTTAAAACAGAAAACAGCTTGAGGCATTTAGTGTGAGAGTGGGGAAATGGGCTGAAAATAAAACTATAGAGAATATCAATATTTATGGTGCAAACATTTGTATTTTCAGAGAAAGAAATGCAACTACAAGCACATGGTATCATAGAAAGCAAGAGAACAAAAAGTTGGGAATGCCCATAAATGTGGTCTGAGGGGCTCATTTTACTGCGAAACCTGGACCCTATAATAAGGAAAGCTGAGTATCGAAGATTTACAAGTGTCAGACGCAGAAATCAGACTGCTAGTGGATGAGGAGTGAAATGGGAGAAAGGCCTTGCGGAGTGGGACTGGCAGTAATAGAAGAACTCTGAAGTAGGAAGACCGTCATCCTTGCTATCAGATGGCACAGAGAGGCTAGGGGACTAAGAGGCAGAGCCTAGCTACAACCCCAGGTGACCAGTCTTGCACTCGTAGCTTTCTGAAGGGTAAGACAACCATCTACAAACTCCTGCAGACGTACATACCCTCAGGGGCACAAAAAGACTACAAGAGGACATAGATGACTAGTTTGTGAAAGCTTTTATTTCCACAAGTTCAACTTTCAAGTTGTACACGGGGGATGCTTCCCAAAAAGTTTTCTGGAGGGCAGGCCCCTTGTAGTGCAGGCTTCCCCCACTAGGTGAGTGTTCTAGGAACCAGTCTGTACCAGTGCACTAGCTGGCATGGCTGTGAGAGGCTGCATTCAGCTCTTTTTAAAACCACTCTTTCAATGCATTTGCCCATTTCATGATGGGTGATTTATAAACACACTTGCCCACACCATGCTGACTGTTCAGCAGTTTCTGACCAAAACTACATGACCCACATGCCCCACCTTCCCTAGTCACCTGACCTCACCCCAAGCAATTTTTTCTTCTTTCCCTGGATGAAAAGAGTCAAAGAGAAATATTTTGCCAATGTTGAAGAGGTGAAACAAAAAATAGAAGAAGCACTAAAAGGCATCAAAATCAATGAGTTCAAAATCTGTGTTGAGCAGTAGAAAAAAAATATCTTGATAGGTGTATAGAGGGTACTTTATGGAGGGTACTTTAAAGGTGACTCAAGTTTAAACATGTAAGAATATGCAATTTTTACAAACAAATTCCATTTTGTGGGGGATCCCCTTTGTACTATTTCCTAAACTCATCTGCCTGGAAACATGCTTACAGTTAAGGAGTCATGCAGGTTCCCCTTTCTCACATCCCTTCACAGGTGCCCTCCGCTCACTTTGCAAAGACGCCTTTACCAACTTCCTAGGCATTTCCTCAAGTACAGAAAAATAAATGGGAACCTAAGAGGAAGTTTGAAATACTGGTGTCCTCAATCAAGGCATCATAAACCAGAGGTGTGGCTTTGGGCCCTCCCTGTCTTACCTATGTATCTGACAAGATCATGACACTGGAAATAATACCATTATGGTCACTGGAAATTATGGTTATGGCATTAGAAGTAGGATATTTTGACCTCAGAAGGAATAATTTCACTTAAAAATCATACCTTTTTCAACCCCAGCCAATATAAACTAACACATTTTTCCTCAGTTGCTGATTATCAAATGTCCTTCAACAGAATAGGCAATTCTACAGGGTGCATGCGATACACTGGAAATAACGTGCATCTCCTTATTTCACGTGCTTCTTATTAATTTTGAAAAACTATGTTTCTAAGCTTATGATTTAACATCATTGTTTCAGATATAAAGTATATTTAATAAAGTATTAAATTCTGAGGACAACTGTCATGCTGTCATGTCCAAGGAATATGATGGTAGAGCAACCATAATTTCTGGATTATGTGCAGGGCCAACTGCTAAGGAAATTTTGGACTTCAATAACATCCCTTTATGTACAGTTTACAACATGCAGAAGGTGTATGATGCTGATCCCGATGTCGCCACACTAACGAGGAAAAAGCATAAAGTACACAAGAATCGCACGAGTCCAGATACTGTACACAGAATCCAGGAGATCATCAATGAAGATCCAGGGAAGTCAATGCGCTCCATAGCAAGAGAACTGCAGATGTCAGATGCAACAGTTTGCAAGATTACTGCTGAAGATATCAGAGACAGATCTTTTGTTCTTAGAAGAGGCCAGTTTATGACACAGCAGACAAAGGAAAGGCACTTTGAAAAAGCAAGGACACTGCTAACAAAATTGAAAAATTCCCAAAGAAAAAAAACCCTCTGATTTTCTTCTCTGATGAAAAGAATTTTCAGCAGGACTAAATAGTCAACAGAAGAAACAACAGCTGGCTCTGTGAGAATCTTAATCAAGTCCCAATTGTCATGAAAATAAAATTTCCTGCTACAGTGATGGTATTAGGTGTTGTCAGCAATGAAGGAGGTATAATGACCCTGCATTTTTTCCCACAGGCTTGAAGGTGACTGCTGAGTTCACCTTGACATTTTGAGAGAAACAGTTGTACTGTGGATGAAACAAGTCATAAATGGACGTCATTTTATCTTCCAACAAGATGGTGCACCAGCACATAATGCCAAAAAGGTGCAAGAATTTCTCAAGGTCAATGTTCCTAAATTCTGGTCAAAGGAAATCTGGCTGCCTACTTCACCAGATGCAAATCCTTTAGGCTACTATGTATGCAGCATTGATGAGAGAGAAGTTAATAAACAACCTCATTCCAATAAACAGGCCGTTCAAGCTAAGATTGAAAACATGATAATGTCCATGGATAAAGAAAAGTTAATTAAAGCATGCTCAAGATTCCAATTGAACATGAGTCTATTATTGAGAATTGAGTCTATTATTGCAAGAAATGAAGACTTTTTTGAACAACTTAAAAAATAATGACTATGTTTCTGTATTTACATATAAATTTATTTCAAAATATAACACTTTTGTGGTCTGTTGTTTACTACAATTTTGCCAATTTATCGCACGCACCCTGTATGTAGTTGCTTGAGTTCTACTAAGATACTGGACACAAATAAGCTTATCTGGCTGAAAAAGAATAAAATAAAAAGCAGGCATACACCATAAAAGCAGGGATTTAAAATGAGTGAATAAATGAGGAGTAAGTATCTTGTTGAATAGCTGAACATTTTATTTTAAAAATGCAATATAGTTTTTAGGAATTTATGTACGGAAACCAATTTCTGTTTACAAAACTATGGCACATGAATCAAATTCTAACATCATTACTTGAATGATTCAGAGACTTAATGCCAAACACCATGCTTTTGCCTAAATTCAATAAAGTTGTTAGGAGGAAAAGCACACTTACCTGATAAGCATGTCATTAAACCCAAGGCAAGCATAGCACCAGCCATCACTGTCAAACGGTTATAGCGCATCGCCATAATAGCAGCTATAAAAAATGTCTTATCACCCAGTTCAGATACAATGATAACTGATATGGCAGCAACAAATGCATGGATAAATCCCAAATTAGTTTGGGTAGCTGGATCTTCTTTATTGGTAAGAACTGGGACAGCTGGTGTGAGCCCTTTCTGAAATAAAAAATAAATATACATCAGCTACTTTTGGAAATAAGTCATTATTTAAAATTCTTTCATTTTATATGTGAATGAGGATTGTTTTTCTCTCCTGGTCATTACTTATTTACTATCCAATCATTTTGAAAGCCATCAGTAATGTCAGAAACCTCTAACAGATGGTTGCTGCAACGCAGATCCAAGTACAATTCTACAGAACAATTTTTTAAAGTGTATTCCAACTATATCCACACATGACAATTACCTGGTTTTCTAAAAATTTTAGTTGAGATCAAGTTCTTAGTTTATTATTCAGAACTTGTGTGAAAGACAAAAATGTATTTATCAAACATTCAAGTAACAGGAAGCTGAGATAAATTTCATGAACATTTTAGAGGACAAAGGAAGATTCAGAAAGCTCAACAAGGCTGGAACAAGAGTTGGTTCTAGCTCAGATGAGTCTAATATAGCTGGATATATGGATGGTCCCTACACTAAAGTCTATATCCTAAAAGATACTTGGGTTGACATTAGGCTATTTTAAGCTGAAAATGAGACAGAGCTCCAAAAGCACAACAGGAACTTCAAAGAATCAGTGACACGGCCATCATTCTACACTGCTCATTCTTTACCCAAAGTTCTATACTGGTTCTTAGAAAACAACATTTTAAGAATGTCAATGGCATTCTTCTCAGCATTAGAACAACTAATCCCAACATTTATACAGAATCACAAAAGACCCCAAGCAGCCAAGGAAATCTTAATCACAAAGTGGAGCTCATGTTCCTTGATGCCAATCTATGCTATAAAGCTACAATAATCAAAACTGTATAGTACTAGCATAAAATACACACATCAGTGGCATTGACTATAGGGCTCAGAAATAAATCCTCTTTTATTATCAATTAATCTATAGCAAAGTAGGCAATAATACACAACGGGGAAAAGACAGTCTCTTTAGCAAGTGGTGCTGGGAAAACTGGACAGGCACAGGCAAACAAAATAAATTGGGCCACTTTCTTATACCATGTACAAAATTAACTCAAAAAGGATTACAGAAAGACCTTAAATGTAAGACCTGAACCATGAAACTATTTGAAGAAAACAGGCAGTAAATTCTGACATCTGTTTAAGCAATCTTTTTGGATAGATCTCCTTGGGCAAATGCAACAAAAAATACATAAACAAATGGGACTAAAACTAAACAGTTTTTCACAGCTAAAGAAACCATTAACAAAACGAAAAGATAACCTATTATTGAATGAGAAAAATATATGCAAATGAAACATCTGATAAGGACTTAATATCTAACATATATAAGGAACTCACAAAACTTAACACCAAAGAAACTAATTAAAAAATGGGCAGCCCTGGCTGGTGTGGCTCAGTGGTTGGAGAATTCTCTCATAACAGAAGACTTGTAGATTCGATTCCCTGTTTCCCTGTTGGGGCATGATTCCTGATTGGGGCACATGCCTAGGTTGCACGTTCATTCCCAGTCCAGGGGTGAGCACATGTGATCCCAGGTCAGGACCCATACAATCCTGGTCTGGGTGCATTGGAAGGCAACCAATTGATGCTTCTCTGGCATCAGTGTTTCTCTCTCTCCCTTCCTCTCTTTCTTTCCCCCTCTCTCTCACAATAAAAGTAAATGAAATGTCCTCGGTGAGGAATGAAAAAAAAAGGGGGTGGGGAGCAGAGGATGTGAACACTGAATAGACATTCATCTAAAGAGGACACACAGGTGGCCAACACACATGAAAAAATGTTCAACATAACTAATCATCAGGGAACTGCAAGTCAAAGTAACAATGAGATACCATCTCATAGCTGTCAGAATGGCTATCGTCAATAAATCAACAAACAACAAGTGTTGACCAGGATGTGGAGGAAATGGAACCCTGGAGCACTGTGGGTCGGACTGTAAATTAGTGCAGCAACTATGGAATAGATATTCCTCTAAAAATTAAAAATAGAGCTGCCATACAATCCAGCAATTCCTCTTCTGGGTACTTAACCAAAGAAAACAAAAACACTACTTTGAAAAGACATACATGCACCCGTGTTCACGGCAGTACAATTAGCAACCTAAATGTCTATCAACAGACAATTGGGTAGAGAAGATATGATTTATGCATCCCAATGCACATAGAAAACACAAATATTCAACAAAAATGAAATCTTATCATTTAGACAACATGGATGAACCTTGAAGATATTGTGCTAAATAAGTCAAAAGACAAATACTGTATGATTTCACTTACTTGTGGAATGTGAAAACAAATGAATAAACAAAACAAAACAGAAAACAGACCCCATAGATTTGAGAAGAAGCTGGTGATTGCCAAAAGGAGGGAGAAATAAAATACAGAGAGAGGAAACCAATTCCTTGTAGGCTGTAAATGTCTTCTGGTAGATCCAACCAGAAAGCAAGTGCCTTACACTTACTCACTACCCAGAAATATAAGGACATTAACAACTATGTGGCAGTTTCTGACCAATGAGGGAACTTGGTTCTGAGGTTCATTTCATAAGGCTCCTCCCAAGTCTCCTGCAGAATTCAGTACGAGTCACTTATGCAGTGACTAACTTGAAAATCCATCCATTGGGGCTTATCTACTTACCTTTTTCCCTGGACTGACCATTTCAAAAAATGCTGACATGTGCTGAATGACATCAGATGAATGGTTGGGGTAACATAAGATAAATGAGGCCCAGACTGAAAATCCTGTATGGTTACGGCCCAGCTTAGAGGCAAAAGAGAAGCCCTTAGATGTTTTTTGAGTAGAAGACAAAAACATGATTAAGGCATGATGACTAATACATTAGGGCCGAAGTACAGAATACCAGTCACTGGGCCAAATTATTAGGAGGTCAGCTGCACAAGATTAATTTTGATAATATAAAAGAAATAAAAACTTTTCATGATGGAAATGAAAATCAACAGAACTTTAGAAAGAAGAGAATGAAAGATGATGGTTAAGATTTTCTATCTGCCTGATTAAAAGAAATACTGGTATTCCTACAAGGTATATGGAAAAGAGGAATGAAAGTACAGGGTTTGGTTTCAGACCTGTTCAATTTGAGGTGATAAAAAACATTTCGAATGTAGGTTTCTACAAAAAAGACCGCTGAGTTTAGGCCAGCACAGCTTCTGGTGTGTGTCTGGTGGCGGGCAGTCTGAATTTAGCAACTAGATCTTTGCAAGTAGATGAAATTTCCAAGGAAAAAGACCAAATTGAAGTTGAAAAACATGAGCCTTAGGGAATATCTATATTTAGGGAAAAGGGTGGAGGGAGGAGGAGAGAAAACAAAAACTGTCTTAGATATTTAAAAAGCCAGGCAAGAGAACACCACAGATAGTCAAGACAGGGCAAACACTGTTCACAGAGCTACCAACTAGATGCCAGGTATTTTCATATGCATCATTTTGTCTGACACTCCAAAACCTTAAGAGCTGTTAACACAACAGGAGAAACTGAGGACCAATAGTGTTAAATAATTTTTCCAAGTAAATACAGCAAAGATGGGGTCCAATCTTCAAAAGATAGTAGTATCAAATAAGAACCAAAAAAAAAGAATCCTGGATTTAGTGATTAGGTTAAGTTACAGGTATCCATCAAAAATGAAATGTCATTAAAAAGACAGGGGCTTACACCTGAGAAGACAAAGTGAAAAAGCAGCTAATTTCCTAGACAGAAGTTTGGTTTATAAAACTGAAGAACAGAAACCATAGGCACACCTCAGATATACTGTGGGTTCAGATCCAAACTACCACAATAAAGTGAGCCTCGTACAGTGAGCCTCGCAATCAAACAACTTAGTCTTTCAGCTGGTGGAGGGTCTTGCCTTGAATTTGCAGAGGATACAACACCTGTGAAGCGCAATGAACTGAGCTAAGCTTCTAATGCAGTCAAGAGTTCAACTAATGGCTTTCCTTTTCCTTTCACCAAATAGGAAAGAACCTGCAGGCATGTGTAAGCAAAGAGAAAGGAACCAATGAAAAGGAGAGAATCAAGATATTGAGGAAGGAAAGTACTGGAGGTCAGAGACCAGGCAGATAGAGAAGTATGGAAAGGATGATTGTTTTGTCCAGTGACTACAAAAAGGCAGACGATATGCACTGAGAAGCAACTATATAGGTGTGTACTGGAGGGTCAGATGTGGTGACTGTAATTCCAATTTTGGTATTCCACTATTCAATTACAGTGTAAGGAAATAATAACTAGTAAGATACTGTTTTCTTTGGTACAAACACTATTTCATTATTTTAACTTGGGCCTGAAACCCAAATTATTTACATCTTGAAAACAGAGTCAACAACTTATAATTTAAAAACAAACAAAAAACCCACTTGCTGAATAACTCTACTCAGTTAAAATTAGTTTCAAATTAAAAAACTATAAAAGTAGGAAAATTTACTTAGAAAGTACTCATAAATTTTTATGATCTTCAAGAAAGAAAATGATAGCCAACAATGAAAAAAAATTACTATTATAATTCAAGAATTCAAATGAACATGTTTGACTACTGAAACTGACGTGGACACCTTCATCAGAACTTCCATCTACACATGATGAAACTAGGGAAGATGAGGATGCTTCCTTTGAAAGAAATCTACAGCCTGCTATCAAGAAAAAGATTGATGTCTCTGGAAAAAAAAAAAAAAAGTCACTCAACAAAAATTCTCACACAAGAGGTGAGATTATTTGAAGAGTAAGAAGGAAATGCTTAGAAATGGCTTAAAACTGTCTCCTTACCATTACCTTATATCAAAGTCAGAAGAACCTTTTACAGAAGTTGGACAATGTACACAAAAATATATGTTCAATTTAATGATACCATGGATAAACCTGGTTTTAAAAGACTATTAATTTTAATAAAAAATAAAGTTATATTTTATTATAAATTCTCACTATTGTCTTCTTTCTATGGATGGTTTGATCTGCTTTTTAAATATTTTAGTTTTATTAATGTAACTTGTTAATTCATATTAGAATAATACTTAACATACACATTTTGATTTTAAACTAATGATTTATAACTTGACATTTGAAAGGTATTATTTTGCTGATTTTGTTTTAATGAATTGCTTTGGTGATAGAATATGAAAAAATGAACTTAGTAACATAATGTTCACTTCATTCTGACACAGCAATCCTGAGCAAGACATGAGTTCCCACACTTGATGGTCTCAGTCTCAGCTATGAAGAGGCCAGAACTGGGAGACTGCACTGGATGGAAGACTGCAACAAAATGAAAATGGATAAAAAGTTTAAGATGTTATGTGGAAGGCCTTCCCAGTTAAAAGATTATAAATAAAAGAAATGCCAAGAAACAATAAATACCAAGAATTTGTACTGGGTCAAGTAATAGGCTTTGTGGCTTTACCAACAGTGTTATTTAACCAGTTCTTTGGATTTCCAAATATGCAGCAAATTATAAATTACCTTTATTAAAACTATCTGATCTACCTCAACTAAAAGGACTTAATGCTTCTTATATTACATACTCTGCCCAGGAAAGGAAGAAGAAAAATCTGAGTAAGTCACTAGACGCATAAACTGCATAGGTAAAATCATCCAAATGATCAACAGTACTTTTTCCATGAGTTTGTAAATTGGAGCTTAATTGTATCTTTAAGTTCTGAATGCGTTCCCCCAACATTTTTTAATCTGATGATAGAGAAAAAAGCATAACCAATGTATAAAGCCATTTAAAATTCAGTTACCTGCTTCAAATATAACTACATTTTAATAATACATCTTACACTTGAATACCTACCAATAAATAAGACATTCCCCCCCTCCACTTTCAGAAATCCACTCACACAGTGGCACAAGAAGATTGTTTAAATATCCTACACTTAAAAAATCTTCCAACATACGGCAGTACTGTTAAGTAGAGAAAAAATAGTTGAGCCATGTTTTTAAAATTAAATGAAAATATAATTAAAACAATTGGAGTCTTTTATAATATAGAAATTAGAATAAATTCATATAGAAAAGCCATTAAAATGTATCAAAATAGTAAACACAGAAATCATATTATATTGTGCCTGCCCTTTCCCTCCATTGCCCCAACTTTAAAGACCAGAGTCCTTAAGACCACTTAAATATGGTCACTAGATACTGATTTGATTTTACATGGCTAGATTTTTTCCCATGGTTGTAGAAAGGGTATCATTAATAATATTATTAATAGCCATACCTACTACCACTATCTGTGTCTCAAAAATCATTATATGACTGTACTTTAATGCAAGGCCTGGAAAGTTATATTCAATATAACTTTTTCACTCACAAAGTTACTTGACCCAAAATAGTTACTAAGGCGGGGAAAGGTGGCAGAACACCTTCCAATGAGTTAAATGACAGGAGGCTAATTGACAAACTGAGGGTAAGTGTCATCAATCAGCATTTCAGTTCAATTTCATAACTGTAACTGGTACCCAGGGTCAGCTAAACTCAGCAACTGAGAGAGAAATCCCTTTTAACCGGGAAGTCTTCATACAGGCGGTATCTGCTGGTCCTTGGGAGGTGGGAACCGTGCGACCCTCTGGCTTCAAGCACACTGTGGCCTTTTTAGGAAGACCTTTTGTTGGAAAGGCCACCAGGGAGCACGTGGCAAGGTCTCCCTTCCGAGTACAGCACTGTGAGGGTGGGTGACTCAACTGCCGGAGGCCAACTGGAGTCTGATAAGGAAACAAACTGAACATCCTGCTGAAGAGGCTGGACAGGAATCAGCAGGCAGGGCCAACTCAGTGACGAGTTCTAAGAAGTATAACGACATTCAAAGTGTAGGAAGATTCGGTAGGTGGCAACTGGCTGAATGCAGCCTGGGGTGAAAGGGGAGGAGGAGGGGGTCCAAGGGGCCAAGCCGTCCACTACTAGGACACAGGACCTGAATTCAGGAGTCCAAACTGGACATGAGGCGCAACCCCAGGACTGGTGGCCGGAAGACATTTTCAAACACTGCAGAAATTTGAATGC
This sequence comes from Noctilio leporinus, assembly GCA_004026585.1. Classification (NCBI taxonomy): domain Eukaryota; kingdom Metazoa; phylum Chordata; class Mammalia; order Chiroptera; family Noctilionidae; genus Noctilio; species Noctilio leporinus. Next base: position 236,322 of record PVIW01000488.1, read on the forward strand.
AAGTGCTGACGTGGTTCTAGTAACATAAATCAGGACATTAATTACTATCTATTTAGATAAGGCCAAGGAGAATTCTTCGTATAATTATAAATTTAGTTCTGGCACCCCAAACTGCTGCAGCACAATGTACCGCTGCCAAAGACGGGTTATTCCTCGGCGTTCCTAAGGACTTCTTCCTAACAAGCAAGAACACGTTTTTTTAAGAAGTGAGAATCAGGCTTCAAAACCTATGTCTAGTCGGGGGAAGAAGGGGTCGACCACAACCTACAAGTTGTGCAAAGCTGGGAGGGTCAACAGTTCGGGATAAGCTATTTCCACCATGAAAAGAGTATGAAAAGCCTCCCGGCTGCCCTGTTCAACTTCCTACTTGGGGTATTTCCAGCTCTACAAAACACATCTGCTCCACAAGCCTCCCGTTTCCCAGCAGCATCTTCATCCTCCCGAACTGAACGATCACTGTGCTCCCGGCTGGGGCTCGCCTTCCCTTCTCCAAAAGGAGCCGGGCGAGGCCAGGCCTGACCCGGAAGAAGCGCCCTCCGCGGTCTCCAAGCCGGCCTCCCCCCCCCCCCCCCCCCCCCCCCCCCCCCCCCCCCCCCCCCCCCCCCCCCCCCCCCCCCCCCCCCCCCCCCCCCCCCCCCCCCGCCCCCCCGCCCCAGGCCAGGCCGGCTCCCCTCCCCCGCCCGCAGCCCGCAGCCCGCAGCCGAGGATGGCGCTGTGGGCGGCCGCGAGCCTGGTACCCGGAGCTGCCCGGCGCGCTCGGCCCCTGCGGCTCACCTCGGCCCCGGCCGGCTGGGGGCCCTGCGCTGCCACGGGCTGCGGCTGCTGAGCAGGCGCCTGCGGTTCCTTGTTCCGGTGGCTCAGGTCTTCGTCGGGGACAGCCCAGACCCCGGCTGCGGCCCACAGTAGCGGAAGCAGCAGGAGCAGAAGCAGCCAGAGCACAGATGCGTGGCCGCGCCCCGGGGCCGCCGCCATCCCGCCGCGAGACAGCCGCTGCAGGAGGAAGTGTGGGAGATGGACGTCTCGACCCCTGGCCGCCCCTCAGGCCTCGCTGCCGCCTAGTGAGGAGTTGGCACCATGCGGAAAGGTGGCAGCGGCCAGAGGGAGGCTTCGGACAGGCCGGCTTCCTCGCAGCGGGCTCAGCTGTCCCTCCCCGGGGAGGCCACGCGAGCCAGCCAACAGCCTGGGAGCGGCCCCGCCCCGATTCCCCCGGGCCCCGCCCCTGCCCCTGCCCGAAGTGGCCTCCCATTGGCCCGCGGCCGCCTCGCGTGCTGACGTCCTCCGGCAGGTTGAGGCGCGGCTCTCTCCCTCTTCCCATTGGACCCGGCTCTCCGCGCAGGTACGGCCACGTTACCTTTCTCTTCTGGCAGCATCCTTCCCGTGCCCTACCTGGACCTCTTCTGCCCATCGTCCCAGGGCTGCAGAGCCTGTGAGCTCCCCCTTCTCAGCCTGTTGCCCAAAATCTAGGCCGGCCTTCCCTTTCCCTTAACCTTTTCTAGAGGTCAAATTAGTTCCAGCACCCTGGTTACGTGGCATTCTGTGCGGGAACCGCCACGCCTAGGCGGTGCCGCACTCCCTGGCGGCCTGCTGCCGGTTCTCCCAGTGGCCTCCGACGTGGGGATCTACAGGATGAAATAGGACTTGGAAACTACCAGATGAAAAGAGTCAATCCAGTTTTACAAATACTATTTGTTTGCAAACAGTCACCCTCAGATTAAAAAGAAAAAAAAAAAAATCTAGCATTGCCTTTGTCCTGCAACACCTCTTTGTTTTGGATGTTTATGTTTGGCTTTTGAAATAGAGTGTTTAGGATTTTTGAAAGGTGAAGATTGTGCATAAGAGCAGAAAATAGGAAAGAGTGGTTGGTTGGGCTTGAGAATATTTTTACATTTTTAAAAAGTTAAGCCATGTAGTTATCAGAAGTTTCGCTGAGATAGTGCTAACCATGTGCCAAGCACTCTTCTAAGTACTTTTACATACGTTAAACTTGTGCTTTGCAGAGAGCTGAGGAGAGTTATTATTACTAAATACTGGAGCAAGAAATGGATCCACCAAAACTGACAAAGTGGACAAAGGTACTTTGAGGTCACTGAAGAACCATGTTACAGCCCGGGTTAGTAATCTTTTGTCCATGCTGTTCTTCCTGTCTGTAGTTAACTTAATTAACTTACTCCATTCTATCACCGTAAAGTACTCATACTTCCAAAACCTATTCAGGCCTCTCAGAAGTCTTCCTCCAATACCTGTTCTTACAGAATTCATCATTCTTTGCTTCCTGCTGCTGTAGCTTATGCAAGCTTCTGTTGTTGCAGAAGTAACCAGGATGCCTCTTACGGAGTTTGGGGTGCAACTGTTGTGCCTCTGTGCCTCGCAGTTCATCTCTAGAGTGTCAGAATTTGAGCCCTCACAAACCCTAATAAAAATCCCAGAAACCCAGTTGTCCTCCCTCCAGCTCCTTCTCCTTTATGCATACAGGACTTGCAGTGCTGAAGAGGTACCTGAAAGAGATCTAGTAGGTCAATCAGTCTCATGGCTGAGGCAATAGCGTAAATGCAGCAAAATTGGCTATGTGTCCCTGACTCCTGGAAGGTGCTTGGTGTATTTTCTGCGGATGCATGCCCACACCCCAGAGCTCTAACAGGAAGTGCTCCTGGCCAAATTCCCAGTCACCCCAGCAGATGAGGCAGCAAGGACTTAGGGTTACAGAGAGTGAAGTGTAGGGAGGACAGTCTGGACTTTAGGGCTTGCTATTACTGGTGTGTGGGGCTCAAGTATTTGTACTCTAGAGATGAACTGGGAGGCACGACAGTTGTGCCCCAAACTCTGTCAGAGGCATCCCGGTCACTTCCACAATAATGAGTTATGTATGGGCTGCCCTGCTATGTGAGGGGCAAGGCAGCAAGGCTGTTTAGCAGAAAGTGTAAACAGAGATAAAGCATTGCACCCAGGGGGAACTGGCACAGTGGGTCAGTGCCATGGCAGAGTGGACCCTTTCTGGCCTGCCCCCCCAAACATCACCCTGATCCAAGGGCCCTCAGGTTCTGCCAGTCTAGGCTCCCCTTGTCAGATTCCAACATGATCAGCTCTTTCTGTATTCAGAAACCAGGGCTGGTTCTAGCTTTTGCTATCTTGAGAATTTAAAGCCATCATTATTCTGTACCTCCCTGGTGACCAACTCCTTTGAAACAACAACAAAACCCACCCAAAACAAACAAAAACCATAGCTAGGCATGTCCTGGGACCCCTCTTGGTGAACAACTGATTTCCCACCCAATTAGGGTATAGGAGGGTCTATAATCCCAAGATGATTTTTTTTCCCTGGCCTACACTGATATAGTCTCACTAAAATGTAATAACTTGCAAGGCACCCTTCTGGTAAAAAACCCTACTACACATGCATTGCATTGTATTTTAATGCTTTTTATTCCTAGCTCCTGACTGAGCCTTAAGCTTTTAGATTGTAAGATTATGTCTTTTATCTTTATATTCCCCAGCACCTACCAGATTTCCTAATATGGTAATAGTGATAGCCATCAGTACAGTGGTAATAGTAGCAATAGTTCTTTATTGGGTGCCTGACCTGATCCAGGCAGTGCACTGAATGCATTACATGAGTGATCGCACTAGGTAGGTACTATTATCCTCATTTTTACAAGTGAGAAATTTGAGACTTCAATCAGGTCATTTTCCCAAAATTACGGAGCTAGTAAGTGGCAGAATTGTGCTTGATACCAGTTTGTTGAACTAAACTGTGCCCTGCTTGCTGAAAATCCAAACATTCAAAACCAGCCAATTAATGGTAAATGTTTTCATTATCTAGAGAAGGCCCCTTTCCTGTCCATTTTATAGTTCTATGAAGAGGACTATTTCTAGCCTCTCTCAGAGCCTTAGCTGGGCCAAGTAACTGAGGGCCCTGGGCCCTGCACTCCTGCCTTTTTCCTCTCAGGAGGTGCAGCTCACACTACTCTCCCTGGGGCTGCCTGTTCCCAGCCCAGTGCTGCCCGCAGCTGGGTGGGGGCAGCTCCTGATTCTGGAATTCAGTCTTCATCCGTATCCCTGGCTACCAAACCTGAAGATACTCCTTCCAACCTGGCTGTCTATCTCACTGTTTTCTTTCCTACCTTCTCAGAAGGCAAGAAGAGGCAAGCCATTTCCTGAGCCTTCTGAGGAATCCCTCTCTGCAACCTCAAGTCCTCAAAAGGTGGATTAAAGCTTTTTACTTGATGCAGTCCACAGAGTAAAGGCTGGTGAGAGAAGCCAGGGCAGGCAGGGAGTGATGAGAAAAGAGAGGGGGAAGCAGAAACCAGAAACTTCATTCATAATTAAAGAGAAGGCACTCAACAAATTGAAATGTAAGTTAATGACAAATAGCAATTTACAACTCACTTAACCTTCTCAACTCTCAAGCACTTCTATGTGAGCAGTGAAGCATACCACTCCCCACAGGCATCCTTAGATTCTGGGGACTGGGCTCCTGGCAGGGGACCTCAACTGCTCCAGCAGAAAGGGGGAGCTGCCCTTTCAGGCCCATACTTGCCCTTCCCTAGGTTTCTGCAACACAACAGGCAGAAATTTTGAAAAGGGATGCTAAATGCATGTTCCAAGAATTCTCACTTGTCTAACACTCTGTTGGCCGTCTCCATCTGGATGTGTCACAGGCATTTCAAACAAAGCCTGGGCAAAAACAAAACTCTTGATTTCCCTCCAAAAATCTGTTCCTTCCACAGGCTTCCCTTCTCAGTAAATGGAACCAGCATCCCCTGTATTAGATTCCTCTTATTTTCTCTGATTCCACAACCAGTCCACCAGCAAGTTCTGTTGGCTCAACCTCTAAAATAGATCCTGAATCTGCTCACCTCTCTCCATCTCTAATGTTACCACCTTATCCAACTTAAGTTTCATTTCATAATCTAACCAACAGCCAGGGTGAGCTTTCAGACTTAAAATAAATCATTCTCCTGCTTAACATTTTCTAATGGCCTCTACGGGCCCTTAGAATAAAGTCCAAAGTCCTTATCTCTGAATTAAGGTTCTGTGTGATCTAATCTGCACCTTATGTATGACTTCATCTCTTGGTTTTCCCTGCCTCAGGTTCCATGTCCAATCAAGCTTGTTTTCACCTCAGGACCTTTGTACTTGCTGTTTATCTTCTTAGAACCTTCCTTTTCTAGGTCTTCTTCTGTTCATTTAGGGTAAATATCACCTCCTCAAACGAGACCTTCCTTCCCCTCCATCTAAAGTACACGCCCTCCTACCCCCTTGTCATTTTCTAGCTCACCTTTTTTTGTTTGCTGTTTAAAGCTTTTTTCATAGCACTTATCACTCCCTGAAATTATCTTGATTACGTCATTGTTTACTTGTTATATTTATTACCTATATCCCTCAACTGACATGTAGGCTCCATCAGGGCAGAAATATTACCTGTTTTACTCACCTTATTCCTAAGGTCTATAACAGTGCCTGGTCATGTGGAAATACTCAGATATGAATGAATCATTAGTTGAATAGAATTTTAGAATGAAGAGAAAAGACAAAGGCAAATCTAGATACAGAGATAGTCTGGCTCAAAAACGCAGGTTTCTGATTTTGTCATACCTTCCTCCCAAAAGGCCTGAGCAGTTTTCTATGCTTTCTTTGTTGTTGGCCTGATTCTGAGAGACAGAGTTCATCCTATTTTCTGCTCATATCCTGGTGCCCTTGAGTTCACTCATTGGCAAAGGCAAGAACTGGTCTTTAACTCGCCAAGAATCCTTTAACTTAGAATCCTTCTCCTCCTCAAATGATTGCCTGGTCCATTTAGGTTAGACAGCAACTGAGACTCCAACCTCCACCCACTAAGCTCTTCCCCCAGGTTAAGGGAAACCCTCTCAGGCCATCTGTCCATTAGCAAACCAGCACAGGAAGCCTGGTGATATGATCCAAGGTGGAGAACTGGTTGGAAATTGGGAGGGGTGATGCTCTTCCACTAAAGTCAAGCTTGAGTGTTAGTGAGAATTGGGTGAAAATTATGTGGACTTGAGGAATACAAATTCATTAGAATAGATGGTGGTCTTTAAAATGAGCCATAAGCTGCAGCCATGGAGTGGGAGAGAGACCCTCTGTTTTCCCCCTCCCATGCCTTGGGAGGAGACCTTCCTGCCATGAAAAGTCTGTGGACACCGAAACCTGCCCTCCCTCCACCCACGGACAGGACTAGGACTGTGGCTGAAGTTGTATCTCAAAAGGGAGAGGAACAGCTCCGCCAGCATCAGAAACATCCTTCTTTGCGGGCTACACCAATGTGGGAATGCTCTTGCTGCAAATGATGCAGAGAGATTTCTCTATCCTGACCCACTCCCCCAAAAAAGTAGCTGGAGAAACAGCCTAAGAGGACAAAGCAAGTTTATACAAGGGCCTATCATACTGTTTGTACAAGTAAAACCCCAACATCCACATCAGGGATGGGAAGTTCAAATGCCCCTGGGAATTCAAACAAAGGAAAAGAACCTGGTTGGGGTCTCCAGCCCTGCCTAAAGCAAGCAAGCATTCATTATCCTACCCTAGGCAATCACCACAATGGGGAGTATGACCCCCCTAGTTTTACTAGATATTCCAAGTGGTCAAGGAAGAAAATAGAGATTTAAATTTTTTACGTGAAAGTTCCTAATTTTAAAATTAGGATTACATTTCACTAAACGTAACAAAGTGCAAAACAACATCTAGCATAAACCCAGTAAGATGTTGTTCCTTCAAGGGAGGCATTTCAGAACAAATCTAGCAGCTCTGCAGTGACCAAAGATCCAGGTTCCATCCAGCTTTCTGTTCTGTCATTCTCAGGGTATGGCCTTTATCGTCCTGACAGGGCAGCTGCTGGAGATCTAACAGCCTGTTCCAGGCAGAACTGGCTAGAAAAAACAGGAAAACAGGGTATGTGTCTTTTAAGGAAGCTGCCACAAAACACATCTATTTATATCATATTGGCTAGAAACCAGCTACATGGACACAGCTAACTGAAAGCAAAGTTGGAAGTTGGGAAATGTCAATTTCTCAATTCCCTTACAGATATATATATATATATATATATATATATATACACACACACACACACACACACACACACACACATATGTATATATAATGTGTGTATATATATATATATATATATATACATACATACATATATAGTCATGTTAAGAAACTAGCTTAGGTGATTTTTAGGGCTGGCCAACAGGCTAGAAACTCAGGCAATACTTTTATATTACAGTCCTGGGCCGTAATGCCTTTTCTCCATGAAGCCTCAGGTTTTATTCTCAAAGCCTTCCACTAACTGGATAAGGGCCACCAAAATTATTGAAGGTAGCCTTCATTAGTTAAACTGGTTATAGATGTTCGTTCTATCTACAAATGTCTTCACAGCAACATTTAGATTAGCATTTGAACACACTATTGAGCATCACCGCCTAGTCAAGTTGACATATGAGGTTAACCCTAATTGTCACTAATTCAAAATATTATAAAACTGTGCGCACAAGATAATATCTACCTGAGTTGGGTCTGCCAGTTTGCAATCTTTTCTGTACATGCTGGAGCAAGGAGCTTGATCCTTTCCAGACGTGTGTGTGCACACGCTTGTTCCATGCCATTTAGTCACCTGTGACTCCTGGTGACCCTCTGAATGAGTGATGTCCACAATGTCCTGTGTCAACAGCCCTGCTCAGCTCCTATGGCTTCTTTTATGGAGTTAGTCTGTCTCATATCTGGTGCTCCTCTTTTCCCATTGCCTTCTATTTTTCCTAACATTATTGTCTTCGTCTATAACCTTGCCTTCTCTTCATGTGCCCAAAGTAGGGCAGCTTCACTGTTGTCATTTTTGCTCCCAGTGACGTTTTAGGCTTCAATACATTTTTCTGGCCGCCCAGGTATCCATCATCCAGTGTGCTCTCCTCCAACATTGTATTTCAAATGAAACAATGTTTCCTATCAGCTTCCTTCACTGTTCAACTTTGACACCCATCCATAGTTGTTTACAGACCTACAATATGAAAACATCCTGCCCATACACTGCCCTTACAACTAGAATTACCCATGCGTGGTAACAAGAGGCCTGCAGCAAACATGCCGAAGTCCCACCCTTTCTGGGATACTTTACCTAGATAAACGGCTAGTTTTAGTTTTTATTTATTTTTTACATTTAACCACTGTGTTGATGGGATGGTGTTTGATAAACAGCACACTTTTCTCTTTGGCCCTGCTGTAACTCATTATTTTCCCTTTAAATCCTAAACTTTTAGTGCTAGGTGGTGCTATAAAGGAACGGGTCGGGCCCTGGGGCTAACAAACCACGGCTCCTTTCAGCCTGTAATCACCAGTCCTTCCATTCAGTTTACCCACCCACACAGAGCAGTTCCTTTCACTTGTTTTCCTCTTTTAATTAATTTAGATACAATCGGCCTAGAGAATGGAGGCAAGCTGCAAAAAATGTCACTTATTTGTGAAAGAGCTTTATATATTATGAATATTTTTTCTCAATCTATTCTTACTGCAGTTGTTTTTTTCTTAATGTTTAAAACACTGTTTATGCCCTCACTGGGTTGTTCGGTGGATTGGAGTGTTGTCCAGTGTACCAAAGTGTTGCCGATTTGATTCTCAGTCAGGGCACATACCTATGTTGTGGGTTCAATCCCTGGTCAGTTGGGGCATGTTAAAATAATTCTGTACATGCTTGTAGCTGTTCTCAGTCTATTTTTAACATTATTAGTACTAGAAATGTGGCTAAATGGGCCCATCAAAGGCACTGACATGAAATTATATTGCTTAGAAATCTATAATCTCATTAAAAGCCAAGTAGAACTAAAATGGTTTTTGCATAAATATGCATCTTCTTGATGTTGCTTAATTCCTGCAATAAAATAGTTTTATATAATTATCATAAAAATGAAAATAATTATAATTAAGTGAATCTTTAGTTTTATAGGAAGCAAATTTGGTTTAAGTGCTTCCCCTTAATGCTTCATTTCCAAATGTAAGTCATCTCTTACAGTTTTGTTTCTATGTCAAGTTTACTAGGAGCTGTCATTTCTGAAGGAACTAAGAATAGAAGGGGTCCATATTGTGGTACTGTTTCCTTAGAAGAATAGCTCTTTGTACTTGAAAATCACAGAATGCTGATAGGACAATTTGATAGGCTTACTGCTTATTATGTGTCTGAGTGTGACCCTCATTTGAATTGATGTTGATCCCTATTAAACTCATGCTTTGGATAGCAAAACCCCTATTTTTAAAATTTTTACTTACTGATTTCAGGAAGAGAGAGGAAAGGGGAGAGAATGAGAGGAGCAGAGAGGGAGGGAGGGGAAGAGAGAAATATCAACTTGTTCCACTTTGCATTCATTGGAAAACCATCATTTTAATGAGGATGCCAATAGTGTCTCAAAGTGGTGTATGTGTGTGTGTGTAAGACATCTGTTTTAGATCAAATACAAACAGATCTTTCCTTATGCCGAATTCTGCACTGTAGCCCGGTTAGTTTTTTCTATAAAATAAAAGACACCTTTTTCATTTTCACCAATAGCTTTATTGATTTGGAGACTTTGAGTGTGTTGACTATCTTCCATGTGGTATAATGTTGATTGTTCTCATTTAATGTCTTCATTTGATTGCTATCAACTTCAACTGGTCTACCCAACTATGGAGCATTGTGTAGTGAGAAATCTTGAGCACAAAACTTCACAAACTACTTTTGACATGTTTAATCAGTCATAGCACCTTCTCCATACACTGCACAAATCTTTTTCTGTGTTTCAGTTACATTTTTAGTTTTCCTGAAATAATCATAATATGCCAAAAATGTTGCGTAGTTTCTTCCATCTTTAATGTTAAAATGGCTACACAAAAATTCACCAATTTTGATGTTTTAAAAAAATGTACAAATGAAATTAAAGACAACAAAACATTACTAGAACCATCTTATGGAAAAAAACAAATGAACTTTTTGGTCAATCCTATAAATTAAATATCCACTAGCTGATAGATTTTGTATGAACACATCAAGAACATGCATTTCTTTCTCTTTTCTACACTTTTTGAATATTCACAACCATGAACTATCTTTCATAATAACTTGTCATACCCTTGGGCTGGCTATGTAATTTGCTGGGCCCTGTACGAAATGAAAATGTGGGATTCCTGTTCAAAAAGCAGGAAAAAAGTGCAGTTAAAGGTATTAATATAATATGGGTAACAGTGATACATGAGTAACTCAGTGAACTTAAAAAGTGCAAAAATAGTATTTTGGGTGTCAATTTTATATAATGTAATAAATAGTTTACTAATACGATATCTTAATTTTGAAAATTTTCTGGCTCACTGGTCTTAAAGTTCAAGAATTTTTGTCATTTTATTTTCATTTTTCAATTGATTAATTTCATGTGTTTTCTTCTTCAAGAGATACAACTGAAAGCTACATCAGTCACTTTTGGCTAACATACAATCAAAATCCATTTTGATCCTTTTCATTTTAAAAAGGAGCTTTCAGCTGATGTAGTTGTTGTTAAGAATACTTATAGGCTGTGGCAACACTAAATAAATTTATTTTTATTTTATTTGAGAGGGAGAGATAGATTGATTTGTTGTTCACCTATTTATGCCTTTATTGGTTGCTCTTTTTTTTTTTTTTTAAGATTTTATTTTATTATTTTTAGAAAGAGGGGAAGAGAGAGAGGCAGAGAGGGAGAGAGACATCAATGTGTGGTTGCTTTTCACCTGCCTCCAGCCACAGACCTGACTGGAGACCTGGCTTGCAACCTACTTATGTTGCCCTGGCTGGGAATCGAACCTGCGACCTTTAGGTTCACAGGCCGGCGCCTTATCCACTGTGCTACCAGCCAGGGCTTGGCTGCTTCTTTTATGTGTCCTGACCAGGGATGGAACCTACAACCTTGGTATATCAGACTGACTCTAACCAACTGAACTACCCAGCAAAGGCTCAGCATAATTTCTAATACATCATTTTGAAATATAAACTTTAGTACTTCTAGAGTATTGACTCTTATGAAATATTTTTCTAAAAAGATTTCTTTGTATGAATTGGTTTTATGTAAGTTTAAGTATAAATGTATACAATGGCGTTTCAGTGTTTTCTCAGACACGAGGAAACAATTTCTGAAAGTGGTGGCTGTAAAAACCACCGAACATGTCTTCATGGTCTGTGTAGAATTCAAAAGGCCTGTTTATGTTTTCTGTCATTGTATCTTCAATTACAAGGAAAAAAAAATGTCTTCATCATTAACAAAAGAATTGGTACATCCAAATGAAAATAGTGTTTTCTGCAGAATGGGATGATCTTCACATGTAATTTCTTTGTCTACACCTGTGGGTGTTGCTTTGCAAGGTTGAAGCAGTGTTCAAAGCTAGAGATTCTAAACCTTTTAAGAATTCTAGTAATTCCCTGAAATGCTTTATTGCAGCGCTCATGTACACATTCTTATTTTGTACCAATTGATTGGTGAGGTCTGTGGCCTGAGTGCTAGCACTTACTGTCTCCAGGTCAGCTTGGAGAGTTGATATTTGTGTAGAGGACAGTGACTGGCAAACTGGCCTACCACGGCAGGGCTGGGCCCGGTCCGAGAAAGATCCCCTGCGTGTCTCTGGAGCCCAGCTACCACGGCTGGTGCCTCTACCTCTGCAGCCGCCACCATCACACTGTGGCGTGGATCCGGGCCCCTGCCGGTCAGCCGCCTGAACTGCTCGGAGGCACAGGCGTGCATGGTGGGGTGCCCGCGCTGCCTGAGCCCCCAGCACACAGGCTGCATTGCCTCCTGCTGTGTTTCCACGGCTCAGATGCATGCTCCCTCGCCCCACGTATCAAATGCAAATTGAAAACAAAATTTCTGAGAGTTTGCAAGGCAGCAACAGCACAGGATTCAGTCAAGCATGGAGCCCTTCTGAGAGCAGGGCCCTGTGCAGTGGCAGCGGTTGCAGGCTCCTGAAGCAGCCCTGTGGATGGGGCATCAGGATTTGAGCTGTATAGAGAAGAGAACATGACGTGATGGGGAAATGAGGGCACTGACATAGTCCCTCCATAACCTTAAATTAGGGCAATAGGTTTTTGGTAAATGTGCACCATCATCCTACTGAAATGTGTGCTCCTTGAGAGCAAGAATCTCGTCTTAGATAACCCTCCACTCACCATGGAGCCCTCCTCTGTGCTTGCATATGTAGGTGGTAAGTAAATTCGGTTGAAGAGAGAAATTGATACTCTTCTGTTTCAGAGCAGTAACATGTGCAGAGATAGAAACAGGTAGGTGCTTTTTCTATTAGATGCTGAACTGATTCATTCAGTGTTAAAAAAAAACTGATCTGATCATCTGATCCAGGAGGAGGAATGTCATTAATGATTATGTTTATGTTTACTGTACTGGCTCCACAGGTGTATGTATATTCACTTCCTGAATTTGGAAGGCGTCCTTCTGCCTTTGCCTGTACTTACAGGGAATCTATCTCATGACTGATTTCCACGGACTTCCCTTTGTTTCCTAAGGGGACCTAATTCTTACGCAGATCCAAGATTAAAATGGCATTATTCTTCACCAAGCGTTTCCAATAGTAATTTTGTAAATATTGTCTTCAACCAAACTATGAAAGATTGCTGACAAGGGAAATCTAATCAGAATACACAGTATGCAAGTGGGAGATGATGAGCCAAGGAACAGGGTTATAACAGTACCATAACGTTTTATTAAAAACAACTATGACACCATTAAGTACTTTCCTTTGGGGCAGGGGGGTCTTTCTTGTTTCTTAATATATAAATAAAGTTTGAGCTTTAAGTTAAAGGACACAGACCTGTCAAGTCACGAAAATGGAAGGGAGGCCAGTTACAGTGAAGGTTCAGTGTGTAGGTACCATGCCCTTTGGGAACCTCTACTAGCCAGTTTTAGGGTCTACACATATCCAAAATGCCTTTTGATCTTGATGATGTCTACACCCTACAAATAAGTAAAATTTATTCTGACACACCCTTGTATCAGGCTCTTCTGCAACTAAATTACCACACCCTGATAAAGACATTCCAGAAAATGCAATCCAGGAAATGGAAATAAAATTAATCTGAGTCAACAGCCTATGTCCTTCTTATATAAAACAGTAAGAATAACACAATTTAACAAACTGACAACCTGGAAAGTTGTTCTGAGGAGCATATAAACTCATCATTGTAGATAGGACTTACTCTACATATTTTAGAATTTTGGAATGGAGAGGGCCTGTAACCTACAAAAAAAGCCCCATTAGATTCTCATCAGATTTTACAGGAGAAACATTAGAAGTCAGGAGAGGGTGGATGGAAATATCCAAAATATTAAAAGAGAATTATCAGCCAAGGAAAATACACCCAGCAAAGTTATCCTTTAGAAAAGAAGGAAAAAATAAAGCCTTTCCCAGGCAAACAAAATCTGAGAGAACGTACCATCATAAGACTCATATTACAAGAAATGTTAAAAGCAGCTATTCTACCAGAAACAAAAAGACAAAAGTATATAAACTTTGAGTAAGATGACTAATGGGCAGACAGAAGCAAGAAGTTGCAACTCTCATTCAGAATAAATTTTAAACACTTCATTACAACGTAAGGGTTAAAGGTGGAAAAAGGTGTTAAAAAAGAACTATAATTATTGCAGTTTGGTTGCAAATGCACAACATGGAAAGAACTTATGGCAACAAAATCATAAAAGGGGATGAGATCAAGGACTGAAAGGTACAAATGAAGAAGGTAAGAGGCAATCAGAAAAAAGGACAGCCCTGGCTGGTGGCACAATGGATAAGGTGCCGGCCTGCAAACCCAAAAGTCGCTAGTTCGATTCCCCAGTTAGGGCACATAACCAGGTTGCAAGCCAGGTCTCCAGCCAGGTCCGTAGCTGGAGACAGGTGAAAGGCACCCATACATTGATGTCTCTCTCCCTCTCTCTCTCTCTCCTTTCCCCTCTCTCTAAAAATAATAAATAAAATCTTTTAAAAAAGAAAAAGAATAGGATTAGTATGTGTAGGAGACATTTTACACATACCTAATGGTAACCACAAAATGAAATCCAGAGCTGAGACATAAAAGGTGGGGAAAAAAAGAAAAAAAGAAAATCATAAGAAACCACCAAACTAAAAGAGCAACAGAATCACACAGGAAAAAGAAACAATGGAGATACAGAGCAACCAGAAAACAAAAGGTAAAATGACTTTAAGTCATCCTCATGTATCAATAATCACCCTAAATTTAAACACAAATGAAAATGGGCTGAACTCACATTAAGAAACATGACCCAATTATGAGGAGGCTACAGGAACCTCAGCTCCAAAGACAAACATAGGCTCCAAGTGAAGGGGTAGGAGATGATACTCCATGCACATGGCATCCAAAGAAAAGTGGGTGAGGTAGTCCTTATATCAAATACAATAGATTTCAAGATAAAAAAGGAAACGAGACCAAAAAAGGTCATTTTATAATGAAAAAGGGGCCAATTCATCAAAAAGACATAGCACATCAATATATATGCATCCAATTCAGGAACAACAAAATATATCAGGCAACTACTAATAAACCTAAAGGGGGAGGTCAAAGAAATACAATTATAGTAGGGAACCTGAATATCCCAAGACACATTACATCAAAAGGACTTACATTTATAGAACTTACTATCCCAAACTGACAGAATACACATTCTTCTCAACTGCACAAGGGACATTCTCAAGGACAGACCATATATATTGGAGCACAGAACTATTCTCAATAAACTTAAGAAGAATGAAATTATACCAAGCATATGTTTTTTACCACAATGGCATGAAACTGAAAACTAAGAAGCTGGAAAACCCACAAATATGTGGAGATTAAACAACAGGCTACTGAACAACTATTGGGTCAAAGAAGAAATAAAAAGAGTATCCTGGTGCAACAGCTCAGTTGCTGTCATCCCCATATGCCAAGGTTGCAGGTTCAATCCTAGTCAGGGAACATACAAGAAGAATCAAGCAATGAATGTATAAATAAATGGAATAACAAATTGGTGTCTCTTTCTATCTCATCAATTAAAAAGAAGAGAAGAGATCAAAAGATACTTAAATACAAATGAAAATGAAAACACAATATATTAAAATTTTGGGTTGTAGCAAAAGTGGTACTAAAGGAAAGTTTATAGCTTTACAAGCGTATTGCAGGAAACAAGAAAAAAAATCTAACATTACACATTAAAGAATAAATAAAGCCCAAAGTCAGTAGAAGGAAAGAAATAATAAATACCAAAGTGGAAAGAAATGAAATAGAGAAAAAGGCAATAGAAAAATTAATAAAACAAAGGGCTGATTCTTTGAAAAGATAAATGAAATTGACAAACCTGGTATTTTTAGATAGGTCCACGATGGCAGAGGAGTATGTGGAGTTCCACCAATCTCCTCCCAGAACCAATCTGGAATTACAACTTAATTGGGGAGAAATTATCAGGAATAACCAACAGAACACCAGCCTTATAACCATGGACAGAACAGAAGAGGCTGCTTCATCACTACATGACTGGTAGAATGTGCAGAGATATGAGAGGGCTGGCTGGGCTCCTATAGGTGACAGCTAAAGGGACAGAGAAACATCTCTGAAATTGGGGGATTCACCTGAGAAGGAGGGGGTCTAATCCCCCAGCTGGACTTCCCAGTGTACGGCAACACAGCTGAGAGTAAAACAGCATCCAGCTGTGAAAAACGAAAAGCCACAGTTTGCTAGCCTGAGACGGCTAGGGATAGAGAATTATTAAAGGGACCATGCATAAAAATATACTGGCACCCATTTACCCTGGCTCCAGCAGAGAGAGAGAGAGAGAGAGAGCAGAGTGGACTAGACACTTAAGGACAGTTTGGGGCAGTGGCTTTGAGGAGAGAAAGGAGTGCTGACTTATACCTCATACCACAGGCAGACTACTCTACTCCAAGCAGCATCAGCCTGAGGGGAAGTCATAGCCCCACCCATAAGAATCAATCTGCCCTGCCCAGAAGTGCCTAAGCCTGGTGGCTGATCAAAGAGTGATTGGATTAAAAATGGAATTATCTGTCCTACCCAGTGGTGCTTAAGCCTGACCACTAATCACAGATTGATAGGATTAAAAACTAAATTAGACCTGGTTTGTATAGCTTGGCACCAGCCTGTAAACCCAAAGGTCGCTAGTTCGATTCCCCAGTCAGGGCACATAATCAGGTTGCAAGCCAAGTCTCCAGTCAGACCCACAGTTGGAGGCAGGTGAAAGGCAACCACACATTGATGCTCTCTCCCTCTGCTTGCCTCCCTGCCCTTCCCTCTGAAATTAATAAATAAAAACCTTTAAAAAACAAAACAAAACTGAATTAATTGGCCCTGCCCAGCAGTGCCTAAGTGGCCACTGATCACAGATTGATTAGATTAATAACTGAATTAATCTGCTTTGCCCAGCAGTACTTAAGCCTGACCCCTGATCACAGATTGATTGAATTACAACTGAATTAATTTGTCCCACCGAGCTGTGCCTATACCTGACAGCAGGTCACAGATTTATTGGATTAAAAGATGAAAGAAAGTGGATCTCTGGTAAGCTCCACCAGGCTGACTAGACCCAAAATGGGACATGACCTGACATGACCAGAGATGATCCAGGAAGACAGAAGGTCACACCACAAAGGAAGTCAAAGCAGCCCAATCCACAAAGAAGAAACAAGAAAAGTCACCTAAGGTGGGGAGACAAAGAAACAATCCCCACTGAAAGGAAAGTTGGAATCCCCAGAAAAAGTGCTAAATGAAATAGAGGCAAGCAAACCATCAGACATGGAATTCAAAATAATGATGACAGACAAGCTCAATGAGCTTAGCGAGCTCCAAGAAAACTACAAACTACTACAGGGCAAATGCAAAGAATTCCAGGGAAGCTATAAGGAACTTACTGAGAACTACACCAGCATTAAAAAGGGCATAGAAACTATCAATAAGAGGCAGGAGGAAATGAAGAATACAATTTCCAAATTGAAGAATACAGTACAAGGAATCAAAAGCAGGCTAGAGGAAGCAGAAAATCAGATCAGTGAGCTGGAGGACAACATAGAAAAAAATTCCTAGACAGTGCAACAAAATGAAAAGACTGAAAAAGAATGAAGAGGTTTTAAGAGAGCTGCAGGACAACATGAAATGCAATAATATCCATATCATAGGAATATCAGAAGGCGAAGAAGAGAAGCAAGGGATAGAAAACCTGTTTGAAAAAGTAATGACAGAAAACTTCCCTAACTTGGTGAGCAAAAATGTCCCTCAAGTTCAGGAAGCACAGATGGTTCCAGTGAAGATAAACCCAAACAGGTCCACTCTAAGACACATCATAATTAAAATGGCAAATTCTAATGACAAGAGAGAATCTTAAAAGCAGCAAAAGAGAAATGGCTAATAACATATAAGGAGGCTCCTATAAGGTTACCAGCTAATTTCTCAACAGAAACACAAGCCAGAAGGGAATGGCAAAAAATATTCTGAGCAATGAAAAACAAAGGCCTACAACCAAGACTACTCACCTAGCAAGACTCTCATTCTAAATGGAAAGTGAAATAAGGAGTTTCCCAGACAAAAGAAGGCTAAAAGAATACATCTCCACCAAACCAGCATTGCAAAAGATGCTAAAGGATCTGCTTTAAAAAGATGAAGAAACAGAGAGAGACAGAGAGGAACAATCAAAAGGCATAAGGTAGCTGAATGGATAAAAAACATGACATACGTACATGCTGTCTACAAGAGACCCACGTCAGAACAAAAGATCTACACAGACTGAAAGTGAAGGGATAGAAAAAATATTTCAAGCACATGGACATGAAAAAAAAAAAAGCTGGGGTAGCAATACTTACATCAGACAAAATAGATTTTACAACAGATGCCATAAAAAGACAAAGAAGGACATTTCATAATACTTAAGGGAACAATCCATCAAGAAGATATAACGCTTGTAAACATATATGCACCCAACATAGGAGCACCCAAATATATAAGGAAAATCTTGGAGGAGATCAAGAAGGATACTGACAGCAATACTCTAATAGTAGGGGATTTTAAAAACACATTATCAACAATGGAGAGATCTTTCAAGCAAAAAAACACCATGGATATTGTGGCATTGAATAACACTATAGATCAAATACACTTAATTAATATATATAGAACTTTTCACCCCAAAGAAACAAAATACATATTCTTTTCAAATGCAAATGGAGCAGTCTCAAAGATAGACCACATGGTAGGACACAAAACAAGCCTCCACAAATTCAAGAAAATTGAAATCATACGAAGCATCTTCTCAGATCACAAAGGCTCAACACTAGAAACCAACCTCAAGAAAAATAACTCCAAAACATTCAAATTCATGGAGACTGAATAATACGCTATTAAATAATGAATGGATTAATAATGAGATCAAGGAAGACATCAAAAAGTTTCTGGAAACAAATGAAAATGAACACACAATAGCTCAAAACCTCTGGGACACAGTAAAGGCAGTCCTGAGGGGGAAGTTCATAGCAATACAGGCCTGCCTAAAAAGGATGAAAGAATCTCAAATAAACAACCTAACCATAAAGCTACAATAAGTAGGGAAAAAACAACAAAGCCCAGAGCAAGTAGAAGGAGATAAAAGACCTGTACTTAGAAAATTAAAGAACACTGAAGAAACAAACTAAGGAAGAGACAAATAAATGGAAGCATATACCATGTTCATGGATGGGAAAAATTAACATTAAAATGTCCATACTACCAAAGTAATTTATATTGTAGATTCAATGCAATCCCTATTGAAACACCAATGACATATTTCACAGACCTAGAAAAAATACTTCAAATATTTATGTGGAACCAAAAACGACTGAGTGGAAAGTGGTAGCGGGGTTTATTAAATAGCGGCAGGGGGCAGTGAGGATCTGGAGTCCAACCAAGAGCTACCAGAGGTCATGCTGGAGGCTGCCGTCTGTTGGGGTGTTGTCTATCTGGGGGTTGTTGAGGCCTGCTGGCATTTGCAAGTTTTCCGCTGCAGCTGTAGGGGTTCTGTGCTGCCTGCACCTGCCTAAGGCAGTTTCAACCGCAAACATCCGGGTTCAAGACCCCACTGGCGGAAGGGATTTTCCGCCCTGTGCAGACAATTCACCTTATAATCTTGGTGGTAGTTAACCATACCATATGACCCAACAACCCCTCTTTTGAGTATATACCCTAAAAATCTGAAAACACTTATTCATAAAGATATACGAGGTCTATCCGGAAAAAGTCCAGCCATTGTTAATATAACAAGAATGGTTTGTGCAACGTCAACGTAACCTGGCAGCCAAGGAGAGTGGGCTGAAACGTACGTGTGTAAAGAATGACAACTTCACTGTGCTAGTCAGTGGGGGCAGTCGGCTCACTCAGAGCATGTGTACACTCTGATTGTTGCATTCAAAATGACTGCATGAATACAGCAATGAATCTGCATCAAATTTTACATTAAGCTTGAACATTCCTCTGCAGAAACCATTTGGATGATTCAGAAGGCTGCACCTATGGGCAACTGGTGATTGGCTTCATCATGACATGGCAATGTGCCTGCTCATGCATGATGTCTCGTGCAGTTTTTTTTTTTTTTTTTTTTTGGAAACATCAAATCACCCAGGTGACTCAGCCCCGCTACAGCCCAGATTTGGTGCCCTGCCATTTTTGGCTTTTCCCAAAACTAAAATCACCTTTGAAAGAGAAGAGATTTCAGTCAGTCAAAGAGATTCAGGAAAATATGACGGGGAAGCCAATAGCAATTGGCAGAACTGTGTGAGGTCCCAAGGTGCCTACTTTGAAGGGGACTGAGGTATCATTGCCCTATATATAATGTTTCTTTTATCTTCAATAAATGCTGTATTTTTCATATTACATGGCTGGATACCTTCTGGACAAGCCTTGTATGTACCCCTATGCTCACTGTTATATTATTTATAATAGCCAAGCATGGAAACAAACTAAGCATCCTTCAACAGATGATTAAAGATGTGGTCACATGTATAAGACTACTACTCGGCCATAAAAAAGATGAGATATTGTCATCTGTGACAATATGGATAGATCTTGAGAGTACTATACTAAGTGTAGTAACTCATATGAAACAGGAAAAGAACCATATGATTTCACTCATATGCACCATATAAAAAAGAAAGCAGGAAATAAATAAAACAAACAAAAACCAAAAAAACAAACTCACAGACAAGCAACAGAACGGTGGATACCAGAGGGGCAATGGCCCAAGGGAAGGATGAAGAAGGTAAAAAGCATCACAGACTTGGTGACAGAAGAAGACTACACTTCAGGCAGTGAGCACGTAATACAGTACACAGATGTCGTGTGACAAAGTTGTACTCCTGAAGTTTACATGAAGTCATTAACCAATGTTATCCCAATACATTTTCCAAAGTATCTTTCAATACAAGGGAAGGTAGTATGCATGGCACAGGTGCTTAGGTGGGTGGAGGTGGTGTTGGTAACCTGTGGAAGTTCATTTTCTTGAGGACAGGAGGTGTAACAGCGGAGTTGGAGAGTGAATGGACAAGGGAATTTTAGTATGAGGGTAGCCTTTAACCGCTTGTACTTAGTGATCACGAACTTGAAGTGGGCTTTCAATGGCCTGTATTTGTCCAGCCAGTTTGGTTGCATAGGTGCACACTCAAAGGAGGGACAGTTGAGTTTAATCAGGGTTGTGGCTTTGCTAAATCAGTAGGAAAAAAGTCACGTAGTAGGGCAACATAGTTGAAGATATACACAAAGGAATGATTACAGTGATTTGCCAGGAGTTTAAGCAGGGTAAAGAGGTAAGACTTATGACAGTAGGGCAATAAAAATGCCATGAGATCCATAGGTGGGAGGTCCCAACAGGGCAGAAAGGTTGATGGGATTGCAGTACTCGAATGATAAACTGCAAAGACAGGAGTTGGCAGTCAGAAAGGAAGCAAAGTATTATCTCTAATTGGTGCCAGCATTCTAGCATCTGACATATTATTGAGTCACTTACCTGCCAACCACCAAACTCCTCTTCTGTGTGTGGAAGTACAGAGGTCTCACATGGAGTGCTTACTTCCCCCTACTCCTCCTAGTTTTATTCTTATGGTCTTTCTCAATGAGACGTCCACAAACTCACGGCCTATTTCTTCCCAGAGTGAACAGGTTCTGCAGCCAGGCAGGCAGTGCCATGAGCAGGGTCTCAGTGGTTGGTTGGGCAGCTTGTGCACCGTGGAGGACACCAGGCAGAAGGGTGAGTGGGCCTGAGCTCCAGCCTGAGCTCTGCTCATTGAGGGCAGCCCCACCACCACCTGCTGCCTTTTGTGCCTCTGTCAGGAGGATGTTCCTGAGCGGTGTCCTTTCTAATTCAGAGAGGTGCTGTGCAAGTCAGGAAGCGCCGATAAAAACTGCACAGGTGCTATGAGTTTTCATCCAGAAGGCTGGACTCAGCAGGCATATCCGTTTCCACTGAGAAATCCCTTGTGTTCTTTCAGGCTTTAATTTTTCAGTCGTTTTGAAGGAAGAGACCCAAAATTATACTTTCTCAGTTAAGTGCATAGAGTAGCTCTTTATAATAATAGTTTGTATTTGGATAATTACATTTTACTTTCCTCTAAATCAATCCACCTTTCTAGTGGTGATTGAGAAAGATGAAGTATGTGCCACAGAATTTATTTATGGATCACTGGCCATCTCCACTGTTTCTTGTTCATTTATTTATTAGAAAAGTCCTAGGCTACACTAACATGAAACATTTATAAAAATCAGTTTAACCATATTGTTATAAGCAATATGAAAGAGTGGGCAAAAACCGTTTACACAGATATAAAAAATGTCTACCTCCTCATTGACTATTTAAAGGTCTTTTTTAAAACACCAGTTCATTGAAAGATACATTACTTATCAATGGTCCTTGAGTTTTCCAGTACTTCGGTGATGCAAATGTTTATAGGATCCTTAAACTATTAAGCTTCATATAAAATATCTGCAAAAGCTCTTTTATCTTTGGTACAAATTCCAGCAATAATCACTCCTTGAATTAAAAACAGAATACAGAACAATTTTGTGGAGACAACACCACCCATGCTTGCTGAAAGCAGATGTTGGGACGAGCAACTCGGAGACTTCATCAAGGCTACTTTCTGCATACTTTTTATAATCAGTAGCTAACCCAGGGAATACTGTTCGAAGTAGGTAGTTCAGTATCATTTCTCCCCGCCAATAGTAACATAGAATGAAATGAGGTTAGGCAGCTAAACCCACAGGAAAATCAGGAGTCTCCACCCCTCAGCAATGTCTGGATTACCCATGAATTTGCTACCTTTCTAAGGTGCTCTCCCTTCAGGTGCAGGGAGAACTCCCACCACCACAGACAGCAGTGCTAAGTGCGATCCTGCAAGCACAGCACCTTTCTCAATTATTCTCCAGGGCTAAGATTCCATCAAACACCACCACTGCTCCCTGCTTCTGAGCCCATCTAGGGCATCATGACTTCCTGTCTTCACACAGAACTGCAATGTTTGGGCAAGAAAGAAAAAAGGTGAAGGAGAGGACCTGAAAAGTACATGGGGAGGGGGAGGTCAGCAAGGACAGCGGGACTGGGAATGCTTTCTCCAAGGCCCTGATACTGGTTTTTCACAGGGGGACTCATTACTTTTGTTAAAAGTTCAATGAAATTCCAGAGCATCAGCCAAAGTCCTAGTCTGGCCTAGTACAAAATGGCATGCTAAAGCAAAATCCATTGTTCCCCAATTAATTTGCTACTAAAAATTTGCCATTCAGGTAGAATTTAAAACCAAACTACGGTATACTTCACATTGACAAAGTAGAAACTTTGATCCCTGAGTCCTGGTTCTGAAAATGGCAAATCTAAATGATAAATGAAACAAATATGTCATTTATTTGAATAGACTAAGAAACTGATTGAAGTGGTATTTAACTGATGGGAGGGAAAATGCTGTAGTATTTATTTTAATAACTACAGAATATGCTTAGACACGCATATATTAAAATTTAGAGTAAAAAGTTTTACTCAGTTTTACAGCTTTGGTTTACTACTCCAGGGGTAGGGGAGGGGAGAATGAATATATTTACACTGTGTTTGATATGTACCTGGTTAATAATTAGATTCTTTCTTCCATATCAAGGGACACATTAGTGCAATATTTTAGTACCTAGTAGACTATAACATTATACCTACATAACAGAAATAAAGTTAATACCTCAGTCAATAAGCCAATAAATCTTAATGCTGGATGAAGGTGAAGGTTTTGCTGCACTGTTCAGGCTATAGAATTATTTTTCAAGTTTATGATTTTCTTTCACATAATGCATTTACTTCCCTTTGATTTGACCATGGGTATTTTAACATAAGCTATTTAACCTTTACTCCGAAATAGCTTCAGATTCATTCCATTTGTGAAAATAAGCTCAGCCAGACATTCAGCTAATTCAAATAACTACAATTTGAATAACTACATATGAATGAGGCGACAGCACTATCCAATCCAGAGCGTCAGTTCCATTCATGAAGGCTTTTGATGCATGAATATAAAAATACTTTGTTTTCAGATGTTTTCACTTTTAAGCTATGTCCAAAAAATGCATTAAATAAAAGAGGTATCAAACTTTCTATTGGGCTATGATTTGAGAGACAGATGACTGGAAAGGACTAGGAGTGGTTCCATAACTAGAAATCTTTATGGTAATATGTGAAAATATAAATTAACTCCAATAAGCTCATTATTCTGTGAGCCTTTGGTGTGAAATGATCTACTGTTATTTTCAAAGTTATTCTGCCTTTACTGAAATGCAACAGTTAGTACCTATTATATTAGGAGCACCTATTATATTTCTTATCATGAAGTCCAGTTCACTTGTTCCTAACCAAAACAAAGCCAGAGGGTCTTATCTCTTCTTCCATGTATGCATGTGCATGTTTGAAGCTGCCTGCATATTCTTAGTCTGCTTTGAAGCTTTGAAGCTTCACGAAGTCTCATCCAGTTTTCAGCAGTTGGTTGGTTTTATAAAGCATCTCAGAAAGCAGACACTTCCAGGTCTGCCAGAAGTCGTTCTTTAAAGTTTCATTTTCTTGCTCATTCAGCAAAGACTTTTTGGTATAAAAATAAGAGCGATTCAAACAGTTCTGCAGAAACTGCACTTTGGTCTCTAGGCTTTGTTGCCCTTAGGAACTGAACTTGCCACCTGGCTTGCATTCTTCATGATCGAGGTTATATTAAAACAGAAATGGTAGGAAAGCTTTCCTGTGCTTCGGGTAGGAGACAAATTTGCTTTTGTAAAATCTGTGGCTGAGGAAAGCAGACAGGGCCTGGCTGGAGAAGACATACATTACCACCAGCCACCATGTGGAGTTGTGGAACCCAAAGGTGACAGCCATAGATATGTATATCATCAGCTCTGCTAAGTAGTTAGGGGAGGAAACATATTCAAACCAGTCTCCAAAAGGGATTCGGTGGTGACAATGAATGACCACCCCTGAAATGCAAAAAGAAAACTTCCTGAGCATGTGAAGCTGTGAAAGGAAAGTTTTACCATATCACACTCCCCAACTCATTCACAAAGAGCTTCCACTGTCAATCTACCACAGATGAAAAACCCATATGCTTAGTTTACATAATCAGCTGTAAATAAGTACACAAGGAAAGCCTGTCAGGCCAACCATCCTCCAGGCTAGAAATTAAGAACTCCGACTCCAAAAAGTCTAGAAAGGCCTCCTCTTTTCTTTTGCTTCCTGGTCATCCCAAAGCCCTCAGGCAGAAAGGTCTCCTGAGCCGATGAGGCAGCCATTGGCCCCTGTTCCACCCTCCCTCACCACGGGCAGAAGGCAGGGAGGAGGGGGCCTACGCCCTGGGCAGCCTTTCCCGAAGCTCCTGGGGCCAGATCCAGACTCCAGGTCTCTCTCCTTGTGGCCATGTCGGCACAAGAGTAGAGGCCAACTGAGTCGTGGCAGGATACGTGTTTATGGAGTTTCATTTGACTGAGTGTTCGTTGAAAGGCGTAGTGTGGAAGTTACAATCAAAGGAGGTGTCATCCTTCCAGAAAAATTTCAAGGAAAAGTACTGCAGGCAACACTTCTGCTTGCATCCCTTGGATGGGGTTTCAAAGGAAAGGGTGGCAAGATTCAACCAGTTAGTGTGAAAGTTGGAGATACAAGTTCTTCCAGAATATGGCAGCACCAAAATAGTTTTAGACAACAAAGATTATTTCTTTTTCTAGTCTGTTTTTTTTTTTAAATCCTCACCTGAGGACATGCTTTTATTGGTCTTAGGGAAAGAAGAAGGGGGAGAGAGAGAAGAGAACATCAGTGTGAGACACAAACATCTATCAGTTGCCTCCTATAGCTACCCGGCAACCTAGATATGTACCCTGAATGGGAACTGAGCCTACAACCTTTTGGTGTATAGAATGATGCCCCAATCAACTAACCCCTGGCCAGGGCAGGATTATTTCTTATTTAGAGATAAAGACATTCCTGGAAAGAATGTAGATTGAAATAAATCATTATTGAAATGGCATCATGTGGAGCTGCCCATTCCACTGAAATTCAGAAGTCTTTCACCATGTAAATAATTTCTGTATTTCTTTTATAATAAACTAATGATATCCAAACTAATGACATCCAGTGTCTCTTAAAATTTAGTTTCATTTTACTGCTCTAAACATTATAAAAGAAAAAGTCCTTAGACTCCACTGAGACTGCAAAAGTTCAAGTCCTGGCTCTTGCTTAGTTAACCTCTCTGTGCCTCAGTTTCCTCATCCTTAAAATAAGGATAAGACTGTACCCACCTCAACAGAGAATTGCAGAGCTGGATGTAAAGCACACAGAATAGGGCTTGGTACAAAATAAGCCCTTGATAAAACTGTTCAACTTGTAATATTTCAAAAAGCCTAAAACTAAAAACTATGCCTGTGATAAGTCAATACAAGCTAACTAAAAAGTCAAGGTTGAGTAAAAAGGGGATGGATGTAATACAACAACAATAAAAATAAAAGAATAAAACAAAATACAAAGTCAAGGTTTTTGCTTTGGCTGTAATGACACCAATTTGGCATGGTCACACTAGTGCTCACACACTGGTTAGACACATATATGCAAAGCAGGCCCCAAAATGTGGGCACAGGATAGAATCATAAATACCAGGATTAGTGGTGCCAGAGAGGTCTTTGAGTATAATGCTCTTATTTTACAGATGGGAAGATCAAGACCCAGAGAGGTGCCTTACCAAAAATGAATATTTGATAGATCAGTCAAATACTTTGGGCAGAAAGGAAGGAAAAGAGTGAAGGAAGATAGACAACTAACTTCTGGGGATTGAAACCCACATGCAGTGGCTCTACAAGGTATCTTACCTGCTTTATTTTTCCTGAGATTGCCGAGAATGACGTGGCTCTTATACTGATGGGCAGATGACCAGACGAACATCATCATCCCAACGATATGGAACCACCGGGTTTGCATCAAGAGATTTTTCCCTATCACATAGGCTACAGAAATAAGAATTAGCTCATTAACTAATGCAAAATTTCAGAGGCTCAGTAGACTGCAATTATTTACTTATTCTGTTCCTCATGGCTGTGTAAAATGATCCTGATAGAACCTCCCAAGTACAGGAGGAAGAACACCAAAGGAGGTTCACTTCTCAGCCAAGGTAGCGTCAACGGCCCTGGGCAGGAATCTGTAAGTAAGGATTTTTTCTCTTGTTCTTTCTTCAGATGTTTTAAGCATGAAGTTCAGCTGTCTCTGACTCTTGAGTGGTGAGGCAGCCTTGCACTTCTAGCTCTAAGCCTGGTTTTCTGCCTTCTGTCTTTTATTCTACTGTCAGGAAAACACCTTCTGAAATCTGTCCTTGAGCTACTATTCTAAGCCATTGCCAGGGAGACCCTGAAGGCAGAATGCTGACCTGATGGACTTCAGCCAAGGAGGAAGACCCCCGGGAGTGAAAGCTAAGGGTGGGGCTTCTCAAAAAGAAAAGAAGTGTAAACTCCAAGATGAAAAACAAAACAGTATCCCTTTCTGATTAGTCAGAACCCAGCCGGGGAGATTTAGGTGTAGGAAACAAACCACTCCAAGTATTACCTTCCCTTTCTTCTTCCGCTAACAGGAAGAAGAGAATATAGGTCTTTTAAGAACTGGCATCATCCCCGTGATCAGCAGGAAGCAGTTCGGCTAGCCAGGGACGTGGCTCAAGAAACAAAGTTGTCCATTGACAACAGGGACCAGCAGGGAGGCTCTGGAGCCAAGAGTGATCCCCTTTCAAAGTCGATTCAGGCCGGAGAAGCAAAGATCATGCTATTGCACCTGGAAGCAGGATTCAGTTGATGCTAGCTAATGACTAATGAGTCCACCAAAGTCTACCTGTGTTTATTTCTTTTCAAAACTTGCTCTATATAATCTACCTACACTCTCTTGATATTTACTAGGGATAGCCATTTAACAAAAAGGTTCTTTTTTGTAACTTAGAAATAAGCAAAATACGACAACTATGATTTTAAATAGAAAGGGCTTGAAGGACAAGGCACTATAGGATTAAAAGTTGAAGCAAGTGTCTGGGAGTTCACATCACTACCCAGTACCCTACTGTAAGTGCAGAGAAACTACCAGTGAGGAAAAAAAGATTTGTAAGACTACGTTGGAATTACCAAGTGGGAAAGGGAAAGCACAGGGAAGCCTCATATTTACTGAGAGTCTAACCTGTGTAGTATTTAATTACTCATTTGTTACTGAATGAGTGCCGACCGAGCCTGGCACTGTGGCAGGCAGGAGGTGTAGAGCAGTGAATGCACCACCAGGTAAGATCCCAGCACTCATGAACTCACGTTCCAGGGGCCACTGTCAATGGACTTGGCTAAACCCATCAACAGCCCCCCTGCTAATTTCAGGCAGAGATGGTATTCTAAAGAAAACACAACAGAACAGTGTGCTGGAGAGTGACTCAGGCAGAGTCTCTAGACTTGAAGACAAGGAGATGTGTGATCTGGGTCACTGACAGTCTTTCTTTTCACTTTCACAGGAACCCTCTGACATCAGTACACACCCCTGATGACAGACCAGGTTCTGAGGCTCAGAGAGGTTCAGTAAACCAGAGTTCAGGCTCAGGCCCATCTGACCCTCAGGGCCCTTTCAATTAAGCGCTGCAGCTGACAAATGCCCCAGGGTATCCTCTCTCAATGACTTCCTGAAACCAGTTCTCCTCCTACTGTCCCAAATGACCATGGATAACCTCTTGAAGGACAAAAAGGTGAAACCAAAGACAGCTTCTGAAAGAAGTGTCTAGAAAGCTCTTTCTGCAGGTGCCACAGCAGCCTTTCCTTCATGAGGTACACGGAAAAGAAGGCAGAAGGTAGGGGGCAGGCAGCAGAGAAAACTCCAGAAGAGATCCGTAAAGCCAATGCAAACTAACAGGCTGAAAGCTGGTGAGGTGCCGAAGTGCTTAGGGCAAGTTCCTTTGAGTGGGAAAACCCATGCAGTTCACCAGAAATGACAGCTGAAACCATGACGCTGGGCTGCATGTGAACCCACAGCAGGAAGCTCAGGGAGGAAAAGCTGACTTGATGAAATTCCGAGGACTCAGAGAGATGCTGGCCAAGAGGCTGGAGCCAATAAATAATTCATAAATTGAGAAATATCATCAATAAGATGTACTTGAAAATCATTCCTCAAGCCATAGAGACCTTGGGTTGTACTACAGCCTGTGGCTACTGAAATCAAAGCTGAGGAGATGCCCACCGAGGATTGAAAATATCTAGATCTTGGTCTCCATGTACAAGGATGAATAAATGAAGCCTTGGACTGAGAGAAAACAGTCATGAAAGATCACTTACCCAACAGTGTCTGGGCCGATAGACAACCAAAGGCTGCAAGGTCAAGTTAACTTTAGAACTAAAAATTCATTTCCATTACCCAAAATAACTTGATTCTTTATGGTAAGCATGTATTGTTTTTATAAAAATGATAGTCATGTATGCTAGATATTCACCACCACCCCCCCACACCCAAGAAAAAAAGTAGAAAACACTTCGTTTCTTCCTCATAAATCAAAGTCATGATTTTGGTTCCCTCTTCCTGGTTACTAAGAGCTTAAAAATGTTGACACAACTCTGATTGACCACAGTATTCTCTGTCCCCTCCCCACAGTCAACCTTGCTTAAAGTAAAGATCTGCCTAAAGGTAACAATCACAAGATCTAAACGACAACACATCCCCTCCCTACTCGGTCTTCAAATTACAACCTTTCACCCTGGGTCCAGCCTCCCACTCCTCTGCTTTTCTATGATTAAACCCCAACTTCCCCTTCTCTGGCCTCACCCCTTCCCTCACAGACATCTCAGGATGCCTGAGGCATGAGAGAAGCAACTTCTTTGCTGACCTTCCTCCTGTTGCTGGGTGTCCCCTGCTTCCTGTTCAACTTTTGACCACGCTCCCCCGTTTTCTCCAGTCTTACCCCATTGAGTTCTGACTTCACTCCCATTGAGGGAAACCTCACATCCAATTTCTTCACTCTTACGCCGAACCCCCTTTGCACGTGATCATCTTCACCGAAGATGTTAGGGATCAGGCAGGTCTACTCTCTCCCTTCCACAAGGCTGGTGAAGTGCTTTGCCCGGAGAGTACCCCAGGCCCCCAGCAACTCAGGTACCAGCCCCCCAGGACCACTCACCATTCCTGCCATCCATTGGCACCTGGCTCAGCACAGTTAAGCCGACGAGGATGTAGTAGGTCAGTCCAAAGCAGTACTGCACGACGTGAATCATGGCATTGGAGAAGACGCTGACGTAGAAACACTCAAAGAGTCTTCGCCAACTGTGTAGCCACAGAAACACCAACACTAAGAAGGCAGACAGGGCCAGCTCACCCCCTACAATTCAGAAAGCAACACATTCAGCATTTCTGTTTGCAGGATTAATCCAATGGTATGTTTTTCCCTACTGTTGCCCATAGTATTAAACAAGATTAGAGCTGGAGGGGGTCCTAGAAATCATCCAGTCTAACACATTCTTTTTTATTTCCTACTTTTTTTAAGGCAGTGGGGAAGTAGGTCAAGTGAAGTAAAAAATTTGGCTCCAGGGTACACCGTAAGCTTGGACATTACCCAGGGTCCTTGGGTAACCTCTGCAGATCCTCCCACCCCATGGGATCTCCAGGGTAAGGTAGATTAGAAACACAGGCACCCATAAAGGCAGAAAAGGGTATAGTAACTGAGGGAGAATTGCGTATTCTTTTCCATATTAAAAAAAGAGAGAGAATTGCGCATTCCTTTCCATATTAAAAAAAGAAGTTATACTTTTGAAGGACTGATTCCTGAGATCTATCTTCTCACCTGCCTCTTACCCCTTTACCCCAAAGGAAGTCAGAAGAAATGTTGGTTTTTAAAATATAACAATTAGATTTTTGTAAGTGAATATCACACACACACACTCACACCATAAAGATACAATAACAATACAATTTAATGAATTGTTACTGACTAAACCAACTCATTCCACCCATATAACCAACACCCAGATACAGAAACAAAACACAAGGAGAAACCCTTGGATTCCCCTCTAGGGTGCCCCTCCCCACACCCTTCCAAAGGTAAGCTCTGTACGGGATATTATTAACTGAGATTAGCTTTGTTTGCTTTTATATTTTAAATATAGTAAACTCAGTTTAAACTCTTAGGAATAGGTTAAAACAAATAACCAAATAAAACTCACAGCTAGTCCTCCTAATGCCAGAACTCCAGCCACTCCCACAAAAACAAAGATATGATGCCATTTACATGATTTCACTTACATGTGGAATCTAAAGAATGAAATAAATGAATAAAACGGAAATAGTTACACAGAGAGCAGACTGGTGGTTGTGGGACTATGTGGAAAAGGTCAACGGATTAAGAAGCACAAATTGTTCTGTTATTACAGAACAGCCATGGGGATGTAAAATACAGCACAGGGAATACAGTCAATAATACTGCAATAAGTATGTAGTAGTGCCAGGTGGGTACTAGAAATATCGAGGGGATCACTTTGTCAAGTATACGATTGTCTAACCACGATGCCGTACACCTGAAACTAATGCAAAATAATAATGAATGTAAACCATAACTGAACAATAAAATTGAAAGTGCTTTAAAAATTATCATCAGAAAACGAAACAAAGCAAATGAAGAGACGAAGTTTGAACATGGTCAGTGGTACCCTCCCTCCCCTCCCAAATAGACTTGCACATGTTTTTCCCTCCCCACTCTCATCTTTTGCAACAGATTCCTCTGGTTGTACAGAAAAGCACTGTTTCGAGGAAGGCAATGGTTTGGCTGCTAGAACAAAGAACAGAGAGAGTGCTAGAACAAGTTGTTTCTTTGCTGACTGGCGTCAACTGAGATCCCTTCATTGTTTTCACCTTCAATCCCTTCTTTTAAATCTCTTCTTTATCTGAGACAAATTTAATGTCTGTTTTGTAATCATTTGGTCAACAACTATGTATAGTCAATTTTATCCTAAAAACAAAACCTGATGGCATAATGGTTTTAATTGGGGACCAAAAAGTACCTATCAAATTTCCGGAGTTCTGAGACATGCTTTTGGTTGGACTATATAAATGATAAATGCTTCCAGGCACACACAAGGGAACCCTAAAAGCTTTTCCCATAAGTCTAAATTTATCAACAGTATGAAAAATATCAGAGGAAGAACTGCCAGTCCAATACACAGCCCAGCACTTGCTGGGAACAGGGATGAAGAGCTAACTCTTAGCTCTGCCAAGATCTCAATAAAAGACCTGGGCAAGTCCCCTCTGAGATGACTAAGGGACCTTGCAGCACTTTTTTGCTCCAGGGCCGCAAGGCGGAGTCTGAGAGTAGCTGTGAAATACTGAGAACAGCTTCCTGGAACAGGACGCAATGGCTGTGATTACCTTGGAATTGCGCAGCACCAAGAATTCCAAGTAACGAGTGAAGCCAGGTTGGAAAAGGCGCTCCCAGGAACAGGGACTGGGTAAGGCACCAGAGCAGGAAGCCGTTCCACAGCACCGAGATGATATAGAAGTGGGAAAAGTACCTGCCAAGGGAAAACAAGTGGCAATCATCAGGGCAGAGCCACTCATTAGGCAGGAAGATAGTTATTTAGTGTCACGTTCCTCCTCTTTTCCCCCATTCCCAAAGTCCAGTTACACTTTTTCATGAAACCTGAATCCTACAAGTGTTCAGATTTCAAAATTTCCTTTCAAATGATGGGGGCTGGTTCACGCCTAGGAAAAAGAGGTCACCTGCGGTTAACAAGAATATGAGTGACCCTGTTCAACTTAGATTGAGGTTCAATTCACAATCTCTCTTATCTCCTGGTTGCTGGATTGGGTTCAAGTATCAAAATAGAGGGCCCTAGGTACCAGAAGAGAGAACCTAGACGGTGCTAAAAGTCTGGGAAAGATTTCTAAATCCTGAGCAGTACTGCTGCAATAGCCATACAGCTGTTACATAAGATTAGCACAATTACAGGCTCTCCGGGCTGGAAGAAACCTTAGAGGTCTTCTGATTCAGTGTTTTCCTAAACTGTGTTGACCTAAATTATTTAGATGACGAATATTAACTCACAAAACTAGGTATCAACTCCTGATGGTTAGTTAGTGCTCTCATACAATGCCTACTTTGCAATCAACACAGTTACAAATGAAATACAAGTAAAACCACAAAACCCATAGCAATAGCAATCTGCAACGTTAATTGGATGTGAAAGATGATTTTGGTTTGCTGAAACAAAATCACCTAATGTGGCACACAGGGTTCATTTAAGGACTGCTTACTGTTTTTCTCTATTCAAACCAATTCAGAATCATTCTGACTTTCAAAGATGCCTGGAGGTCATTTGGCCTTCCCTGGTCTTCAGTTCATCATGTCATATTTAGCCAACACCCCTCCCACCCCTAGTCTCATTAGGCTCTGACAAAGTAAGATGACCCAGAGTGAGAAGGATTAAATATAAACTCAGGGTCTCCTCTTCCAAATGATCCAGAATATTCTAGTACCAGAACTCAGAGTGCCCCCAGACGATGCTACAACACAGGCTAACACCGGTCTAATCTGATCATTCCATAGTAACCACTTAATTCTCCCAGCTAGTGTTATGAAGTCTATCACTGGATCTGCCCTCTCTGAGCCACACTGTTATTCCTAACTCTGCTTCTCCATGCTCAAGAGCTTAGTTTCTTCAAAAGTTCAGGCATCAACTATCGGACTCATCGAGACAGAACAGACTGATAGCTGTCGAAAATGAAGAGGGTCTGGGGGCTAGGTAAAAATAGATGAGTGGATTATAAAAACAATATAAATCACTTAATGCCTGCCCCCTTCTGCACCCTAAAGCCAAAAATGGCTTTCTATACACTCCGAATAAAATCTAATTTCCATCAAGGCCTGATACTTCAGTGAGCAGTAGACTCACCTCCTGCCCCACCCCTCCCTGACCATACTTTCTAGCTTGGTCACAGCCACTGCTACCAATCTTGCTCTTGGTCAAATTAACCTGCTGGATTTCCTTCTGAAGCACTTACCAATACCTGAAATTCTCTTCCTTGGTTTACAAGATTTGTTTACATATTTATAGTCTGTCTTACAAGAACACAAGCTCCAAGGAGCCTAGAGTAGCTCCTGGCACACAGCAGTACTCCATAAACACCAGTTAAAGATAAGTGAGCATCCCTGGCTGGTGTGGCTCAATGCATTGCGCACCAGCCTGCAAACTGACATGTCATGGTTTGATTCCTGGTCAGGGCACCCAGGTCCTGAGTCCTCAATATGAATGATACATCTATGTTTCTCTCCCTCCCTTTCTCCCCCACTTCTCGCTCTAAAAATAAATAAAATCTTTTAATAAAAGGTGAGTGAAAGAGAAGGTATCACTTAAGGTAACTCCCAGCCTAAGTACTCTCAGATTAATCAGTCAATTAAATTTAAAACCCTTTAAAATTTTCTTTGAAAAAAAAAAAAAAATTGACCAAGGACATTATTATTTGTCAGGCATCGAGCCAGGGATATGGTTAACATAAGACAAATTTAATGTTTGTGAAGTGTACAGTCTAGAGCAGTCTTCCATAGAGGAGTCTTCCATAGATTGACTCCTTTCAATAGTGTGATGAAGGTTATAGGCCCTTTCTCAAAGTGTTACAACAGGCATAGGGATTATAAAGGAAAAGAACTGTATTGAAATGTAGGTTACACAACTACTAAAAAACAAATTTGTGATATTCATGTGTTTCTTAAGTAATTTATCAAATAAAATCTGCAGTGATGAAAGTAATGTTCTGAGGTCTCCAATATTTTTATAGGAAAACTGTCACAAAATTGCAGGTGCTGCTAATTCTACTCTGGTTTGTTGATTACACTCGTCATTAAGGAAATGCTGAATTTCAGCTAGGTTTGTAAAATAAAGATGTAATTCTCCCCTAAGTTTGCCCTGAATGCTATCCACGGATCCTCTGGACCTCTAGATAGAAACCCTGGACCCCAGTGGGAAAGTTTGAACAGCTCTCTTTGCTTCTAGAGCTCAATTCAACTGCAATGTTTCCATAACGTTTTGAAATTCTGGAAACAGGACCACTCCCATACACTTCGCAAGCCCAGAGCGTTGTGACTCATGTTTAAGGTTACATATTTATTCAGACTTTCTGGGATATCAAAATTCCAAGAACCAAAAAAAAAAAAAAAAAAGAAAGAAAGAAAGAAAGAAAAGAAAAGAAAAAAGAAAAAGAAAGAAAGAAAGAAAGAAAGAAAGGAAGAAAGAAAAGGTGACTGTCACCTTAAAAAAAAATCTTGCAGACAGGGGTAATGGGGTCAAACATACATTTCATGAACTGATTTAAGGTTTTATTCTTGCCTCCTTAAGGAAAAAAACTTTACCTAAGCACTGTTTTTAAGTGCAGAAACCTTGTTCACAGCTGCCTATTTCTAAGCATAAAATTATAATTGACTTCCACTTTTAAAAATACTATTGAATTCTGCATAAAGAAAAATAGTTAAATGTAGTATCTAGGCATCTTTGCCTTTTATGATTGGCCTGGGTTTGCTATCCGTTCTAAAAGAAATGTTCGTTTAAATTTAGAGAAAAGCAAAACACCACAGGAGGTTCCACTCTAGAATTCTGGGAGAAGAAGGTGTAAATTATTTCATGATGTAGTAGAAACTACAAGCAGTGCAAAGCGTACCAGGGGCTGCAGTAGTACATGAGGGCACTACAGTCCAGGGTCATCTGCGGGGCTCGGGTGAAGAGGGTCAGTGCAGCCGAGTGCGGGGACCAGCCTTTGCCACTCCTCCCCACGGGGTGGGTCGTCGATCAAGGAGACAACTAAGGACAACACGCGCAAAGGGCGGGTCTGACTTCATTTCTAGTGCCCTGCGGCCACCTCAAATTAGACTACGAGCTCCTCTAGTGCAGAGAGGCGAAAAGGGAGAATGTGGAGACAAAGGAGACTTTAATTTGCCGCCTGGTGGTGACTAGGCCTAAACTCAGCAGCTCTGCCGTTTCCCGGGAGGGAAGGGCTTCGAAGGGCCACAAGTTCACGTTCCTGCGCGCTGAGTGGTGCGCACGGCTCAGCGACTCGGCGTCGGCGGACACGCCGGGCAATCTGCGCTTAGGGCCACGAAAGGCACTCGGGAGTGAGAGCCCGGCCCCCCGGCCGCGGCAGCGCCGCACGGAGAACCAGCCTCCGCCGGCCGGTGCGCGCCGACCCGGCGCCCGCCTCTGCTGCCCCCTGCCGGCGGCACGAGCCGGACGCCCGGGCTCTCGCCGCCTCTGCCACCAGGGCTCGCGCCCCCGGCGCAGTTACCTCTTGGGGACATCAAAGCTCCGGCAGATGGCCGGGCGCGGTGGCCCTCCACGCTTGGTTTTCCCATAGCGAATCAGGTCCTGGAAGAGCGCGCAGCTGGGAAGCAAGCCGGTCGGCACAAGCTGCAGCAGCAGGGTCAGCAGAAAAGCGGCGGCCAGAGTGAGCCACAGGGCGCGTAGCGGGCTCAGCATCCACAGCGCCGCCCCGGCCCACGCAGCCATGGCCGGCGCAGGACTGGCCGCTTGCACGCCGCGCCCAGGTCTCCGGCGGGCGGGACTTTGGTGACGCGGCAAGAGGTGGAGACGCGCTCCGCCCCTCCCGGTACTTGCCCAGACCCGCGAGGACACCGCCGGGCCGCGAGGGGTCAGAGGGCCCGGTCTCTCAGATGCTCGAGGTCGCTTTCTGTACCTAATCGAACTCAGGGATGCCTGGATGGGATCCAGAGGCCTAGATGGGATCCCAAAATAGGATTCAAAGAAAAGAAACTATAACGAGACCACGTGCCTTCCAGTTTTCATGGCCGCATTTTTTCCAAGGGAAAAAAAAAAATGAAACAACCCTGAATGTTGCATGATATGGCAGTTAGCTACGTTATGGTACAATATCAGGTTGGTATAAAGTGCAGCCATTGACATGGTATTTATGAAGATTGTAGAAACACGGAAAGCTGTTTATAACTGAAATAGGTTTAGTGAAAACTGACTATAAAAGATATGGCTATGATTGCAAACAACTATATTAATACATACATACATACATATATATATATGTATGAGTGACAAAGACAAGTCATACATAAAATGAATAGGATGTTAGGAATATGCGTGATCTAAACATGTAAGGTAGAAAATAAGTCAATTTTAAATAACACAAAAATGAAAGCGGTAAAAAGTTGTATTTAAAAAAAAAATCAGTCCTTTCCCTAGAGGCAAAGTTTTTAACACCCTCCATTACTTCTGATATTTAAGCTCCACGAAGTGATGATGCTATTTCTTGACTCACCTATTTTGAACAATATTAATTTTTAAGTGACAATAAATGAAAAGTTAACTCAGGCAATTTTTAAAGAGCCTTTAAAATGTCAATTCCAAGAACTATTGTCATATGACTATTATACGATAGCCACTGAAATCAACAGGACAGTGTCACTTCCATTTTGGAGCTTACCTTCTTGGGATTGGGTGGCAGGTTAGGGGTGGATAGGTTAAGAGGTAGAGGACTGTCACCCTTCCCTCAATGACATAACCCTCCTAAATAACATCAAGGAACTAAGTGGTTTGGATGGTTAAATGTGCTAACTTTTTAGAGTCTTACTTCTTTGTGCAACGTCACCTAAGGTTTTCCTGATACCTGGAAAGATGTGATAAAAGATAGTGAACTTCAGGGTCCATTTAGGAAAATAGGGCTTTTGTATGACCACGGATCTCTTTTGCAGGGTCACTCCTTTGTTGTTTCTTCATTGTTCTTAGGTTAATCCCACAGAAATGCAGCTGGCCTTTTAGGACACCCTTTCAATCAAGCTACTTATAAGTGCATTGCAGGAACCAAGTCTCCAAGGTAGGAGATTCTTTTATAGTTATCTGTCCCCGGGAAAAGATTGCAAAATAAAGATAGGCAGGGGTGTGTGTGTACTGGAAACAGGAAAGGGAAAGACAGGCTGGAGAGAGAAATTATCCCAGTTGTTTTGGTTGGATTATAATCAGAGTGCACAGCTCTAACAAGCCCCTGTAGAGGGCAGTGGTTGACAGGGAGTCACAAGTCAAGCCTGCCTGAGAGCACTGGTATAAATGTTCAAATCTTTCCTTGAGTAAATTATTTCAAAAGTGGAAAACAAAACCAGCCTAAAGTTTGTTAGAGAGAGCATTCATTGCTGAGAAGTATCAGTTTTTGCTCTTCTTCACTTGTCTGCAGTACATGACAATGCCATCTTCCACTAGGTCAGGCTAAAAACTTAAAATTCAACCATGATTCCTGTCACAACCTAAATATAACTTGTCAGCAAATCCTCTTGACTGTACCATCAAAATACGAATCTAAAACTCATTCACCTCTAGCGTTAATGCCTTACTGTAAGTCCTAGACAGTTCAGTAAATAAGAAAAAGAAATAAAAGACCTAAGGACTGCAAAGTAAGAAACAAACTGTCATTATTTGAAGCTAATATGAAACTCCAATAGTCTATAGAAAAGCTATTAGAACAAGTAGAGTTTCGTAAGGTTCCTGGAAACAAAAATAATTTATAAATATTGATTATTTCTATTTCTCAGGAACAAACAGAAAGTAAATGGTTTTTTAAAAACTTTTGTCATATCTTCTCAGGAAAACATAGCTCTATTGAGTATCTGTTACATCCTATGGAGAACTTCAATCTTAGGTCATAGCGTTAAAAGTTCACCTGTGTGAAATGATTCCAATTGAATAGGTTTGTAGAAGAATAGCAACTGGTTCTTTCCTCAAAAGAAATCCTGGTGTCAAGGAAGGGTACAAGTTTTACCCTCTGAAAATGGAGAGGCATCTTAAAGATGATGCCAATAACGATCGACAGTGGTCTGAGGAACAGCTCATTGCTGGAAACGTTTGCTTAGCTGAACTTGTTATAGGCCAGACTGAGGTGGATATCATGAGTTATGCTACACAGGATATTTTTGAAATACTGGAGAAATCCTGGTTGCTCCAAGACTATACGTACACTGCTTGATACGAAGACCGAATTTGGTGTTGATGTCACCTCCAAAGAAATTGTTCTTGCTGATGTTATTGATAATGATTCCTGGAGACTCTGGCCTTATGGAGATAGAAGCCAACAGAAAGCCAAATAGTCATAGCATGACCTCAAGGAAGAAACTGCTGAAAGGCTCCAGATGGTAAAGGAAAATTTTGAGTGGGTTGCTGAAGGAGTAGGAATTGCTTCTGAAACCAGAAAGTCCATACAGGGTTATAGTGCTGATGGGTTTAACTTCTGATCACAATCACTGTGAAAAAATTAAGAAACTTTGTGGAAACTTTGTCATTCCATGTGAACTTTGGGTAACTTCTGCCCATAAAGGACCAGATGGAACTCTGAGGATTAAATACTGAAGGAAATGATGTTCCAACCAACACACTATTTTTTTGTTTGTTTGTTTTTCATGGTTGTCCTTTTTTTTTTAAATTTAATTTTATTGTTGTTGTATTACATCCATCCCCTTTTTGCTCCCCCTCCCCACAAACACACTATTAATCAGCAAATTATAAATTAAAACCATAACGGAATACAATCATATCAGAATGGCTAAAATGAAAACAATTAAAATATTTAAATATTAAGGTTTCTAGATCAGCTGGGATCATTGACCATTGCTGAGGCAGTAGAAATTGGTACAGCCACTTTAGAAAAGAAGTTAGCATTATCCAGTAAAGTTGACACTATATTTTACAGCCTAGCAATTCCACTACTGGGTGTATGTTAGAGAAATGCACAGGACATTAACAATAGTTCAAAATTGGGAATGACCCAAATGCCTATCAACAGTAGAATAGATAAATATAGTGAGCTGTGTTCAGTCAATCCAACACTCGAGGGCAAATAAAACAAACCTGCTACATACAGCTCAGTGCAACTAGGTTTAATCTCACAAACATAATGCTGGTTGAGAAAAGTCAAGACAACACAAAACTAAACACTGTAATTCTACTTGCATAAAGTGCAAAAACAGGAAAAAAGCAAGGAAATTATTATCAAAGTCAGGTCACTTAAAAGGGAGAGAAATTTGTGTTTGGAAACAGGTTTTGGATATATACATCAGAGATTTCTGGGGTTCTAGCAATGTCCTATTTATTGACCTGTGATGGCTACATGAGTGTTTATTTTATAATTATTATTATGATGCTGTATATTTATGTTTAATGCACTTTATGTATCTTTATTGTATTTCACAGTAAAAAATGTTACAAATGTATATTTGTTATCTATTTCATAACACTGCATTGCTACTACCCTGGTCCAAGCCACTTTTGTTTCTCTACTGTATGTATGATACCAGGAGAGTAACTTAACTAGTCTCCCCACTTCCACCTATTGTCCCACTTACAATCTATTCTCAACACGGTGGCCAGAGTAATCCTGTTAAAAATATATGTCCATCATGTCACTCCCCTGTGCAAAACCTCCCATTGGGAGCCCAATTTGTTCATAGTAAAAGTTAAATCTTGACAGTGACCTATCTAC
This sequence comes from Noctilio leporinus, assembly GCA_004026585.1. Lineage (NCBI taxonomy): Eukaryota > Metazoa > Chordata > Mammalia > Chiroptera > Noctilionidae > Noctilio > Noctilio leporinus. The sequence goes on from PVIW01000488.1 coordinate 276,365, forward strand.
AAGGCACTACTAGCTAGCTACACATTCTGTCAAACAACTAGCCCATCCCAATCCATCTGAGTTCATCTCCTATTCTCTTCTCGGCTTACCTCTGTCTAGGCTGCACTGGCTTTATTAATCTCTTGAGGCTGTCATAACAAAATACCATATACTTGTACAACACAAATGTATTCTTACCATTCTTGAGGTGTAAAGTCCCAGGCCAAAGTCCAGCAGGATCAGTTTCTGATGAGATTGTTCTATCTGACTTGTAGTCAGCTGACTGCTTGCTGTGTCCTCACGGGACCTTCCCCTGTGCTTGCACCAAGGAGAGAGAGCGCCAGCCCTTGACTCCCTGGCATGTCTTCTTATAAGGACACGAATCCTATCAGGTTCAGGACTCCTTTCCTTTATGATTTCATTTAACCTTAATGACTTCCTTACTCCAAATACAACCACATGGGGGATTAGAACTCCAACGTATAAATTTTGGGAGGACACCTACATTTAGTTCATAGCATCAGCCCTGTGGCTATTCAAACACAACAATCCTGAATACCTTCCACACGTGATATTCCCTCTCCCTGCAGTGTTCTTCTAGGTAAGTGGAAGGCTCACTCCATCATTGTCATAAGTGAAACTTTTCCCAATCTTAAATTTATAGTAGCAGCCTCCTCCTACTTCTTATGCTCCTTTAATATTTCTCCACGACATGCTATACCATAGACATTCATTTTTTATTTTATTGTCTCTATTAAAATGCATACACCATATAGGCCAAGATTTTTGTCATTTTGTTTACTGCTACATCCGTAGCCCCTAGAACAGTATCTAATTACATAGGAGGTGCTTAGTAAACATCTGTGGAATGACTGAATAAATGAACTAATGGTGAACAAGTTTCCTGAGTCTCCACTACGTGTGAGGTTTTACAGGAAAGCTATGGGGAGGAATCCACAGCAGCAAGATCAGAGGCTCCTAGGGCAGTGGGATGGAGTGGAAGCCTAGGGGGTTGGTGGCAGACAAATTTGGGTTAAACTGACCATTTCATCACTGACCATGAGCTGTGTCACCTTATCTGGGTTTATTTTTGCCTCTGAAGTTGAAGGCATCTCCCAGGGCCGCTGTGAGGGCTGAGGGAAGTTAGGGGTGGCATGGGAAGCTCTGTACAGAAGAGTTTCTCCGCCAGCCTCCGTGCCTCTTACTCTCTTCCTCTGATTGACAGGCACAATGCGTTCTTCCTGAAGGACATCCCATGACAATTGTCTTAATGAAGGCACCTTATGCATCACTTGTCACGCAGGTGTTCAGAAATGCTTATTTCATGTCCACTGGGAAAAACCACCACAATGAAGGGGAAAACAAAGAGGAAGGAGGCCTAGGGGTGTACTGCCTCGTGGGTGTGGTCAATGAAGGCCGCTGGGAGGTCCTAAGACACGAAGAAAGGGAACGAATGGGAGGGGAGTGAGGGTGAATGCTTTTGAGAGGTGTGTTCTTTGCTGCTTTTCCTTCCCAGCTTGAACTCCTGTTCTCTCATTGCTTCCCTCCTCCTTCCACTCCACAGGCACCCAATCACATGCCCTTTCTTCCTTGCAGCAGAGGTGGGGGTGGTGGGGTTCACCTAGGGCTGGGGACCTACACAGCCCTTGACGTTTTCGTCTTTTTACAGGCGCCTCTCACTGCTCTCTGCCTTTTGTCTTGTCCACCTTTCTCTACCATGTTCCCACTCATTTTCCACCCTGCTGCCAGCAGGAGCTGGAAGGTCTGGTTGTGTTGCTTCTCTGTTTATAATTCAGTCAGTGTCCTGCCTTTGCCTGGTGTGAAGCTTGGAACTGCCGCGGGTCCTGCTGCTCCCCAGCCGGCTCTGGGCAGCGTTCTGCCTGAGTCTCTCAAGGCCAGTTTGGCCTGGTTTCCTCGTAGCTAAGGTGGGAGCCCCTGGCCTCCAGTGCACTTGGCTCGGCTCTTTGCTTTCAGCTGCTCCAGGCATTGCAGCTGATGTATGCCCATCCTTGCCATATGCCCTCAGTTCCTTCTGCCATGTTATGGGTTGAATTGTGTCTCACAAAAATTCAGATGTTGAAGTCTGAATTAATAACCCCCTGGTACCTCAGAATGTGACCTTATTTGGAGATAGGGTCTTTCAAGTATTTATTCATTCAACAAATTATTTAAGCACAAGCACTGTTTGTGACAATATGTGGTGTTCCCCATCCATGAGTAGTAATCTGCCCCCACCCCACTACTCTTGACCCTGCCAATAGAGTCTGAGCGTTAAAAAAAAAATTGATAGACTTAATTTTTTCTATTATTGTTTAAAGGCACTTTTTAAAAAAGGTTTTATTTATTTTATTATTTCTAAAGAGAGGGAAAAGGAGAAAGGGAGAGAGACATCAGTGTATGGTTGCCTTTTACCTTCCTCCAGCTTCAGACCTGGCTTGCAACCTGGTTATGTGTCCTGGCTGGGAATTGAACCAGCGACCTTTAGGTTTGCAGGCCGGCGCCTTATCCGCTGTGCTATCAGCCAGAGCAGACTTAATATTTTTAGAGCACTTTTAGGTTTACTGAGAAGTGAGCAGAAAGTACAGACAGCTTTCAAATAATTTTTTATTATCCTTTTTATGTCCATAACATCTATAGAGATATTCACTTTTTAATTTACGACATTAGTGATTTGGGTCCTCTCTTTTTTCTTAGCCTGGCTAGATGCTTATTTGCTTTATTAATCTTGTCAAAGAACCAGTTTTTGCTTTGTTGATTTTTCTCCACTGATTTCCTATTTTTAATTTCATTGATTTCTGCTCAAATTCTTATTATTTCTTTTCTTCTGCTTACCTGGGATTTAATTTGCTCATTGCTTTCTAGTTTTATAAGATATAAACTTAGATTATTACTTTTATACTTTTCTTCTATTCTAACATATGCATTTAGTGCTATGAATTTCCCTCTAAGTACTGCTTGTGCAGCAACCCACAAATTTTGATAAGTTGTGTTTCATTTAGATAAAAATATTTTAAAATTTTCTCTTGAGGTGTTTTTATTGATCCGTGTGTTATTTAGAAGTGTGTTGCTTAATATCCATGTGTTTTGGAATTTTTCAGTTATCTTTCTGTTATTTATAACAGAAGAGAAGTGACAGAAGAGAAGTGACTGACAATTTTCTGGGAAAGACTTTTCTTTCTTTGGGATTTAACTCCTCTAGACTTTGTTTCTACAGCTGTTAAATGTCTTAAAATATAATTTTTGGTTTTGCTTCCATTGTGTTTTATTTATTTCTTTTAAATTTTAAAAATGTATCGACTTAGAGAGTGAGAGGGGGAGAAAAGAGGGAGAGGGAGGGAGACAGAGAGAGAAAGGGAGGGAGAGAGAGATTTGTTATCCCACTTATTTATGCATTCATTGGTTGATTCTTGTGTGTGCCCTGACCAGAGATCAAACCCACAACCTTGGTGTATCTGGGTGATGCTCTAACAACTGAGCATCCAGCCAGGGTAATTGTTTTCTATTTTTTATGGCAGGAGTGATACTCTGCTGCTGCCATCTACATCTTATGGAAACAATCCATTGTTTATAAAATTTCTTTGTAGCCATCTATGGTGAAATGTGTAATGATGAGTTAGAAAAAAAATCTATGAATTGGCAAAGGCAGATGAAAAAAGGCTTATCTGTAGTAGCTTGGGCTTTAGGTAAAAGAAGATATCGACTTGTCTGCTTTCTAGGTGTTTATCTTAGATCCAATTTCTTGGTCACTGGTTCTATATTTTTTATTTGCCTTTCTCAATTGAGAAAATAACATTAAAATTGTCAAAGATTTTGATACTTCTGCCTGTCACAAACAAATACCAAACCACTTGAAAGGGATTGTCAGAGAAAAGTAATTCATATCAAAGATGAATTCCTTAAATGGTATAGAACTCATTTGCAATCAATCTACTATGAGTGACAAAAATCAGAAATACGGAACACTAAGAAACAAATAATTGAATCAAGTTTTGAAAAATATAAAATAACTATGTTCAAATGATCAAAGACACAATAGAAGGAATCAACCAGAGAAAGAATGCACTATTAGGAAAAGATCATGCAAGTTTTATAGAACCAAATAGAAGAAAAAAAAGTGATTGAATAGCCAGTTAGAAACCTGGAAGCTAAATTATGGCAGATACCCAGAAGGCAGCAAAAACTGATAAAGATGAAAAATGAAAGAAGATAAGTAACAAGGAAGAGTAAGAGAGAGAGCCAGTATATAATCAGTAGGATGCCAAAAGGAAAAAAAAAAAAAAGAAAGATGCAAAACCAATAAAGTTTGAAAAGGAAGTGTTTGAGAATTTTTCCAATTTGATTAAAATGATGAATCTTCATATTTAAGAAACATAATAAATCTTGAGTAGAATAAATACAAATAGATATCTACATACAGAAGAAAAAATAAATACTGGAGACAAAACACACATGAAAACTCTTTATTGCAGCCAGAGAAGACAAATTACCTAGGTGTAATAATTAGACCAACTATAGCAATAATAGAATCCAGAAATCAATAGTCATAAATATTTTGGTTTAATCTGTATTGTATTTTTATTACCATTTAATCCCCTTATAACCTCCTCCCCCAGCAATCACCACACTGTTGTTCATGTCCATGAGTCATTTTTCCTTTTTGTTCAATCTCCAAAGGGGATGTAAAGACGCCAATAGACACATGAAAAGGTGCTCAACGTCACTAATCATCAGATAAACACAAACTAAAACCACAATGAAGTAGTCCCTCATACCTGTCAGATGGCTATCATCAATTAAATAAACAAACAAGTGCTGGCCAGGGTGTGGAGAAAGGGAACCCTTTTGCACTGTTGGTGGGAATACAGATTGGTACAGCCACTATAAAGAGCAGTATGGAGATATCTCAAAAAATTTTTTAAATAAATTAAAAATATCCAAAGGAAACCAAAACACTAATTTGAAAGAACATAAGCACCTCTGTGATCATTGCAGCATTATTACGATTGGCAAGATAAGGAAGCAGCCCTAGTGTCCATCAGTAGATAAGTATATAAAACAACTATTTGACATTGATACAATGGAATACCACTCAGTTGTTAAAAAGAACATTTTACTCTTTGCAACACTATGAATGGGCTTGGAGAACATTATGCTAACTGAAATAAGTCAGTCAGAGAAGACAAATGCCATATGATTTCACTCATATGGAATCTAAGAATAACATTTCAAAATATTAGAGCAAAATAACTGTCGGTTAGATTTTATACAAAAACTATCATTCAAGAATAATAGAAGAGAATTCTTTAAAAATCAAAGAAGTGGGCCTTGGCTGGTAGCACAGTGGGTAAGGCGCTGACCTGTGAACCCAAAGGTCACTGGTTCAATTCCCAGCCAGGGCACATAACCAGGTTGCAAGCCAGGTCTCCAGTGAGGTCTATATCTGGAGGCAGGTGAGAGGCAACCATACATTCTTGTTTCTCTCCCTCTCTGCCTCTCTCCCTTCCCCTCTCTCTAAAAATAATAAATAGAATCTTTTAAAAAATCAAAGAAGTGAAGTTTATTATTCATAGGGAAGAAGATCACTGAACCCATAAGATGAGAGATGCAGTAAACAGTAAACAATGTAATTGGTGATGTGTTTGCTTAAATTACTAAGTACTAGCTTTGTAAAACAATAATGACAAACTTTTATGGTATAAAAAATAAAGTTGGAATAAATAGTAGGTAACAATTATGATGGGGTGAAGTGGTAATTGCTTTTAAAATCTTTGTGTTTTGGGGAAGGATAAGAACTATTATATTTGACTTAAGGTTTCAATGTTACAAATATAAGGATAAACAGTACAATTGAAGTAGGATCCAAGCCAGTTTGTGTGTGGGGGGGAAATGAATAAAGAAAAATTATATACAAATGATCAATAAGCACATCAAAAGAGTTTCACCAGTATTATCCATTGGAAAAATGAAAATCTAAACCTCAATGAGATATAACTTCATAACCAGTAGGATGACTATAATCAAATAATAAGTTTTGTGGAAAGATCAGAACCCTCCTACACCTCCGGTTAAAATGTAAAAATGGAGCATGTGCCTTGGAAAATAGTCTAAAATTTCCTCAGAAAGTTAAACATAAAGGTACCATTTAACAATTTCACCTCTAGGTGTTTAACCATAAGAGCTGAAAACATATATCCACACAAAAGCTTGACCATGAATGTTCATAGCAGCATTATTCAATTGTCAAAAATGAATACAATCCAAATGTCTATAAACAAAGTGTGCATATCCTTACAATGGAAGGTACTGGCCGTAAGAAGGAATGAAGTACTGATGCATGCTACGATATAGATGAACCTTGAAAACAGAGTAAAAGAAACCAGTTATAAAGGACCACATAACAACCCATTGAGATCTGAGGGTGGATGACTTATACCCCTCCTAGCCCCCAAATGCAATCTTACTTAGAACTTCAGACCTATCTTCTAGGAAAAGCAAGATCCCAGACCTGTTGGGCCTCCCAATCTCCGTTTCCTTTCCTAAATTCACCAAGCAGGTGAGTCATTCTTTCCCCCACTGGGAGGACTGAGTGATGGGGACTGGAAGTGATGCCAGATACGGTCTTTTTCTGTTTTTTCTTTCTTTATCTTGGTAACCCCTCCAAACAGTGCTTGGTACTGAGTAAGCACTGACATGACTCCTTCATTCACCAAATGTTTCTTGAGCACCCACCATGGGCAAAACCTATAGTGAGGAATACATAGGCTGAGCTACAGCCTCTGAAAGCTAGCATTTTGGTTGGGGGATGACAATGCTAAGCATCTGAACAATTAAACCATAATCAGCCCCTTTCATTGTTGGATATTCCAAGCCTCAGTCCTGAAACTTGTCTTGGCTCCACTTCCACTCACTTCCTTGGTGACCTCATGTCTCAGGGGCTGGAAGAAAGATGCCAGTCCTAATCTTTCCCTTGAACTCTGTCCTAATTTATCTCATTTTTAAGAATGAATATTTTAAAACCATCTTAAATTTATCCCTAAAAGCAATCTCTGATCTTTCCTCCTTCACCCCTCCCCTCAGTCAAATCTACTCATGTCTCAATTTCACCTGAAACTGGTATCACCTTTGCTTCACCTTTGCTTCAAAAATTCAGTCTTCTAGAATACCACATCTAATCCATCTGAACACCCTGCTAGTTTTACCTTCAAAATATGCCTAAATTTGATGCCATTTCATTATCTCCCGCTATGAACCGGGCCCAAGTCACCTTCATTTCCTGCCTGGATTATAATAATCTTCTAATTCCCACCTCTGTCTTGGTCTCTAAGGTCTATTTTCAACACAGCAGCTTCAGTGATTCCTGTTAAAGGCTGTCTTGTCTCTGCTAAACCCTTTCGTGGCTTTTCCTAGTACTTAGAGGCACATCCAAAATTGTACATACATGGTCCTATCTGGTCTGCCCCTGCTACCTCTTTGACTTCATCTTCTCCTGATCTTGTCTATATTCATTCCACTCCCCACACGCTGGCCTCTGAGTTATTCTTTAGCCTGCTCAGCATGCTCCTGACTTAGGCCTGTGCACTTCTGTTCCATTTGATCACACAGCTCTCCCCCAGATGTCTGCATGGCTGACTCCCTTTGCCTTTTGAAGGTTCCCACTCAAAATTAACAGAGACCAGCCTATATATAATAGTATGCCCCCCATCCAGGATTTTCCTCCTTAGTATCCTCCACATCACTCATCAGAATCAGATGTACCGTCATATATGTGTTTATTGTTTGTCTCTTCTATGAGAATAAATGCTCCAGGAGGGCAGGACTTGGTTTATGGTTATTGTTTTTCTAGTGCCTTTGTCAGTGCCAGGCATATAGGTGCTCAACAGGTAGTGTTGAATGAATGAATAAATCATTCTATATCTATTCAAGACATCAATAGAAGAAATGTAAGGTCATACACAATGTTCTTGCCAAATTAATAATATATTATTTAATATATTGGCCTATTATTTTTATTATTACTATCCCAATAATTATGTGCAAAAGTCATTGTTCATTATTACGTATGACAAGCAGGATTGATGTTCTATTATTTTATTTAGGTTAATAACAAAACCTGACATGAGTAATGGATAAAACATGAGGAAATAGGACAATTGAAAGGAAGAGAGTGGGAGTTAAACTTTCCTTCCTATATGACTTACATCATTTTAAAACATCATTTTAATAATGTGCTTCCTAGTCTACTTACCATATTCAATTCATATAACACAGAAATTCATTTCCTAAGTAAATATACATTTTCCAGTTGGCGCACAAAAAAAGCAATCTTTAAGGAGAAAAAACATTTGAGCCAAATGCATAGTATACTGGAAATTGATTAGGCTTGGTTAGTCTGTCTTAGTAAAAATCTTTACAAAATTAAGTGAAAATACTTCAGCAGTTTCTGCTCCTTGGAATTGCTTGCCAATATCAATTTACCTGGAGCCTCTTTCCATGCAATCGATTATAGTTTCATGACCCAAGTTAGTATCTATTTGAATTTTTTCTTAATAATTACAAAGAAATTTTAACATAAAAGCAACACTAATTTTAGCTATAGCTCCTACTTGGGCACTTCCCTGAATTTCTTTACATTGTTACCGGACAATGTAAAGGAGGGGACATTTCCTGAGGTTTAGAACCTAATCTGCGGAAACTATCTGTGTGCATTCAACCTATTTATTCAAAGCCTTCTATGCGCTAAACATATTGTGAGGAGCTGGATGTTCAAAGAATGAGTAAGACCCACCCACAAGGAGCTAAGTTATAAAACTGAAATTCCTGCTTTCACCTTCTTACTTATCCTATAGTAGCAGCCTCTAAATTGTTTTTACTGACTTGATGATTGGCACATTATTGATTCCAAACTATGGCCTTTTTTTCAGTCAGAGTGGGTTATTTATAGGACTAGTTTAGAAAGTATAGGTTTTCTACAGTCTATGGAGTGACCTAGTTGCAGAAGTGCTAAAGAATACTCTAAATTCTATTATAAATATCCCTGAGGACACAACATTTTATTATCTTTTTTCAATATATGTATCTTCAATATATATATATTGAAGCAGCAGTTTATTTTATTTTTACTTTAAGAGAGGGAAGGGTCTATAGTGGGGGGGAGGGGGTATTTAGAAATTGCAAGACCACTGGGGAATCAGGCTTTAGTGTGACCAGCTAGGTAACCAGAAACAAGCCTTGTTACCATGCTGGGTCCCAGTTTGTTCACTTGTTAAACAAGGTGGTTGGATTACATCAGCAAGTCTCAACCTTAATGTACGTACTAGTCACCTGGGAGTTTTGGTTAAAATGAAGATTCTGCGGGGTGGAGTGGGGCCTGTGATTCTGCATATCTAATAAGCTCTCAGGCAATGATACCTATGCTGCTGGTCTGTGGCCTACAGCATGGCCCGATCATGAGTGACAAGGGCAAGATCAGTATTGGTCCATAGAAAGATGTGAGAGTATGAATGACCTATGGACACAGACAACAGTGTGGAGATTGACTGGGGGAGTGGGTGGTGGGCTGGGCAGAAGGCAAAGGGAGAAAACATTGGAACAACTGTAATAGAATCAACAAAAATAAATAAACTTAAAAAAAGGAAAGATAACATGAGTTACGCATGTAATTTTAAATTCTTAGAAGCCATGTAAAAAGGTTAAAATAAAGAGTTAAAAATTAATTGTGAACACATTTTTATTTAATCTCATAATAAAATGACTATGCCATCACTGTAAAAATTATAACTGAGATATTTTACATTATTTTTTTTTCATAGTAAGTCTTTGAATCTGTGTTTTACACTTACCATGTATTTCAATTTGGACTAGCCATATTTTAAGTGCTCAATAGTCACATATGTTCTACCTACCAGTTAGGACCATTCAGGCTGGACCATCTCTATAACCCTTTTCAGTGCTAGTAACATTCTCCTATGACTCAAAATTACCTTTTGTTTCAAATAGACTTCTGCCTTCAGGTGGCGCTAATGTTCTTTGCTTCATCCTTGAAAATTTATTTTTTGCTCGGGTGAGAGTCGTACAAAAGGCCATTTAACATTAGTTTTTATTCATTTAGTCCCTTTTCTTAATCTATTCCTTCCTTAATTTATGTTTATGGGATGTAATAAATGTTAAGTATATTATATTCTCTGTAACTTTGTCCAATAAAATTATTATTAATTTAATTATAGGAGGAACAAAGTCATTCTTATCCATTATTGGAGGGAGAAGCTATATAATATTGATCTATGATTGTGTAATAGTTTTAGGTACAAGATTCTGACTAGCTATTTAACAGAACAAAAGTGGAAACAAGGAAATTGCTGCCCATTATGTATCAGGTTTAAATAATAACTTTGTGACACATTGTTTTATGACTGGTACTTTGTATTGATGGTTTATGTGTTGAATTTTCTAAAAGATAAATGGTGAATATGAAAATTAACCTCATTTTCAACTCTGTAATTTTGTCTATCCTCCTGAGAGATTATAGTTTCTGAAAGAATAATTTTAATATTCTGCTTTGCTTTAAGAAGGTATGTTCACTTACAAATTTTTTAAAAACTTGATAGTAGTTCTTTTGTCAGAGTGCCTCTAATGATAACTACAATGTGTCAGATGTCATGAACAAGGGATTTAAATATTTTCACTTATCCTTGGAGTAAACCAATGTGGTACTTTCATTATCCCCACATTTCAAGTGAGAAAATGGATGCTTGAGAGATTAAATAACTTGTCCTGGGTACAAGACCATTAAGAGGCGGAGCAGGAATTCACATCCAGCTTGTTAGACCCTTAAGTTCATTCCTTTAACTACTACACAACGTTGAGGAAGCACCTTTCCTCTGTTTTAAGCCAAATTTGCTGATCAGTTGACAAATTAGCCAACAAAAACTACAATCTACAATATCTAAGTCTAGAATATTCATGGTGGAGGAGGGTGGTGTCTTTTATAATGATAAGCCTTAACACATTTTAAAAAGACCTCTCCTATCTGGTGGCACAGTGGAAAAGGCACTGGCCTGCGAACCCAAAGGTTGTGGTTCGATTTCCAGTCAGGGCACATAACCAGGTTGCAAACCAGGTCTCCAGCTGTATCCAAGCTGGAAGCAGGTGAAAGGCAACCACACATTGATGTCTCTCTCCCTCCCTGCCTCTCTCCCTTCCCCTCTCTCTAAAGATAATAAAACTTTTAACCATCTAAATAAATAAATAAATAAATAAAAACAAGGCCAGAGAGCCAAAAGCTCTGGTACTTTTGGTCTGAGTTGTCATTTGACTAGTGATGCCCTAAGCCAAGTCAGCTGCACTCCAGCTTATATGTCTACAAAGCAGAGTGAAATGGGCATCTCTTTCATGAATGCATAGGTTGAGTACATGACCTGATTTCATGACAAGTCACATCACAAATGCCTGTACATAACCATTGTAAAAGTATATTTATGTGCTCCCTTTTTGATGGCATACAATACAAAATGGTGTGTGTGTGTGTGTGTGTGTGAAAGAGAGAGAGAGAGAGAGAGAGAGAGAGAGAGAGAGAGAGAGAGAGAATTATAGAACTGAGTTCAAGCCCTCCCCCCCCTTCCCTACTGGCTCTATTATCTTGAGTATCTTAGTAAATCCCTTCTGGAACATCAGTTTCCTCAAATAAAAATAAAGGCTATTTTTTTTCCTGAGGGTGTGTCATGAAAATTAAATGAAATGATGTATGTAAAGTCTCCAGTACATAGTTACTACTCAATGTTAATTTTGTAAATGAATAAAGTAGAAATATCCATAAACTAAAGTACATCCCTACCTGCCTACTTTACTTTTTACAGGAACTTGATATCCAGTGATGAATGGAACAGAAGGCTACTCCCCAGGCAAAGACAGTTGACCTCCCCCATGCCCCCAAATTCTCCATTTTTTAATGAAATTGGGCCAAGTTCATCTAATTTCTGCAGCAAACTGCTTTAGTTCTCTACTTTGCTTTGGCAGTGAACACCAGTCTCTTAAGTAATCTTGTGGAAGGGCTCATGAAGACATTATGGTATTTGGCTCCCTATCTTATCCAAGATGCCTGGATGAAAAATTTGTCTTTCCTTCCCCTCTTTCAGACAAAGGAGTTATAACTACTTTAGCATATTATTGAGGCAAAAAGACATGACGGAAACGTGACTCCGGGCTGACTTTTATAGGTCCTGATTTGGATGTGTTGCACAGGCGGAAAAAATACATTGTTTTAAAAAATGTCCACATTTTGTGATATGAAAGAGATCCTTTTTTTCCTATTTTTTCCCCTTCATCCTTTCCTCTCTCCCCCTCATCTTCCTTGTCCTCCTCCTCTTCCTCTTTGACAGTATGTGGCAGCATCCGAGAACATACAAATCTTGAAACTTTTCACTGGGTTCTTGAAAACCTGCCCCAACATTTTTCCCCATCAAATTCCCTCTCTTCTTGCTGGCCAGGAACAAAGCCACCCAAGCCAAGTGGTCACGGTTCGCTTCACACATAAGGAGAAGGAAAATCTATTTAATACCCCCAAAGATTAAAGGATAGTTTGCTTCTGACACTAAAACAGGATCTTGGAAAAAAGAGATTCATGAAAGGAGCATGAATCCAGAACATCTTCCAAGGACTTTGAGATGCCCAAACAAATAGGAAATGTAACAACTTCTTTGTGTCATGTGTTTTGGAAAATGAGTGGAGAGTCGCAGAAAGAGGGAAAACTTTATCAAGAAGGATAGACAAAAGTCTGGCATGAATGGTACCTCAACGCAGATAAGAGAGATTCAAGTGTGATGGTTTTGGATTATACACAAGGTTGAATTAACAGGGAGTTTTCCCACAAGGGAAGCTGGTGTCTGCTGTGCTTTCTCTGGAGTAGCTCAAAGTAAATAGTGATGTGTGTGGTAAACCAGTAATGGGAAAAAGTGCAGAAATCATTCACACTTGGCCCCCACTTCCATTCCCCTACGCTCTCCCTTACCCCGTCTAGCTGCCTTCATTGCTCATATTATAGAAGTGGTCAGCAGAGAGGTACAGAGGTGCAGTGGAAGTGGTACAGGCTTTGTAGCCACATGAAAGAGAGTTTGAATCCCTGCTCTGCTCCTACGGACCCTGTCGAATCACTTAGCTTCCCTGATTCTTAACTTCCCCCTCCTCTGGAAATGCAAATATTATCTGCCCTGATAACCTAACCAACTTGTTGTGAGAATCGCATTAGGTAATGGAAAGGAAAGTGCTTTGTAAATTACCGAGTGCTGCAAACGTCAAGTTCAATGATAACGATGACCTAAGGAATGGATGCATCTTATGTCTGGATTTCCGCAGACCTCAGGTTCAGGATTACTGACGAAATCTCCTTTCCTTCTTCTCTTTGTCAAATACCAGATGGGACAATCGGTCAGCCTTCATCAGATGGATTAATCATATTCCAGCGTAGAAGAGCAAGTGCCTCATGGCCTCAGCTCCCAGCAAGTAGCTCTGTCAGAAGCTCTGTTTTCTTAATCCCTACGATGCACCAGACGCCAAGCTAGCTAGCTTACCTTGGCTTTCTTACTAATGCACCCATGTACAGAAGAGAGAAATGAGGATCCAGAAACATAAATATTTGCTCAAGTTCACTAGCTGTTGAGTGTGAGGACCAGAATCCTAAGGCGGGAGCCATGTTTTCTCACAGGGTGTAAGGGTATAACGCTAGAGAGCTAGCTTTCCCCTTCACCTTGCTTTTCCCCTCTTGCTCCCTCTTCCTCCTCCTCTTTCCTTCTCCCTCTCTTCCTTTCCCTCCCTTCTTCTATTTTCTGCAGTATAAAGGTTTCTTCACTAAATAACCAGGAGAAATTTATAAGGAAATTAAAATACAGCCAAGCAAGAGTTCAAACTCTAATTTCTTTTTAAAAAATTGTTGTTGTATTACAGTTGCCCATTTTTACCTGGTTGCTCTCTCCTGCCCGGCCCACCCCCGCCCACCTATAGTCAATCCCCACCCTGTTGTCCACGTCTTTATACTAGTTCCTTGTGTTAATTGCACAAAAATACAGTAAGTCCTCATTTAACATCATCAGTAGGTTATTGGGAACTGCAACTTTAAGAGAAATGACACAGAACCAATTTTGGTCACCATAGACCAATTAACATGAACACGAGTTAAGTTCCTATGGCATATTTCTGATCACAAAAACACCACCAAACTTCTAAATAAAAATCCCAAACCCTTCTAAGAGTAAACATTGAAATAAATGTGTGCTATACATATGTTAAAAAAATAGTAATAAAAACAAGTAAAACCATTCTTTCCCAACCCACTTATGCTGGTGCAAGACACCAGGTGAGACCTGACTGAGGTTAGGACACCCTCCCATCCCAGGGTGCACCCACACCCACTCAGACTGGGGCAATGTAGACACGCCAGCTCATCACATGTGCACACTCTGTGAATGGGCTTAGAAATTGGTGTCCCCATAGAGGAGCCCATGCAGATATGGGAGGATGTGTGAATTCCACACAGACAGAGGCCCTGGCTGGAAACTGATTTTTCTCATGAAATGTTATAATGGAACCACTTGAATGAAATATTCTGCAAGGACTTGCTGCACACGAATACTTTTCATTGTAAATTCTAGAAGCTGAACATCACAGATTAAATTTAAGTCTCCTTTGACCCCATTCCCATTTGTCCTATTCACTACTTCAGATGTAACTACTACTATTGTTTTAGCATGTATAGCCATGCTCAGCATCCTGCCGTGGTGGTCAACCATAGAATGCATAGATGAGAGTGTTTGGTAAAATTATTATAGCATGGAGCTAAAAAATTCCTGTTGCCTAGTGCTGTTGTAGTCATGTTGTAAAGTTGTAATGCTATAAAGCAAGCATATGGCAGTGAGGTGATGCTGGTGTAAACTACTGCACTGCCAGTCATATCAAAGTACAGCACGTACAGTCATGTACAGTATGTAACACTTGTTAATGATAATAAATGCCTGGTTTATGTATTTAGTATACTTTAATAGTTATTTTATTTATTTTTATTTTTTAAAAAATTATTTTTAGTGAGAAGGGAAGGGAGGGAGGGAGAAAGACATCAGTGTATGGTTGCGTTTTACCTTCCTCCAGCTTTAGACCTGGCTGGAGACCTGGCTTACAACCTGGTCATGTGCCCTGGCTGGGAATCGAACCAGCGACCTCTGGGTTCGCAGGCCAGCACCCTATCCACTGAGCCACCAGCCAGGGTTATAGTTATTTTAGACCGTGCTCTTCCTACTTATAAAAGTTTGCTGTGAAACAGTATGCCATGTTTCACTGGTGCAGCTCATATTTATCACTTCTCTTGATTGTATCATTTTCTCTTGTGTTTGATTAAATCTCATGTTTTTTGTTTGTTTGTTTGTTTGTTTTTTTGTCTAGTAGCATTCTGTACAAGTTGGTAGGCTAGGAGCAATAAGCTATACCATATAGCCTAGGCGTGTGGTGGGCTATATGCCATCTAGGTTTGCGTAGGTGCACTCCACGATGTTTGCACCATACACACCATAAAAAGTCCCCTAACAAAGCATTTCTCAGACTGTATCCCCATTGTTAAGTGGCATGGGACACTTTTTCTATAATTAAAAAAATTAATTTATGCATATTTATTGAAATGAACACATATTTAATTTTTACATGAGTTATATTCATCATACTTATTCTGCAGATTGTTTTAAAAATATTTATTTAATAACGTATCTTGGAAGAATTCCCATGCCTGGACATATACATTTGCCTCATTCTTTTACTGCTTCACAGTATGAAGCCTTTGTAATTTAAGCATTCTCCTACCAATAGACTTTCAGATGGTTTTCATTCTATTGCTCATTGAGCAATCTTGTACTTAGATGTGTATTTCTGTAGATTAGATACTATAATATTATGAGTATGAATATAACAAAATCAGTTGGTTGGCTGCCATCCTCCATTGAACCTGTGTTCTCAAAAGGCAGTTAGCTAAAGCTCTCTTACCATAATTACTTGGGATTTGCTCATTCCAGCAGATTATCAGTTTTGTACCATATACTTTTCATGATCTTTTTGTGATATCTTTTTGTGATATCATAGACTGGATGGAAAATATTATTTACATTACTCTTGCAATAATGAACTCTGCACTTGACATGGTTGAGTTGAATGTGTGTGTGTGTGTGTATAGTTAATAGATTAATAATCCAAATTACCCTCTCAAACGGCTCCTGACAGCGCTGTGCAAGGAAACCTACTTCCCTTAACCCTCACTAACACCCATTCTTTTCTTTCTTTTTTTCCCCCCATTAATTTCAAACATTAAATATTTTGCCAACCTCATGGGATGGGAGAAAATGACATTTTCTGTTATTTTAATGTTAATTTTTATTCTAATTTTCTTATGGCAGAAGTGGCCTCCTTAGGGAGCTCTTATGTCCTCATTAAGCAATGGGAGTCCCTTCCCCAGACTCATCCCGTCCCAGCACTGCAAACACAGCGGGAGAAAAGGCCTAGGGCAGTGGCGGGGTCCTGAGTTCCACACACAGCCTCACTCCCCCAGGGCTCCAGATTCCATATTGGAAAGTCTTTGTCTCTCATCCATGATCCACCTCTGGAATATTAGTCTATGTTTAGAAGTTCTTCAGAGACACAGTAGAATAATCATATGTTTACTTTCCCCTTGTTTATTTTCCTACTGTAGATGCTCTATTTTATTCCTAATATGTCAATTATTTTTAAATATGAGGATCTACACTGTGGATTTTTAATAGTATATATGTGTTGTTGATTATGAAAACACTACATGTGCATTATTTAAAACTTGAAAATGTTTTAAAGAAGTAGAAAATTATCTTCTAGGTAACTATTAGTAATAACATGAAAATATATGTTCTAAAGAAAATAAATTTCCAGGTACCAGCATATTTATCTTCTATTCAGATGTTACAGTCTATTATACTCATTTTTTAAGCCAATCAGAGAGATTATTTTCTATTTACTGTCTCTATTATTTTGTTTATGACTATGTTCTTATGTTGCTCATTTGAAATAAAACATATCTTTACATCGTCTTGTAGTGTAAACCTTACCTGAGATGATCACTCCTTTCACATGTCTATTAAAAGCTTATTAACCTATGAGGCTGTCTTGGTTGAGTGGAACTTCAGACCATGAGGTTCATGGGGTGCTGTGTGACCTTGGGGAAGACAGGTCTCTTAAATTAAGCTAGAATGGAGCAAACACTTTTATAATTAGGAGAGGCATACCTTGTAGAAACTCTTTTCATTTGTATTAAAGTAGTTAATATAATTGCTACATCTGACATCATTTGAATTTAATATTAAAACCAAAAAGCCTCCCAAACAAACAAAAACATTACCCTGGAGATCATGATCAGGTAACTTCATAATCATCTCACAGCATGCTTAGGAACACCCCCTAATTTATACAAGTCCCAAGGACCCCAGTGGGCAAGAACAGAAACCCTCTCCACAACTGGTATCAGAAAACACAGACCTAAGGAGAGGCCCAAGACTCCTGGGAAGACGTCTAGCAGAGTGGACTGGATTGAATGAATATAAGAGAACAGTGCCTCCAAATTTAATGAGAGCCTGTGCCTGCCCAGTGTACTTGCTCTTTTATTCACTCCTTAGATTATGCCAGTTGGGTAGACAAACATACCTTCTTGGCTTCTGACTTCCTAGTGCAGCCAAATGGAGAGCCAACTGGCTGTTTGGCATACACATTCTTAAGCACAAAAGAATATTCTTGATTATGGCTATGATAAAGGCATGTGGTTGCATCATTTTTTTCACAGTTGATCAGGAGAAATTTTGAATTAAATGCTCTGGTTCATTTCAGTTCTATTGTGAAAATTACGTGTTAATCCACAGTTCACTTAATTGACTCTGAGCATTAAGTGATGATTGAATGGTTTGCTTCAGAGCAGATGGTTTCATGCTATTGTATAGAAAGTGCTTTCTCAAATCCCTTGCTTGATGAGCTGGCCTGTGATTCCTGGCAGAAATTATTTTAACAAGAAAGACTCATTTCCCAATATTGGTTGTTATTTACAAATGCCATCATATCGCTAGGTTGACTGGCAGAAAGCAGTGGTTCCCTGGCTGAGCTAGGCCTGAGCATTGCGTTGAGAATGGAGGCTGGTTGCACAGGCCAGGAGCTAGCTTTTGGGAGAACTGGTGGAGATTCTTATTTTGCTTGTAATTTTGGCAGCATTTTCGCGGGAGGATTCAATATTTGAGACTAAGATGCTTGTGCTGAATTATAGCTCTCAGAAGAGGTGAGCATGGTAGAATAAGGGTCAGTCAGGCAACTAGATGTCATGCTTAACTGTGGTCTTGGAAAGGGCCACCATAAAGCAGATGGGGGTCTAGTGGAAGAAACAATTAGACAGGAGAAAGGGGGAAATAATCTGAAAGGGAGGAGAAGGAGAAAGAGAAAGAAAAGGGAAAAGGTGATGAAGTTCAAAGTTAATGTTTGCCTAGCACCAACAAAGGCCTTTCTTTGGTTTGGGACAAGCAGGCCCTGAGATCACCTTGTTTTCAATCACCAACTCACTAAGACACAGGGCACCTCACGCCCACAAGAACTCTTCTAATCTTAGTTGTCATTTAGATTAATGCAACCCTGGAGGAATGAGCAATGTAGGCTTTGACACCAGACCATTCTTAGCTTCATTGCTGAGCTCCTTTGTGGAACCAGGGATTGAGTTACCAGAAACTCAGAGGACCTCTCTCTTTTCTTTTACAAGCAGTTATGCAAGTTTGTGCAACACTCAGCTAGAAGGCTGGTATACTTTAGGTGCTATCAAGGGACCCCTTTAAAGGGGAATTATCACATTCTGTTCCCTTGGATCAACATTTTCTCCAACCAGTCCGAAGATCTCTTGACTCCAGAATATTTGGGTTCAGACCCAAGAGCTAATATTTTCTTTAGTGAGGCTGGGTGAGTTGCTTGAACTTTCTCAGCCTCAGTGTCCTTGCCTAAAAATGGAAAATATGAGAATTAAACTTTGAGGGTACGGAAGCACTTTGTAAAGATGTTGCAAGCAACAGACTGCCCTGTACTCAAAACTATATGGATACACACACACACATGCAAACATATGTATATGGTATATGGAAGTAAATATAAATATTATACAGAAATTTAGAAAATGAATGGAATAGTAACTATATTTTAAAATTATATTTTGCATATCTACTTTATTATATACTGCATGTTACAGCAATGTAAGGTATTTCTTCAGGTAGCTCGTAACTTATTATTTATCCTTTATACCCTGTGTAAGTCAGAGTTCACCAGAGAAACAAAATTTTATACTATATATAATAAAAGATGCATATATTATATATATATGCACACAGAGAATGTGGCAAAAGTAGGTTTACAGTTGTGTGAATGCAAAAGTTTATTCTTACATTAGTATTTATTAATTATTGTATTACTTTCCACATGAACAACAGTAAACCTACTTTCCCCCACCCTGTATATGTTTGAAGGAATTGGCTCACATGATTATGTAGGCTGAGCAGTCAGTCTAGACCTAGGAGGCCCAAGGATAGGAGAAAATTGGTGTCCAGCTCTGAAGCCAGTGGGGCAGAGAGAGAATTCTTTCTCACCCAGCCTTTTATTCTTTTCAGGCCTTGAATGAGTTAGATGAAAACTATCCATCTTAGGGAATGCAATCTACTTTACTCACTTTACCAATTCAAATGCTATACCCACCCAGAAATAAATCCAAAAATAACATTTAACCAAAGATCTGGGCACCCTACAGCCCAGTCAGGTTGACTACATAAAATTAACCATCACATACTTCACTTAGGATTCCACTCTAAACAGAAGATAAAAATCACGTCTAGGGAAAAGAATATAAATATGCATACTTACTCTAAGGATTAATTAACATAGATGCTGGAGGCATTTGAACTTTGTGAGCTTTCTAGAAGCCAAAGCAAAAAAGGAAATACCATTAGGGGCATACACCTCACTATCAAAATGGTGGGAGGTACCAATTTTTTTCAGGGGGGATAAGAGATTTTTCTAGTACTTATTGGATTAGTCAAAAAAACATGTTGAAGTGGCCCATGGACATGGACAATGGTGTGGGGGTGGACTGTGGGAGCAGGGACGAGGCAGACAGAGGAGGGCAAAGGGGAAAATTGGGATAACTGTAAAAGAATAAACAGGAATTAAAAAAATAAATTATTCAAATGAGATTTACATGGGGAATACTCAAATGGGTAGTGTGTAATGACTCTAACAATATTTTTGTGGTAAAAGCATTAATAGATACTTCTTAAAAGTCAAGGACATGACCTTAAAAACACCATGCAGTAAAGGTAATTGTGAAAAGGCCTAAGGTAATATGTTTCAAATAAGAAATGTTCTATGCATTTTACTTTATTTCAAGAATAGAATTTAGAGGTTATATCGTAATAGATGGACTAGAACTCTTCAAATGGTCTTTCGTACTTCACCTTTTGTCTGATATTTTGATAAGAGTTGGAGAGCTAACTGCTTAAGGTAATAACGTTGGTGATAATGGGGTTGTATGTATCATATGGACCCATAGGTGTGGTCATCACTATGTATGAAGAAAATATACCCTGCAGTATACGTATACATGGTATACGGACCAGGAAAACTAGGTTTAGGTCAACTTACAAAATCTTGAATTTTATACTTGTGAATTTTGTGTTGGATGTACTTGTGATACCCCTTGAGAAAAGAGGTTATTTCATCTCTTTGAAAAGTTTTTTCATTTGTATGCAATTAGATGGAGAAAAACTATCATCTTTAACAGTAGCTGTATAAGAATTCATTTGTAAGGATAGACTGGCTGTGTCATTTACAAGTCTTTCTGCTGAAAGTGACAAATATGCTCAGCTTAAAATAGTCTAAGAAAAAAGGGGAGTTTATTGGCTCAGAAAATAAAAAGTTGGGGTTAGGGTTAATGCAGTAGTTTCCTGATTGCTTCAACTTTGGAGAATTTACTGTCCCACAGTTCTAGGGGCCTGAAGTCTGAAGCCAAGATGCTGGCAGGGCCATTCTCCCTGTGGAGGCTTTGGGGACCCTTGTCTCTCTGGTTCTGGTGGCTACCTGGCATTCTTTGGTGTTCCTTGGAACCATAATTGGAGTCCCTATGGCCATGTCTCCAATCTCTGCCCTCATCTTCCTAACAACTTCTCCTCTGCAGGTCTGTGTTTTCTCTTCTGTCTGCATCTAATCTCCCTCTCCCAAATACGGATGCATGTGGTTGCATTCAGGGCTGGATAATCCAGGATAAGCTCTTCCTCGCAAGATTCTTAACTTGATCACATTTTTTCCCATGTAAGATAATATTCATTTCTTGCCATATAAGGTAACATTTACATGTTCCAGGAAATAGGGTGTGGATATATCTTTGTGGGCCGCCATTCCATACAGTTGGCTTCAAAATTGCTGACATCTGGCCCAAATTACATCATCAGGACTTGGTTCCATACCATCTTTCAGCTATCTTTAGTGTGTAGCCTTGGTCTCAAGCTTTATTTATTGCCAGATGGTGGCAACAACTCTAGATTTTATATACTCTCAGTTTCATTTCTGATCAAATCAAATCCTCTACCTTACAGGCCCCAGCTGGAAGTCTAATTGGCTTCCTTGCATCTGAGGAACCATTCATCTGTTCTCAAGCCAGTCACGGTGACCAAGGCATTATGAGGCTCTCATTGGCTTGGCCCAAGTCATATGGTCAACCCATATTCATGTAAAGGAAGGAAGCTACTCTGTGATACAGAAGCAAAAGGAGGATTATGGAGATTGTGGGGAGGATCTGGGGAGTGGATTGGAGGAGAGACTCATGAGAGGTCTAAGTGGAATTTTGTAAAGCTGTGTGTTATATCAGATGACTCTCCTAGGAGCTTCATAAGTCTTCAATCATTCTTTTAAAAAATTTATGACTTGCTTAATTAAACTGAATTTCTCACTGGAATGGTGAAGAGGTTGAGCTGGCATCAAGCTTGAGATTTGGCCTAACATAGTCTGCTCTTGCAGGTGAAATTGAGAGTGAGACCTGGGTTATATGAAAAACAGGGCTAATGACCCTCTCTTCATGAGCTGAGGGGTCAGCTGAAATCAAGGTAGTGAAATGTTTTCTCACTGTAAGGTGATACACTCCTGGGAGTTCCCCTTGTGTTGTTTTCATGAGTTTCCTAATAAGTTCATATCCAAGAAGGCCCTGTAAGTTTTCCTCTGAGTCATTCTCAGACATTTATCAGGGACTGACTCAAGAATGTTGATAAAACTTGCTGAAATTTATTTTCCCATCAACAAAGACCTCAGACCACATTCTTACCGACTAGAAGGCATCTTAGCAAAAAACCCCATCTATAGTTTATCGTGTAGATGGTAATGCCAGAGATGGAACTGAGCATCAACAAATCAGGCTAAAGTAGACTTCTTATGCTGTTACCTTATATCAAGGGTCCTTTACCTGGGGCACATCCATGGGTATAGTTGCACCTGTCAGCCTTCTGAAATTGTGTGTGGAAAGTGTGGGTGTGTGGATGCATGGACATGCTCCTTGCATTTTCTTGGGAAGAGAGTCCATGGCTTTCAACAGAGTCTCAGAGGAGTCATGACCCCCCTAAAGGTTAAGTACTACAGACTCACACAGTTTCTGGTAATGAGACTTCATTGAAAGGTGAATGAAGAAACTTGAGAATTACAACCTCGTCCAGTTGTCAGCTCTGTCCCACTGGCTGGCCTTTGAGGCCCTGCTGTGTTACTCCGCTTCAAGGAAAAGCAAAACATTTTGTTTGTATTTGGATGCTTGCTCCTTCTTTTTAAAAAAATAAAGTATTTTGTGTGTATGTGTTTAATTAGAAAGATAATACTATTTTCAGAAAATTTAGAAACTATAGAAAAGCAGAAAGATTTTAAAAATCAATGAAAAACTTGGTGAACAAGTTTATTGCAACAACACATGATAGCATGACCTTTAGTGTCTGATACACCTGAGACTGTGAAATTTTGGGAGAGTTGATCCATTTTCTCCACTCTGTCTTTTTATTAATCAAATTGAAATAATTATACTTGCATCATAGGGTCCTTGGGGGGGAAATAAGAAAATGCATGCCAGTGTCTGGCATGAAGTAAGTGCTCAACATATGACAGTGTTTTGTCATGACTATTGTTTTCTTTTACATTCTTAAGATCATACTGTGTTTACAATTTTGTCTCCTGCCTTGTTTTTCTTTTCATTGTAGTAGTTTTCCATATTATCATATATCCTTTAAAATGTTAGTTTTGATGTTTTAATGTGTTTGATGACATTACATTAAACATAGGGTTATATGTAAATTTACTTGACAATTGCCCTATTATTGGATATCAGGGGTGTTTTTCATTTTTAGCTACGATAAATATATGTTGTCATGAATACTTGGGATTTGTTTGTTTCCTAGCATCCAAATCAGATAGCCTCATCAATGTATTAGGCAAGCATGCTTTTGAGGTCAGTCTGTTCATGCAGAACAGATAGTGCATCTGGAGGTCAATATAGAGTATTGTGGGTCTCCAGGGAGAGAGGAGCCTTTTCTAACAGGGGTGAAGGTGAGAACCAGTCTAGAAAGGTTTATAAAGGTGGTGCTAGAACTGAATCTTGAGGAGTGAGAATGTGAGGAGGAGAAATAGAATGAAGCATAGAAGAACATTGAATCACAGTTAAGAGAAGACCAAGTCAAATGGGCTTAAGCATAAAGAGCACATTTGTTGGCTTGCACAATTGTCAAGCCTTTGGGGCAGGAAATGTATGTCACTTCAGAACCCCTTGGATCCAGGTGCTTAAAGGCCTGGACTTCTTGCTTTTTCTGGGCAACACCTTCTTCTCAGTTGGCTTCGTTTAAACAGGATCTTTATGCCAGGTGGCAGAGATGGTCTTAAACGCTCAGATTTCAGCTTAGTTTCTGAGCTGCCTCTGTGGAAAGGTAACTTGTTTTCCCTAATGATGCCCATTAAAGTTTCTAGATTATTTTCAATGGGACTGGCGTGTAACATACGCCCAACCCAGAATACAAAAGTGGTGAGACAGCCCCAACCACACCACATAAACTGAGGGTGGGTTAGGTGTCGTTTCCCAAAGGGAAATGGGTGGTGTTAGCAGAAGGAAAAGTGGATGTTGGGCAGGCAAAAACAGCTGAAGTTTATTTAGGGAACTCCTAGTAATCCAGAATGAGGAGAGCAAGAGACCAGATGATGGAGGATTTGGGAAACTGTTATGCAAAACATGGGCTTTATTTGGTGTGTGAATATGATGCCACTGAGGGGTTTTGGTCAGAACTAACATGGTCGTTTGATATATTGAAGTTCATTCTTTGTGTTGTACATTCTATATGTTCTGACAAATGTATATTCAATGGGTTTTGACATGTATCCACCATTATACTATCACATAGAATAATTTACTGCCTAAAATCCATCTATGCTCAACCTGTGCACCCTTCCCTACTTCCAAACCCCTGAAAATCACTGGTCTTTTTTACATGTCCCTAGATCTGCCATTCTCAGAATGTTAGATAGTTGGGACCATATAGTATGTGCTATTTTTAGTTTGGCTTCTTGCACTTAGTGATACACTTTTAAGGTTCCTCCCTATCCTTACATGGCTTGATAGTTCATCCTTTATATTGTTGACTGATATTTCACTGCATGGATATACTATATTTTGTTTATGCATTCACCTATTGAAGGATATTTTTATTGCTTCCATATATTGGCAATTTCATAACTGCCAATTTATGTGCAGGATATAACTTTTTTTTTTTTTGGCTGCAAATAGCTTTATTGTTTCCATTTGGTTCAATGCATGGGAGAGTGTTCTAGGAGGGCTAAAAGGGTGGCTAGTGGCTTCAGGGGGAGGCTCAGGCAAAAACCAGATACCAGGAAAAGGCAGAGGGGCCCCTCAAAGGCCCCTGGGCTCCACAGGATTTCTAATCATGCTTGAGGGTCAGCCTTTTGAAGAGATACTTGCCCATCCCAGCATGGGGGCTGGCCAGCAGCAGATGTTAGTCAGATGGTCACCCATGTTCTTGATGACTTTCACCTCCTCATCCAGGAAATGGTTCTTAGGAAGTCACAGAAATGAGGGTCCATGTAGGCAGAACCCAAGGGCTTGCAGATTCAAAAGAGCCTGGTTCAGGTTCTTCTCCAAGGTCAAGGTGGCTTCCATGACATCCTGGGTTTTACCCCTCTCATCCTGGGGAGGCTTCGCCACATCCTGGAAGAGAATGTGGCCACCACATTGGTTTTGCAGCTTTAAGAGACTGGGGTGCCCTCACGCTTCTCCTTGGCCAACTCTCAGAAAAAGTGGCCCATGCCTGCAGAGCCACATTGTCCTGGTCACAATAGAAGGCCAGAGAGAGGTAGGTGTAGGAGGCCCACAGATGCAGGCTGGCCAGGCAGTCGATGGCATCCTCCACTTTGGTGACATAATTCTGAGGAATTTGGGAGCTCATGGTTGTTTGGCAATGAAGATTTAAGGTTAAAAAAAAAAATGGTGTTAGCTGGTCTGGGAGGCTGAGGTTGGCTGAGGTGGTTCCAAAGGTGGTGAATAAAAAAGAGGTTGGAGGATAGTTGGAAAGATGTGTCCCTACTTCTGCTCTAACCAACCCTGTTGAAGTAAGAGACAGAACCCAGGACCTCACAGGACACTGTGAGGATAGAACTTTTGTGTGGACATAAGTTTTCAACTCATTTGGGTAAATAGCAAGAAGGGTAATTTCTGAATCAAATACGGTCCTTTGAATAACTCATTTATTTGCAAAGATTTTCACATTCATTAACTCAGTTTTCATGGAAGCTCTCTGAGGTAAGTGAGGTCTACATTGCTATTTCCACTTTTGAAATGACAAACAGAGGTTCTAAGAGTTTAAGTAAAACATACATTCACAGTTGGTGAATGTGTAACCCAGGCACGTAATCCAGTCTCTTCACATGGCCTGAAGTTTACAAAAAAGCAATTAAATATAGCCAGAATATTTCTTATGATCTCAGCTGAAACCACTCAAACAGTGGGATCAGGCCAGTCCCGGGAAAATGGGGAAGTAGTAAGGTTCTTTTCAATGTCATCCTGGGCCCACACCCAGAGTCTGTTCCAGACAGACGTCCTCCAGCCTTCTCTTCAGGATCAAAAGGCATCTTTACTATTGGGCAACTGCCCAGTCACTGCCTGGACTACTAGATGAAGTCATTCAAGTAATTGTTATATTAATGACTTAAAGTGCTATCCCTCCCAGATTTAAACGTGCATTTTCACAGTGGCTTTTAATGTCTTCACTCACAAAAGTAAAAAAAAAAAAAAAGGGGGGGGGGTGTGGTTTAGTTATTTTCAGCTCTAGGCAGGGTTTAGGGGGAGGGGAAAAATAAAGTGGGATTTCCCAGGGCTCCTCAAAGTAGACCCCAGCTTGATTTCGTTCAGACCAAATGCCACACCCACAGGCAAGGTGTCGATTCTTTCATTTCATCCCTAGAAGCAAAAATTTCCCCACAGAATGTGAAGAGGATATTGGTGGACAAAACAATTTAGGTATAGTCACATGTCCTTCCAATAGGGTGGCCTTAATTTCGCATCAGTTATATTTACCTATCTCATAGGTTAATCACCCTTTGTGAAATATGCATACCACCTTGTCCTCTGAGAGGGGGCGAGACTAATGGGTAGGTAGCTGAGGACTATTTTAGCCCCTTTCTTTAACCCTCCAAGCCAAATATAATCAGAATGAAAACAAATGCAGCTTCAGGACAAATCTCTTCCAAACTCGTGGTTTGGCCCTAAGCCTTTTCTTTGTAGAGACTCTGTAGTTGCCACTGAGAGTTTTCTCATAGAGTTTTAGAAAATAAACATTTCTAGCATAAGTTTTTGACATTATCCTTTAGACATAGAAGGAGTAGTGTCTTGATTACAATAGTTGTCTGGCTTCCATCCAGCATACTCTATTTTTACCACCTAAAATGACTCAAATTCCTTCCTTTTGTCTTTAAAATATTAGTAGTCAATGGGCAAAGCTCTGGCCTTGGGCATCTCAAATTTTATTATGGAAGGTATCTTGGGACTCTTAAGGTAAATGAAAGCATTGCTTGCCTGAATATGATTTTTATTTTTATGAAGACGATTTCTGGGTTTCAGTCTCTCTAAAGTTTTAACTCTTTGTGGGACCTCCTGAAAGCCATTGCCTAGCTCTGTACTGCTGTTGGGTGAGAATCATGTCATTTTGATTCCAACCCCCATGCCGCCCCACAATAATCCTTGGGTGGCAGTAATTTTGCAATCAGAGGTTTTAATTGAGTTTCTTCTGGGTGCCAGAATCTGGATGAGCTATTACGGCTTCACCTACAGGGTGAGCATTGGAAAAGCATTTAACCTGACAGATCTTTCCATGGCTCTCACTGTCCTCAGACTAACCTGTAAACTCTGTAACAGGCATAAGGGCCCTTCTAACCATCCCAGGGCTTCCTTAGCCCTGGCACTTAGGACCCATGTAGAACTCAAGTCTGCAGCGTAACAGTTACTGACCATTCTCCCCCACTGAGCCACAGGCTCTGGACTCTTATTCCTGAGCACACGGTATGCAATTCTGTAGCAATCCACAAATATCTGCTGAATGAACAACTGACAATTCAAAACTATGGGATGAGCTATAAATACTTTACTCAACAACTTAAGCAGGTATCATACTAAAATTCAGGCACAATATTAAGCATGGGAGGAGCATAGGTCTGGTATTAACTCATCTCTCTTCACTATGAACTGAGTAACCCCTTCAGTGGAGAGAGGCCAGGGGAATCGTTCTGCCCTGGTTCTGTGTGTCTTGACTCATATTTTTTCTGGTCCTGATTTTGCATTGTCCCAGAGGCTCTGCCCTGTGCTACTCAACTGCACCCCATGCTTGTGAGCACTGGAAGGCACTCTTTCTTTTACCAAGGTTTTAATAGACATTGCTAGGACTTTTCAATCTGTCTGAGTGAAATTGTGGAAAGTCCAGTCTAAGGAGGATGCTGTTTCTATAATCTGGGCTTTTGCTGTTTATAATTTACTATTGTAGAACTTCTGCATGGCCTGACTTTGAGGAAGCTGGGTGCCATACTAATTGTTTGTGTCTCCCAAATTTAGATGTTGAGACTCTAACCCCCAACATGCTGATATGAGGAGATGGGGCGATGGGGAGGTGTGGTCTTTGTGAATGGGATTAGTGTCTTGGAAAAGCACATTCCTCTGACCTGACAGTGGGTTACTGCCCATCCCAGAATGCTCTGCTACCGCAAGTGGACACATGGCAAAGGTGATTGTCCATGAAGTGGGCTTCCCTAAAGTGGACTCTCAGCAGACACCCAATCTGCCTGTGCCTTAATCTGGGGCTTTCAGTCTCCAGAACTGCGAGAAAGAAGTGTCTGTTGTTTGAGCCACCCAGTCTGTGCTACTTTTGTTATAGCAGACCCAGTGAACTAAGACACCTGGTTTCCTTCAGTGTGTCCTCCGCAGAAAGTAGAGGTCTGCTGCCTCTTTCTGGAGCATGTCATTCTCTGTTTTCTCTCACCATCGCTGCAACCTCCACCACCATTATGACTATTATCAACACCCTTGCTACCGTCACCAGCAGCACTCACATGTCACTGACTTGCTCCAGCTACAGTGCGAAGCCCTGCATTCATGTTCACTCACTCAATCATCCCAACAGCCTTACAGAGTAGGTGCCATGATTATATTCTTCCTTTGGCAGAGGAGAAATCTGAGAAGGGTATTCTGTGCTCAAGGTCACATAGCTACCAAATGATGCTGTATGTAGTCTGGCTCTCGGGCCAATGCATTACACCCACCTGGGCTTTTTTTGGGACAATTTCCCCTCTGTGGCCTGTGTTGTGCTAGCAAATATCTTGTACCTCTACAACCTTAGCTCTAGCTGCCAGAATTTTTTTATATTAAATTCACCATCATGTGAACCTTATAGACAGACGCATTAAAACATGTTTTCCTCTCATGTGTCTTCATTTCTTCCACCTGCCTTTCTTTCTTGATGACAGTCAGCTCTTTCTCTTGTGCTAAGTGGTCCTTAAGTCCTAAGCATTTTTCCAGAAATAAAAGGATCTTGCTGGAGGGAGGATGAAGTGATAGGAGGAAGCAGTAGGGGTCAAGTTTAGGGTGGAGCATATTGGGGGAAATGCAGGGAAAAAAATGCCTAAGATACTGAAACAAGCTTCATACCTTCCATTTCTATTACTTTTCAGAATTTTCAAGAAACAGAAACTCATCTTTTTTTTTTACAACAGCTTTGTGAGCTAGGTGGGGGTAGGAATTATTGTTTCTTGGTTTCTCTTCTTCTTCTTCTTCTTCTTCTTTTTTTTTTTTTTTTTTTGATTGCCAAAGAGCAAACAGCGGCTTAGAAAGTTAAGTGATTTGCTACAGGTTACCCAGCTACTACTAAGCAGTGAAGCAGGTCTAGTGCTTCTGTCTCCTTGTTCTATTTTTGCTGCGGCACCCTTCTCTTCTCTAGCATCGTGTGAGCAGGCTATAGATGAAAACAGGCACGCTCCATCTTTAGAATTTAAAATTTTCTCTTGCTGCTTCCCCAGAAAACAAGAATGAAAAAGGAGCTGGGAGTCCCTATTGACTGGCTTGGCTGTTGCTATACCTTTCCTTTCACTGACACATTCCAGCAGGTTATGGCTGGAATTCATGATGAGTGACTTCAGAGGGACCAAGGCTGTGGATGTCGAACCAATGATGTTTGAATCATTTTGTCTGAAACTCAGGCTGACTCTGACATTAGTCTAGATTTTTGAAGCCAGTTGGCTTGTGTGATTGTGAGAATGTCACTTATCACTTTGTTCCTGTTTCCATCTCTGTCCCAGGTGATGGGAGAATTATTATACTTGAAGTGTAGAAAAGTAAGAGGAGAAAGATTTTTCTGGAACTTCCAAGTGCATTGAATTCCACCATTAAACATATCATCCTGTGTTTGTGCGGTATTCACATTTATTTCCCTCTTTCCGCCCCTCACCAGACTCTTAATTTTATCATGAGAATGTATTATTCTTACAATAACAACATAGAACTAATATAAAATGACCAGGAACCAGTGAACTCTATTTTAATTCTGCTTTAAGCCTCCAAAGTAAAATGAGTAATGAGTACAAAATTCTCTTTTTTTCATATAAGGGAGAAAAACCTACCTAACTATAAGTATGCTTTACATTTTGTCCTCTACCTATTTATATGCTCTGGTTATTTTACTTATGAAGGTTCTTCACATTCCCTTTTTTTTTTTTTTTTTAAGATTTTATTTATAATTTTTAGCAAGAGGGGAAGAGAGAGGGGCAGAGAGGAAGAGAGACATCTATGTATGGTTGCCTTTCACCTGCCTCCAGCTACACACCTTGCTGGAGACCTGGCTTGCAACCTAGTTATGTTGCCCTGGCTGGGAATCAAACCAGCGACCTTTGGGTTCGCAGGCCGGCGCCTTATCCACTGAGCCACACCAGCCAGGGCTCAACATTCCCTTTAATTGAACTTAAGTTTCTCCCGTACCTACTTTTGGCTAGTTACTGATTTGGTTTTCTGAACAATGAGACACAGTGCCTGCCCTTATAGAAATGATTAATTTGTGGATGAGAAATAGGGTCCCAACATACAGAATGCAAGGCTTCTAGGCACATTCCTTCCTAGGGCCGCTGCACTGGCCTCTATAACACCTGCCTTTCCCCTGCTCCCCCTGCAGGGTGGGTGTCAGGCCCCAGCACCTCACCTTCTGCTGACTGTGCTATTTGTCAGGGTGTGGCACCTTAGCATCCTACTTGCTGTACCTTTGGTCGGGTCCCATGGGCTTAGGTACGGGACCAGCAAGTTCTGCTGGCCAGAGAGGTCTTTAGCCTGGTGATAAAAGACTTACTCAGAGCCTTCAGGAGGGTTTGCATGCTTTATTGCAAGTGGCAGGCTAACGACCACACAGCCGGATAGATAGAGTGTCAGCGTGCTCATGCTCAGTTGGCCCACTCCCGTCACAGCTGTGCTTAGGTTAACAACTGCCAAGTCCAGCACTCTACACCCACTCTCCTGTTTCCATGTGGCTGGGTGCTGAGGGTGTCGGCATTCCATGCCCAGTTTGTCTGTCCTCCCACAATAGTAATGCAAGCCTAGCTTACAGCAGGGGCTTCTTATATACGCACTGGAACAAAGGAGGCTCTATACATATTGGAATAAAGAGGCAATATACTCAAAGGCGACACCTGTCTGCTCAGAGTTACTAAATTGGTTACCCTTGGGGCTCAGTGTTCCAGGGCTCTGGGATAAGATTAACCCCAAGGCTATTTCCCTACTAGACCCAGTAGAAGGTTCAGCCATGCATAGATGGGTACATTCCTCTGACCTGACAGTGGGTTACTGCCCATCCCAGAATGCTCTGCTACCGCAAGTGGTGATGTCATCTCCTGTTTCTTCTGTGGCTGGTCCAGCCCTGAAGCTCAGCTTCTTGAACCCATCATTGCCTCAGCCTCCCCTGAATTTCACAGCAAGAGGGAAAAGCATCATTTCTCCTTAACCCAGTTGCTGTTGCACTCTCACACACAGACCGCACAACAGGGTTGCCTTCTCTTTTCTCACTTTAATGGGGATTCAAATTACAAATGTAAAAATGAAAATGATAACAATATTTTTAAAAAGAAAACAAACAGAAACCACCCATTTTTTAGATGGTAGTGTCCCTCTCTTTAGAATTTCCACTAAGCTTTAAGTTAAACTCCTGAAGGTCAGGGAATGGGTCGGTCCCACTCACTGCTGTAGCCCCAGTGTCCAGAACAGAGCGTGGCCCAGAGTAGGCACCTGCTTAATGCTTTTCAAGGGCAAATGGATGACTACATGACTCAAGCATGCACCCCTGTGAACCTGGCCAAGGACAAGCTGAGTGGCAAACACTATGCTGTATCGAAGTGATCCCTTCCTTGGACACTGGCTATCCTTGGAACATATTCGTGTGACTTGGCCTTCTCTCCCCTCAGGATGAGTTCATTTCCCAGGAGGCTTCTCAGACTCTCATGCAAGTAGAACCTTGGTAAAACCACCGCTGGGGCTCTCCAGACATGCCCACATCCTATCTGGATCCTGGGGTGAAGGTGGCTCAGCTCAAACCAACCTTAGTTACATCAACAACTGGAATGGCAAGTGCGAGGACAGGAACTGTGAGAGAGAAGAACAATTACTTCTGATTGGGAAGGTAAAGGACAACATGTAACAGGTGATCGGAGTGAGGAACCAGCTGCAGGAGCAGGGTCACAGAGCACTTGGCAGTACAGTGTTGTGGAGCAATGGCTGGAAAGCCCACTGTGGAGAATACTATTGGGAGATGATGAAATAAAAATTGTTGGGAGACAGCCATGAGCTTTATTCTACAGGCCAAGAGAAGCAAATTGACCTAAGTCCTGTGAAATATAATGATGAAGGATAGATTGCAGGGGGGAAAGTTTGGAAAAATGCACAAGAAGCTTCCACAATCATCCAAGGAAGGGGATTGGGGATGACCAAACACAAACACAAGGCCAATGGGAATGCAAAGTCCCTGCCACGAGACAGCATTTGGCCTTTGTCTACTTCCTTTTCTATTCATGATACTTGGCAAATTTTGGTAGAACAAATGAGTAAATAAAGCACAGACAGAAAAGACACTAGGGACATAGAATCAAGAGGTTCTGAGGGTGGAAAGTAGGTTGGTGAGAGAAAGGACCAGGATGAAGGTAAGAGGAGGTTTTCAGGTATTGTCTCTCTATGGTTAGGATGCTCCCATCTGAGGGTAGCAGTGCAAGGGAAAGTAAAGGAAGACCATTTTAGACCTATGCAGTGTTTCCATCCTACTAGGAGCTTGTGAGTTTTGGGCCCTGCCCTGACATTTTTGGGCAATGGTGAACAATATCAACAGAGGCAATCAGGAGAGCCTGGAGTTCAAGTTCCATCACTTACTTAGCATCAAGTTACCTTCTTTCCTTTTAATCAATACACTTAGATTCCCACATGTTTTCTATGTGAGTGTTTTTGATGAATATTTATTGGCCTGCGTTATATTACCTCTCCTCCCAATATATATTTATTCTGGGGCTAGCACTTTTAAATTCTCAGAAACTACCACAAGTACTGACATTTATTTTCTGGGCTTCAAGAAAACATTATCTATGTCATTTGGAAAGACATTATTTGGTGTCTGGTGAGTTAAGAAATAAAGACATGGAAATCTAATCTTAGTTTGGGGTCCTTGAATGCCTTTTTGAAAGTATAATTTTTATCTGCATATAAGAATATTTAAAAAATAAAAGTATATTTAAGCTTTACATAGTGCTGTATAAACATGAGTTCGTTCTTTCTGTGTTCTTATGATGCTATGCAAAGTACAGTCATATTTTAAGTGGAGTCAGTTAAACCCTTAAAAGCATAAATTGGCTTAAATTACTTGGTGGTCAAGCCAGGAATTAAACCCTTGTCTCCAGATTCCCTGACCAGGGCACCCTGGGAAGTGGCAGAGGGAGGCTGACATTCTGGGAGGTCTGGTGAAAAGAGTATAGACTCTGGATTCATGGGTTCACATCTCTGCTTATCAGTTGCATGAACTTAGACAAGTGATTTGATACCTGTGAGCCTCATTCACTTCATTGGTGAAACAGTCTGTCAAGGGTTTGTTGTGAGCATTAAATGAATTCGTGTAAGCATCTAGCAGAGAGCACATGTGAAATGTCTGTGCCTTTTCCTCCCTGCCTTTGGTTAGTAATCACATGTGTGCCCCTCTGACAGAGGATGATCTTTCTTATTCTGAGCACTTGGAAAAAGTCCTGCTCACAAGCTAAGAAAAAATGTTGAATCACTATATTGCACACCTGAAACTAATATAATGATCATAATATCGTATACTAACTACACTTAAATTAAAAAGAAATTAAAAATAAAAAGCCTACTAACTGTTATCACCTGCCTGCTATCATGGACTCCCGTAAGGTCATGTGCTGCTTCCTGATGGGGGTACCTTCTGAGAAATGCATCTTAGGGCTACCTCATTATTGTGTGGATGTTATAGCATGCACTCACACAAATCTAGATGGCACAGCCTCCTATACACCTTGCCTACTGCTCCTAGGCTACAAACCTGTACAGCAGGTTGCTGTACAAAACAACATGAGATTAAATCGAGTACAAGAGAAAATGAAACAATCAAGACACCGTAAACACAAGATTTAGGAGGCGGCTGCTGGCAGAACACAACACACTGTTTTACAGCAAACTTTTTTACAGTAGAAAGAGTATACTCTAAAAAAATGATAAAAGTAAATACATAAACCTGTATCATAGTCATTTATTATGAAGTATTATATACTGGACATATTTTTTGTACTGCCCCTTTGCAGAACGGGCAGTGCAGTAGGTTTGCACCAGCATCACCACTAGCCGAGTCATGCAGTGTGCTGTGGTGGCAATAGGAAGTTTTCAGCTCCTTTATAACCTTACAGGACCACCATTGCACATGCAGGTCATTGTTGACCTAATTGTTGTTATGTAGCACATGGCTGTAATATATTCTGTGACATTTTAAATAAAATACTTTGTATCATATGTACTAGAGCAATTTTCCTCACTTAACAGCAATGCATATGTCCTTGGTGAGGATGTGGTATACATTTTCCTTCCTTCCTTCCTTCCTTTCTTTCTTTCTTTCTTTCTTTCTTTCTTTCTTTCTTTCTTTCTCTCTCTCTCTTTCTCTTTTAACAACTGGGGCCCACAGAGAACAAAAGAGATAATTTATTTGGTTTTCTTTTTGGTAAATTGTTAAATTTGGGATGGGGAAACTGGTAAACAGAATATTGAAAGTTTGGTGATTATTTTAAGAAGCAGAGTAGAGTATGAAGAGTGTAAGGGAATTAGGAAGGAGGTTCTTTCAGGTGGATCTGAATGAATCTGGCTATGTCCTGTCGAGTAAGATATATGTAATGAGGAAAACTATCAAAATAAAATAATTACAGTAGGACCTGGCTGGTGTGGCTTAGTAGGTTGAGTGCCAGCCTGCAAACTGAAAGCTCACTGGTTCGATTCCAGGTTAGGGCACATGCCTGGGTTGCGGGCCAGGTCCCTAGTTGGGGGCAGGCGAGAGGCAACCAATGGATGTTTTTCTCAAATATTGATGTTTCTCTCCTTCTCTTTGCCCTTCCCTTTCCCTCTCTCTAGAAATAAAATGTAAATAAAATCTTTTAAAAAAGAATAATTTATAAAAACAATTACAGTAAAGTTTTATTTAATAATAATATTCATCATTTATTAAGTATGTACTTAGTACAAGTACTGTGATAATCATTTCATAGGCTTTAACTTATGTCAAGGCAGGGCAACTATTATTCCCAAGTTACAAATGAAGAAAATGACTTACCCAAGTCTGCACACTTTGTAGTAAGTGGAGGATGTAGGCTCAAAATCAATAACTTTATCATCCATATTCCAGTAATAGTAGATACCATTCCTGAAGAACTGGTGATATTCCAAGCATCATGTGAAGTGCTATTCAGGCATTATTATCACAATATTCCCATAAAGTAGGCATTAATATCTCCAGTTGAGAGATGAAGAAACTGAGGCATTTCTAATTGTCAAAGACTTCTTAACTTGTACTTCAACCATGTATCATCACACTGAAGAATATTGTTCCTAATTTAAATACTGTTAAATATTCCAAATAAACATAAAAAATGATCAATGTGATCAAAGGGATGAATGCACATGCTAAACAAATAAAATAGAACAAGAAGCTTATAATAAGAAGTCACAGTTCCTGGCCACCCTTCTCTTCTTCCATACTCTCCAGAAGCAATCATTTAAAAATAATTTATGTTTTGTTTTCTTTTTTGAGTAGGTCTACCCAGAAACCTAGAAAATGTACTTTTAGAATAGTTCTTAGTTTATCCAATTTAACATTTTCTATGAATAACAATTTAGATCAGCTGCATTACCTACTTCATACATGCATCTTCTCAGTATAGTTATACTTCCATATTCAACTTAAAAAAAAAAAAAACAATTTTAAACCTTTATTTTATTTTTATTCTCTTCTTTTATAGGGGTATAACTGAAGCTACTTCTTAAGAAAAAGGGTTCTTTCCTTTGATGTATCATTGGATGACAATATGGCCTCTATTTTTCTTCCCTGGTTGATTATTTGGTTGGGTATAAAATTCTAGGTTGAAAATAAATTTCCCTCAGAATTGTTCTATAATTAGCTAACATCCACTATTGCTGACAAGAAATCTGATGCTAGTTTGATTCTCATTCTTTTATAGGAGATCTGTTTTTTCTTTCTGAAATTTATATATAAATAATTTAAAAATTTTATGTAGATTTATCCAGTTGTCAGCTTTTTTTTCACTCATCCTGAATAGAGCATGGTACTCCTTTCAGTTTAAATACGTGTGTCTTTCTTATTTATGGAAGGTTCTCTTCTTTAATACTAACTTAATAATCATATTCCCTTGTATTTCAGAAAATCATATTCATTGAATAGCAACCATTCTGGATTAATTGCCGTGTCTCATGTTTAAAAAAAATACATATATATATATGTGTGTGTGTGTGTGTGTGTATTTCATGTATATTGTATGTGTGTCTGAAATACCTTCTGAGAATTTACTGTCTGAGAATTTCCTTCAGCTATGCCTGCTAACTCCTGTATTTAACTTTCTATATTGGCAATTATACTTTTAGCTCTGGCTTCTATTAAATCCCTGATTATACTGTGTGTCCCCCTGCCCCCAACAGCATCTTGTTCTTTTTTTTAAAATTTAATTTTATTGTTGTTGTATTACATCCAACCCCTTTTTGCTCCCCTCTGTCCCCACCCACCCATTTCCCCCAAAGTCGATCCCACCTGTTGTCAATGTCCATGATTCCTTTATACTAGGTTCTTGTCTAAACTGCTCCCCTTCCTTGCCTCTTCCTCCCTGCTTCCCCCAACCATCTTCCTCTTTTTATGTTTAGAAGATACAGGATCTTCTTACATCTAAAAATGTATCAACATTTAAAAAATGGTCTAACCCCCACACCCCCAACAAAGGCCTCCTCTTTTTGTTCTGGGTTGTTTTTTCTTCCTTTCTCTGTCTCTGCCTTAATATTTTTGAATCTTACAGTATTTTCTCAAATGTGTACACTTAAAAGGCTGTCTGAGAGTGCCTTTTATTTCAGCACGGCTGCTTGACTGTCATGCTTTGCTTTAGTGTGAGTCCCCAGAAAGCGTGCCAGCCCAGAGTGGGGAGTAAATGGTGGATTCGGCAGGCTTCTACTCTGGAGTGCTAATGCTTGCACCAGTCATCTTAATTCTCCCCTGACAATGTTCAATTTTCTTGAAGAAGAATGTGGTTAGCTTTGCCTGGGTTTTTAGCTATAAGCACCTTTTGGGGGAAGGAGTAGAAGAGTGGGAGGATACATTAATTGTTCTACTGATCTTTTATTATACCTCATTTTTAGTGGTACTTCTTATTTCCTTATCTCTTGTATCTGCCATCATTGAACCCAGAGTCTCCTTGGGGTTCTCCCACCCTAGCTGGAGCATAAACTCCAAACTGTAGCTTCTTTTTTTCTCCTTCGTCAATCACCAGATTATTGTGTATTTTTCATCTTCCAGAAATTCACTGAACTCTCTTGGGTGCTCATGATCTCTGAATTGTTCTTTGGTTATTGAGAGTTTCTATCACTGTAATACTTTTTTTTAAATGTCATTTTAATCAAGTCTGAGAGGGAGAAGAAATAAATGTTCTTAGCTTATTATCTTGAACTAGAACCCCGCCTCCCTATCTTTTGGAATTTATTAATTCACCAATGCTTATTGAACATGTTGCTATAAACCAGGTGCTGGGTTAGGTACTAGAGATCCAAAATTGAATCAGACATCAGTTTTCATGATCTAGAAGGAGACAGATGTTTAGCAAGTAGTTGTGTTGCAATGTAAGTGAGCACCAAAAGTATGTATGAGATGCTGAAGATTACAGCGGAGAGAACAGTTAATTTTATTAACAGCCCCTCTACTAAGTTGGATAATAACCAAGTGTCCCAGGTAATAGTCAAGAAGTTTCTACATCTCTCAGGCTACATCAGTCTAAAAATAAAGTGGTGTCACATTAACAGGAACCAAAGAAGTCACCATTTCTCTAGCTGATACAAAACCTTGCTTGATATCCAGCTGGTACCGCCAGTGGAAAAGTCTGAGAACAAACGTGCAGGTAGTTTCAAGGAAATAATCTCAGGCAGCACAATGAGGAACTTAGAAGATGAGACAGGGAAGAAAGAAAAATCCAATAAAGGTATTTTGTTGAACTGAGTGCTGCAGTGGGCAACTGGGGCCCAGAAGGACTTTATAGAAAGGCACCTCAGAATCTTTCTAATGCAGGAAGCTGCGGCATTTATCCCCAACCTTCATACCCCATTGGGTGAAGGTGCTTCTGGGAAGGGTGCTAGTTCTCCTTCTCTTCTGAGCTATGCCTCTATGTTGGCTCAGTAGTGTTCCTTGGCTTTAGGAAAAAATACATGAATCCATACCCTAGGTGGTGTAGCTCAGTTGGTTGGACATCGTCTCGCAAAGTGAAAGAAAAACACATGAACAGAAAAGCTGGAGATGCCTGGTAAGTGCTTGAGTTACAGTCTGATGTTTCATGCAAAGCTGCCCATCATAGCTGTGTTGAAATCAGGTGGGTTGAAGTGAATGACAAGGGCCAGAAAAACGATTTGCTGCAGACCTCGCTTTTCCTCAGTTGTTTCTGGTAACGTGCAGCGGGACCTCGGTATGATTATAATCGTGTGGCTGGAGCCAAAATGCCTGGTGTCAAAGCCTGAGTCCCCCTGAGCCCTGCAAAGTTCTCCACCACTGCCGTGGCTGCTGGACACTCATGGCTCCTCAGTCCGATGCCCCCATCTGTGCCACCTCCCACAAGGCCTATCCCAGCCACACACATACACAAGTTTTTAAAGCAGCAAGAAAAATATAATTTGTACTTTTTATAAATCTAGTTGAAATTGTGTGTTGGTCCGCTTGCCAACTTACCTTTTAAAATTGCACAGTCATTGATTTAATCACTGGGCCCATTTTTAATGAGCACCCACTGTGTACCTGGTACTGATCTAGGGCTTTAGGTGCTGGGAACACAGCTATGAATGACATGCCTCCAAGAGCAATACCTAGAAAGGACTGTTGGGTCAGAGAGTAAGCACAATTGAAATTGTAATAGATATTGCTAAGTTGTCCTCTAGGAGTCTACACCAGCTGCTATTTTTTATTAGGTGGGGTATTTTTGATGAAGTATCAATAGGCGCACTTTCCAAGGCTTTGTTTCTCTATACGCAGGTGAGGGGACAGGACAGAAAGGAGGTCGGAAGAGTCCTAAGGAAGAGTGGCATTGGATTAGTATTTTTTGTGTGAGCTGTGCAGCCCAAGTAGGGTGGAGAGATGGGAGCTCAGGGCAAATTCCAATGTGTGTCAGAGGCAGATGCTAGGTGTCCTCATCCCAGGCCAGCATCCTGTGACCTGGGCAGCTTCCCTCTTGGAGCATTTGACAGTGGGCTCTGACATTGAGCACCTGCCATGGCAGGAGAAGAGGAAAAGCCACCTCATGATTATGACTTACCCATCGTAACTCTTTCGCAGGGGTGTGGCATCTGTGCCCACGGGCCAGCACCCCTGCTAGGCCTCCGATGAGTTTTCCATTCAGCAGCCCCACATGGCAGCCTTTGGGCTCCACCCGGGGCCCCAGGCGGAAGCAGGATGTCATGTTTCCAAGCAGTGAGCTGCAGCTGCTTATCTGCAGTGGTCAGTAAGGCAGACAGAAACATTCTCCGCGACCTTCCTTCCTTGGCATGTTTGAACACCATGACCCTACTCTCCCTTATGGGGGAGGTAAGCCTGGAGGTTTAACTAAGTCAGGGTATAAACATGAAATGTTTGTATGTTTTCCAATTATTGATTTCTATAGTGGAATTTCAGCTGCATTGCTGCTTCCTACTCTAACATCTTTGGTAACTCTCTGCTCTTTTCCAGTTCATTTCAGTTTAAGGTGTCAATCTCAGATTCAGTTTAAATCTAATCTAGCTCTTCCAAACCCCAGCTTCGACCACAGAGGCCTGGGACATCTAGAGTGTAAAAACTGCCTTTTCACTTTTACCTCCAATCCAGCACCGTGCAATAGAGTGTGTGGCTGGGTGGGGGTGATAAGCAAGAGATAAGGGGATGGAGGAGAAGTAATTTACCCTGAGAACACATCTCCTTCCTCTCCTGGGTTACACATCTGTTTCTCTATGGGGGGTTGCCATTATCATTTTGGATGGGACAATTCTTGGGGTGGAACTGCTCTGCACATTTGAAAACATTTAACCTTTCTTTTCCTCCATCCTCAACACAAATTCTCACAGCATCATTCACGTTATGATAAGCAGCCTCACTCTCACTTTTCCAAACACGTCCTTGGGGGGCCATTCTGACTTGCTTGGGGATGCTGGCACCTCCTGAGCTGGGTAGGGCCAAGGAGAAGAAATGGAAAATCAAGGTCTTAGGTTGCTGGGCCAGGGTCGGTGGTGGAAAGGAATCCCTGGTTGTCCTTTGGTTGGGCCTGCTTTCATCCAGATCTTTTGGCTGTTGTGTGGTAGTCCCTGAACAGACAATGAGGTTGGATTTACAGGGATATTATTTATCTTCCTCTGGACCCTCTTTTGCTGAGGACCTTAGAGAGGGTAGCTGTGTCTTATTTTGTTCCTGCCAGTGATCCATGCCTCCAGCACTTTCTCTGGGAAAGAGGTCACCTCAGAGTAAATGGGGAGTTCATAGCTCTTGACCCCAAAACCCCTTGAGCAGCCTCCAGATTCTGCTCCTCGTTCTAACACCACGTTCCTCTGACCCTGTGTTCCATGTAGTAGGCCTGAGAACCACTGGGGTTTTCTTGCGCATAAGTTGTCTCCATCTTCTTCCAAGAGCTATGCAGCAGGGATTCTGCCTTCACAGATTTCCAGAAGAGCAGCAGACACCAGGCTGTACATTCATGGGTACCTCCAAACTCTAGGAGAAGCATGCGGAACTTTTCCAGAAGACATCTTACCACACTCCAGTTGGATGGTAACTCAAGTATGGGACTTCAGGTTGTACAGTGTAGTGAGCATCCATCCCAGGGTGAGGTGCCTGGTTCCTCTTTTTGTCAGAGGCACTTAGTCTCTAAAAGCAAGTATCTTGCAATCCTTTCTACCTCTTGGCTTTGTGAGAGGCAGGGAAGCACATGTCTTTAATCTTGTATAAAATGTGTCTTACCAAGGACCCAGGAGATTGGGAGGTCTCAATTCTAACTATTTCCTTTTTTTTTTAAAAGCTTAGACTGAAAGAGATTTTTTTTTGTCTGTGGGGGTAGGGGTGTAGAGGTTGCCTCCAGGGAATGGCTTTTCCTTACCTGAAGGCCAGGGGGAGCTCAGCAGGCACACGACTGCTGTCTTGATGAATGAAGATGACAGGAATGAGGACCACTGAGATGGAAATGAAAGCTGACACTTAAATTTTTCTCTGTGGCCTCTTAATGGCTTGTGTGGCTAAGAGCATTATACTGTTTCCATAAAAGGGAACCAAACATATACTGGGGTTTGTTGAAAGGGCAGGATAAATGAAGCTTTTCAGAATAGCAAACATTTTTCTAGGGCTTTACAACTCCTGTGATTATGTTAATGTGGGGGAGCATGAGCAGGGACCTGGGTTACAGTGTGACCACCATGAATCCTGTCTCCTCCCATTCTCGTATTTCAGACTCCAAGCTTCAAAAACAAAATTACATTAAAACTTTGGTTCTGAGCAACAATGTTAGGTTTACCTAACCCATTGGTCACTATATTTGCTCTTTTCAGCCAGGATATGTTTTAGAGAAAGGACCGAGTGACTTGTGTTGGGGACATATGTCTACTAGGAACCTGCATGTAGGAGTGAGGGAGATAGAGACAGATGTTACCATATTTTATTTAACTTACTTTTCCTGTGAGCTTAGTACAAAAATATCTGGTTTAGGTCTTCAGTTTGTACCTGCAAGAAACCTAAGTCACAGAGATCTGGAAGCTATCAGGGAAAATGACATATTTCATTTTCTGAGTCATTTCATAGTAGAGAGATGCCATTTCCATAGAGAAGGACTAGTTGTTAGGAATCAACTTTGTATTTGAGACCACACTATTTTTTTTTTTTTTTTTTTCAGGTTGCCTGAAAGTATGATTAGGCCTGTTCAGTTCCGGATGAGATTGGCATACAGTAGGCACATAATAAATGCCTGATAATGGAATTAAAGAATGATACACATCTGCCAATTGCTCAAACCATCTGCAGATTCTTCTTTTTAGTAAGTTGGCATCCATCAGGAGTTTATGTTTTTAAAATTGCATCAACCTCTGTCGCTCTGGCTTCTTCTCCTTTTTCCTTCCATTTCTGGGAGACAAATCCCCCACTTCATAGCCAGTGAGTTGCCTGCATATCTGTAAGAGAGAGCTGGATAAAATATATTTCATGGGTTGTGGCTTGGTGCAAAAGTTGCGTCCTGACTCTTAGTTCATGAAAACAATCTTTCACTGGGTATTAAATATAATTCGATTGCATTTTGTTAAAGGTGATCAGTATTTTGGATTCTTGGTGACCTGGGATGGTGGAAAAATGATATATTTTGACTAAAAATTTGAAACTCTAGATTTTGAGTGATGGACTTTGGGGAAATCAATAACTAATTTAATAAAAGGTTTATGTTTGAGTTAGTGGCTGCAATTTGGCTTTGTTGATTAACACAGAACAATCATTACTTACTGAGAAGTGACTGCTCATTAGCTTTAGAAGAAAATGGCTTGTGGTCTCCATGTACTTCTAATCAAATTGAATTCCTTATCAGGAATGAGCATGTTTGAGCAACAATTGTACCCAAGAACTTAAAGACAGAGCATAATGAGATTTCCTCTCCTCCCGCCCCTCCCCCCCCCTTCTTCTTTTTAGTTGAGAAGAAAATCTTCCCACACCCGTGTTAAGAGACTAGCTGAGTCTGGTCTGGCCTTGTGAAAGCTGAAACTATCAATCTGTGAAATGTATAGGAAAAAAAGCTTGGCTTATCTATGACCATCTTTCACTTTCCAGTACTCAGTGGTCAAGATGAAAGTTTGCAGTTCTGCCTTTGGAAGCTTCTGTTTCCACTCCCTGCTCTATTCCCATCTTACTTTTAGAATATACTCATTTCCTATTTCCTCTGTATTTCTACGGCCCCTCCTCCCCCAACTTTTAAAAGCATTTTCCCCCTTTCT
Organism: Noctilio leporinus; assembly: GCA_004026585.1. NCBI lineage: Eukaryota > Metazoa > Chordata > Mammalia > Chiroptera > Noctilionidae > Noctilio > Noctilio leporinus. Next base: position 319,713 of record PVIW01000488.1, read on the forward strand.
TTCCCCATATTTGTCTGTCCCTAATTCTCTGAAGTTTCAAGTGATAAACTGGCAGTGGCAAAATTGGTGGATAAATAAATAGAAGGAAGCATGAATGCAATTTACATTTTAAACATCTAGCTGAAGCTTCAAAACTAAGGACAAAACCCTAAAAGAAATCGAGGCTTTCAGGTAAAAGATACCATTATTGTTAGTATTATTATTTTACCACCCTTTTAAAAAAAGATTTTATTTATTATTTTCAGAGAGAAGGGCAGGGAGGGAGGAAGGTAGGGAAGCATCAATGTATGGTTGCTTTTCACCTGCCTCCAGCTAAGGACCTGGCTGGAGACCTGGCTTGCAACCTGGTTACGTGCCCTGACTGGGTATTGTTATTATTTTTAATGGTGATAGTAATAATTTGTGACTAATAGATGTCAAAGACTATGTGGGACACTTCAAGCATGTCTTTCTGTCAGAGGAGCAAATGTGAAAACTGATGATCAATAAGGCAAAGCTGCTTGTTATCCCAGTCTAGTTATTATCATGTGGGACTGGGCCATCTTTGGCAAGTAGTGGTGTTTGTGTGCTCTTCCAAGGAGCTTCCATGTCTGAGAAACATATGAGACACTATTAGTTCCTGTGAGACAAAGACTATCATAGGATATATGATATAATAAATCTAATTTCCCTGAACTTTAAATTCAAACAACTAATGTGCCTACAGCACATGATCTTAAGAACATTTGCTAAGGACTTATTGTCTATCAGGCACGCTGATCAATGCTCTGTTTGTGTTATTTCATCTAATTATTTCAATAACTCAACACTGTAGGGATATATATTGTTCCCTAATATTACCCTATTTTATAGATGAGGAAACTGGAGATCATCTGCATGGGTTGTTACACAGTAGTTTATTTTTACTATTATAATCACCATTGCTCTTATAGCTATTATTAATCATCAGAACTCTTGCATTCTGATCTAAACTGTGTTGATGGCCCACAATAAATCACTCTTCAACTTTACATTTATAACTTAGACTTTATTACTTTTCTCCTTTATAAAAGCAATGCATATTATTGTATAAAACTGATAAAGTACATATAAGATAGCAGCAAAGCAAAATAAGACAACAACAACAACAAAATTGTTTGTAATCTCATTACTCAAAGATTATTCCTGATAACATTTTGGTGTATATTTCCCCTTATTTTTTATTAAGCATACATAAAAATATTTTAAGTCCAGCATACCACACATGCTTTTTTATAACTTACCTTTTTACTCAGCTATATAACTTGGACACTTTTCCATTGAATTAAATATTCTGCTATATGGTTTTCTAGATTTTGAGAGGTTATAACCCATTGTATAGGGTCTCTTGACTTAGAAAAGTGACTATACACACAAAGTGTTGTATGCAAATTTTATGAGCTTTACTGCCTAAAAATTATCTATACATTTTCTGTCCTTTTATACCATCACAGACAGCTACCCAGTATTCTATCCAATGTTTAAGGTAATACTATAACTTTTTTAATTTTTAAAATTTTATTTTTCAGTTACAGTTTACATTCAATATTATTTCGTATTGGTTTCAGGTTTATAGTGTAGGGGTTAGACTATCATATACGTTACAAAGTGGTCCCCCTGGTATTTCCAGTATCCAGCTGATATCCAGCTGATATCCAGCCAGGTTATATTGTAAGCCAGGTTATTACAATATAATTGACTATATTCCCCATCTTGTACTTTACATCCCTGTGACTTCTGTCACTACCAATTTGTACTCCTTACTCCCTTTCCCCTCTGGCCACCATCTGTCTGTTCTCTGTATCTAATTCTGTATTTTTTTTTCCTTTCAGGAACAATGTGTTTGAGATCTTCTCTATTTATCATTGTAATATTCCTTCCCAGCACAATTCCCCTTGCTACAACATTATAGTTACCACTTAGCTCAAGGGTTTAACTACAAATGTCAGAGTTTACATATCTAGAAGAGTGCGGACAATTTTTGGAAGATTTTACCATTGGGAGTATTATGCTAAATCTAGTGATGCTGATAACTGAATTGGTTTTTGAGATACCACTGGTGCAATGGTTTCTAGTGACACATATTTTTAAACATTCTCAAAGGTGGTAAATTTTCCATATTGATAGTGAATTTGATTTTTAAAAATAGCCCAAAGTCTTTGCAGCAAATTAATTTTAATAATTTGATTAAGTAAACTAATTAATAGCATTTCAGCTATTTAGAAAAGTTAATATAAGTAAAGGGATTTATTTTCTACTTTGCTTTGGGACTGGCTCTGTGTTTGGTATAAAAAGAGATTTTTCAAAAGAGAAGAAAGAAAGCATCAATGGAATGAGTGCATAACTTCCCAAGGTGACTACTTGGAATTGAAAATTCACTTATACAAATACAGATATGCTTGTTTAAAAGAAAATCTGTTTTATGAATAGATAGTTAATTTTGTATGTCAACTTAGCTAGATTATGGTACCAGTTGTTTGGTCAAACACCAGTCTAGATGTTGCTGTGATGGTGTTTAGATGACATTACCATGACTATTTAAATGAGGTTATTCTCATTTAGATAAGGTTAATGCTTTATGTCAGCAGACTCTGTGTAAAGCAGATTGTTCTTCATAATGTGGTGGGCCTCATTCAATTAGTTGAAGGCTATTAAAGCAAAAACTGAGGTCCCCAGACTATTGAAATTCTACTTCACTTTTAAGCATTTGAATTCAAGACTGCAACATCAAATCGTGTTGGTTTTTCAGCCCACAACCTGCTCTATAGATCTGACATGTCAGCCCTAGCCATCATGCAAACCAAGTCCTTAAAATAAACCTTTCTACATATATTCCATTGTTACTGCTTCTCTGGTGAGCTCTAATTCAATTACCAATAGATGGTCCCCAAATCTTCAAGTAGTCTCTCTGTTGTGTGTTAGTCTTGCTACTATCCATTTTAGAAGAAATGCTTGCTGATCTTGTCTTAAATTTTGGACACCATGTTCCTTTTGCGCTGATGGCCCTCTGTTGACTCCAGCTGAAATATGTCAGATTTTTAAAATCCTTGAATTGCCCTCTCTGTTGGCACAGTGGATAAGGCCTGTGAACCCAAAGGAAGCTGGTTCAATTCCCAGCCAGTGCATACCTAACCAGGTTGCAAGCCAGGTCTCCAGCTAGTATGGTATGAAAGGCAACTACATTGATGTCTCTCTCCATCTCTACCTCTCTCCCTTCCCCCTTCTCTAAAAATAATAAATAAAATCTTTTAAAAAATCCTTGAGAGCAGTACTTCTTTTAAAGCAACTTCCTAAAATTAAATTGGGACCCTTTAGTTATTTTTATTTTTAGTCTTATTATTTACAATTGTGGTAAAATACATGTAATAAAACTGACCCTCAAGGAACCATGGACATGGACAACAGGTGGGATTGACTTTGGGGGGAATGGGTGGGTGGGGAGGGGGACAGAGGGGAGCAAAAAGGGGATGGATGTAATATGACTACAATAAAAAAAAAAAAAAAAAAAAGAACTGAACACAACTAGAAGAAAAAAAACTGACCCTCTTAGCCTCTTTTAAGTGTGCAGTTCAGTAGTGTTAAATATATTCACATTGTTGTGGAAAAAATCTTCAGAATTGTTTTCATCTTGCAAAACAGAAACTCCCATTAAGGGACAAATTTTCATTTTCCTCATCTCACCTGGCCCCTGGAAACCACCATTCTACTTTCTTTCTCTATAGATTTAATTATTCTAGTTTCTTCATGTAAGTGGAATCATCTAGTATTTGGCTTATTTCACTTAGCATAATGTCCTCAAGGTTCATTCACGTTATAATGTGTGTCAGAATTATTTTCCTGCTTAAGGCCAAATAATATTCCATTGTATGCATATACCAAATTTTGTTTACCCATATCTCTATTGAAGAACATTTGGGTTGCTCCTACCTTTTGGCTATTGTGAATAATGTTGCTGTAACTATGGGTGTGCAAATGTCTCTTTGTGGCCCAGCTCTCACCTCTTTTGGCTATATTGCCAGAAGTAGAATTACTGGATCATATGGTAGTTCTATTTTTAAACTTTTGAGAAGCCACTATACTGTTTTCCATAATGGATACATTACACACCCACTAATGGTGCACAAAGCCCTCAATTTCTCCATATCCTCACCAACACTTTGACCATCCTAATTGGTGTACAGTGATATTTCATTATGGTTTTGATTTACATTTCCCAAATGATTAGTAATGTTGAGCATCTTTTCATGTGTTTATTGGCCATTTGTATATCATTTTGATTAAAAAAATCTGTTCAAGTTTTTGCCCATTTAAAATTATTTTGTTATTGAGTTTTAGGATAACTTTAGTCTAGATAATAACTCTTATCAGATATATTATTTGCAAGCATTTTCTTCCATTCTATAGCTTGTCTTTTCACTCTATTGATTGTGTCTTTGGCACAGATGTCTTTCATTTTAATGTGGTTTATCTATTTCTTCTTTTGTTGTCTATGCTTTTGGTGTCACAGGGACAATTCACTTCCTTTTTAATTAAATCACACCATATTTCTGTGTATCATACCATATGAATTATCCATATATCACTCCAATAATACACACATTTTTGCCTTCAGTAACACTCAAATTTTCCCCTATCTATACTCTCTCACAGGAACCCTACCAAAAATGTCTTAGGAAAGAGATTTGGGCTGTTTTTCTATGACCATGGCCAAGACTTGGTCATCATGATTCACCATAGCTCTGAAGGGAGTGAGGAAGACATTTGAAAACAATTTCCTGTCACAACAGCTAGCACCAAGTGGACTTGCAGGTCATATTTATTGAATGATTGATTGTTTTGTTCTTTGGCATCCATAAATATTTTCAAAAAAATTTCATGTTTCTTTTAATCTTGCTATCATCACTCCCTCAGACTGAGTATATGCAATTTACATGACTGGAAAATCAGTTAAACAGGTTGTTCTTGCAACATAATGTTTGGAAATTGTTGTTTTGCAAGACATCAGCTCTCTAAGGCAAGTTGAGGTGATAGAAAAGTTGAGGCTCAGAGAGTTCAAGGGCTACTTTCAGGAAAACAGGAGCCAGTTGTGGAAGCTGAACATTCAAAATTTTATATGCTATCATTGCACAGTGAATGCATGACCTTTTACTATATAGAGAAAGATTTGCAGGTAAACTTATGTTAAATCAGCTCTAAAGTATAACTACTCAATTACAAGCTCCCTGAAGGCAAAGAAAGGCCAAGTCTGCCAATCTTAATATTCTCAGCAAACACACACATGCACATGTGTACACACACAAAAACAACGTATGAAATTTACATGCTATCTTGTTACTTCTCTATAGCTACAATTTTTTATGGTTGTTTTAAAAGGAATAAAGAGAAGGGAGAGAAAAATGCATCTTAAAGAGAGAATATTTTGTGCCAGTGTCAGTTTTTCAGAATTCTGAAGAATTCATTAATGCCTATATAATTGAATTATATACATATAGGAAATATGTCTAAATATAACTTAACATAAGTGTTCATGTTAACAAATATTTTATCAGGTTAAAAGAATGCTGAAAAATTAATAAATGTGATTTAAAGATGTATGAGAATACATTTTGATTTGGGTTGTAAGCTAACTTTTTGAAGGGAAACATGTATGATATTTTCTAATTTTTTTTTGGATCAAAATAAGAAACTAAGTGGGTTTCTTAAAAATAATCGTTGTTAGTGTATTTCATTTTGGAGATCTTAACTTGTTTCCCTTTGTTTTTTTGATAACACTCCAGGGGGTGTTGAAGTTGACGGAGAAAGACCAAGGGAACCTTTGTGACTTCATCCAAATGTCATAACAAAAGTAAGTATTAGCATGCTTCTGGGAGATTGACTTTCAAGCAGGAACTAGGTTGTTTTGGAAACTTAGCTAATGACATTGTTATTATTTCTCATGAGTGATTAGGTTGATAGATCAGTCCCACTTGCATTTAATGTGGTCCCTGCAGACCTGAGCAGTGAGCCCCTCCTTACAGAAGTTGAATGGCCCTAATGATTGGCCAAAACTCTCTTTTTTGCAAGAAAATTAGGGCTCTTGCCTCTGACAGTTTTACATTTGGCTGTGAGTCCCCATAATAATGCTTTCTTAATTAGTGTGCCTAATGGTTTTGAACCATCTCTCATCCTGAGAATATTAATAGATTTTGAAAATTTTAAAGGATAAGTTTGCAAAGCACAGCTGACATTTGTAAAAATTCTGGCTAGACACAAATGTTACAGATGTTAGGATTCATTTGACTTGCACATTTTGGTTGTGCCCTGCGCACAGAAGGAGTGCAATAAATATTTACTGACTGCGGAATGGATGAAGTGGGTTTGGAAATAAGCAGAGAGCTTTCGTGCCATTGTAAAAGTATGTTTTTACAAATATCATTGGAACACAATCCTATCTTCTTGACCTTCTTATGCTTTTACTGATGTGTTTTGACTATTACTGAGAAGATGGTAGTTTGAGAGGAGAAGCTTGTAATTTAAAAACATAATTTTTACCATCTCCTAACACTTCACCAAAGGTCAAGAGGGTAGATAAACAACTTCCTACAGCTGCTGCTACATCTGGCACATGCCTGCTGCAGAAAGTGTGTGCTGAAAAGATAAACACGTCAGGTTGTATCTACTTGCACGCTTATGCTTTTTGCGTCTGAACTTGACCCTTAACAATTAATATTAAAACCAGACTTGACATTAATGAATAAAAATGTAAAAGAAGCTATGCTGAATTGAAATTACCAGCATTCCCAAGAGGATATAGTTCTCCTGATGGTTTTGAAGTTAACTCTGATTTTGTAATCCTGGCTCAACAGCTGAACTTTGTTGTTTCCTTCTGGGAACAATCTCATCTTGATTTCTGCAGTTTCAGGTCCCTTATGATTCCCTACTTGATTAATGCTGAATGTTAATTGTTCTGTCTAGGTCAATTTACTTATATATGGATATTTGCCAAATAGTACTTCATTTTGTGACTCCCTGAGGATGCTTCCAGCTTGGAGATTCTGTGACACTCTTTATAGATCTAACATTAGCAGGATGATTTTAAGTCATCACACAGTAGAATTCTCTAGTAGCTTTCCAGTGAAATACTCTATTGGTTAATTACTGTATATACTTGCGTAAATATGAGTTATGACTCAGAACCTTTAAAATGACTCACTCAACCTGGATCCTTTCATGATGACTCTAAAAAGTAAATTGTAGGAAGGAGGTATGATTTGATAATGTTTACTTACTCTATTTGTGGAGAAGCTGTCAAGGCTCTATATAAATACTGATTGAATCAAAGTAAGACCTCTCAATTTCAAGTTGGTTTTCTATCCACAAAACCACAGCAACTTTCTGAAAAGACTGTCACACATAGTATCATTGATTCTCTTCTTCACTAACTAAGCCTCCAGATGCCATTTACTCACATTATTTGGAAATGTTCACACATGCTTATATCAAATATTTTTCACAGAACCAGGTTATGTATCTCTACGTATATAAGCCTTAGATCTGTGAGCTTTATAATTTCAAGCCTCCTTCCTTTTTTGCCACAAATGACCACGGACATGTGTATTAATTTTACTCTTATTGTTGATATGGTTATCTGAAAAATGTTTAAATATTCCATTTCTCTTTGTGGTGGCAGACACAACCTCTGTGGTGGCCATTTCTGCATTGATCCTTGGCCAACAAATGCCAGTATCCAAGTGTGATATTTACATTCTGTTTTTACAGAATTGCAGGGTGAACACTATACTAGATCACAAGTGTTCTCTATCTCCTGATTAGCATTTAGAGAACCTCAGCAACTGGGATGGAGCCTTAGGAGGGAACCAGTTGCTATTTAAATGGAGGGAAGTCCTCCATGGCTGATAAGCCAGAGGAGTGATAAATTACAAAGGACCTTTCAGCCTTAGGAATTCACAGTAGGGGCCTATCATGAACCAGGTCTGTATCTGATGAACTTTTACTTTTCACAGCATCATCTGAGGGCAATGATAGGGACAAAGAAATGTCCTCACATAATCTGTACTGGGTACCTGTCAGTTGGTTTACAGATAATCTATAGACAACAGAGTATTTTGCTGACGTTGTTAGGACCAGAAACACAGCAGGAGGAAATGTTTAGTTCAGAAGGCTTCTAGGAAAAGGAGACGCCAGTCTACAATATATTATTTCCGTTTTAAGAAGGGCCAAAATATTGTTGATAAACACTAGGTTTTAGACCTGAACAAAGCCCTATAAATGCATGTTTTTTAAAAACTTAGTAACATCACATCTGTTGACATGATAAATTCTATTTAATCATAAAACTGCAGGGATGAGCTGGGAAGCTCCTGCATCTGCAAGGTACAAAGGCATGATTTGGGAGTAAAAGGATTGATGACCCAGCTTCATTTCCGGTTATGCTTCATTGGTACATGTTTGTGACTTATACATGGCCTGTGTGAGAACCTTTCAGGGCTGTGATGCCAGTGGAGAGCATCCCCAATCTAGCACAGTGCCTGATACAGCAGAATGTTACATATATATTTGTGAATGAGTGAATGAAAGGCTAGATCTATGCTTTGTTGAGTCACATCCCTGGCTATTCTCACTGATGCCTGTTTTGGGTTAGGTTGTGCTTGATCAACAAGTATCCAGCATGATTGTGAAGTCATAATATGAAGGAACATGTATGGCCTTTGGAATTAGGTTCACATTCCGATGTTCACTATGTGTTAAACTCTGGGCAGGGGCCAAAGAAGAAGATGATGCATGACCTCTGTCTTCAAAGAGTTTTAAATCTAGTTGGGGAGTCAACACCAAAAATGTTCAACAATAGCATATTCACAGGAGTCTAACTGATACAGGGCTACATTGTCTATCCTAGACTGTGACAATTTCGAGGCCATTACTCTTATTCTCTGGTTTTATTCATGGCATTAAGTAAAATTATAGAATGTTAGGGTGAAATGGGACTTTTTAGAAATCTTTGATACCTTTTCCTTGAACTCATTTTTTTTTAGATGAGAAAACTGAGAAGTAAAGTGCCTTGCCCAAGATCACACGCTCCCAGCCAGCAGCAGTGATCACTCATTTCCCAAGGATTTCAGTTCCAAGTATGCTCCAGACCCATGCCAGGAGTTTGCTTTGTCTAAATGAGTGATTGGACTTGGTCTCGCAAGCCCGAATTGCATGGGTTCTAAGAAAGATGCAACTTATACTGAATTCCACTCCTTAGCGAATATGTTTAAGTTAGTTTCTACTATGTCTGTTACGCCTGTATTTCTTCTCTTTTTCTTTTCCTTCTCTTCTCTTCTCTTTTCTTAACCAGCACCTTAAGGTAATGTCCATAATCTGTAAAGTGTAGGAAATGTTAGAATTCATGAATGGCATCTGATATTGAACAGTTAAAATTTCTTGAGCCCAATGGCACGGGCCCATGCTCTGTCCTCACTTCATCACCATAACCACAGAATGAGGCATACACGGAGTCTTAGTGTTTAAGGAACTTGTCTAAGCTCTCAGAGAGAGCTGGGGTTACCCCACAAGTCAGCCTCCAGAACCTATGCCTATGACTGCAGCTCCATACTATTTGAGAATATTAAATGCCTACAAGCTGGCATGGTGGGCAGCAGTCACATGAACTATTGGAACATCCTAACATCCATCCAAAATCTTGACTGTGTCCTCCAGCTAGACTCTGTGCCCATGCTGTTTCTCTTCAAAGGTTCATGTCTTTTCTAAAAAGGAGATACCAATGCCAGGACTATGGCAGTGCCCCACTGAGCCAGTTGAGAATTTCAATGTAGGAGTTATAACCTTCTAGCTCTTATGTCTGCCATGACTCACCCACTTTTTCTTTTCTACTTCCTTTTTTCTTTCTTTCTCTTTCTCTTCCTTCCAGTCAAATTTAGTGAGAAATCTGGAAGGACTGAAAAACATTACAGTTATAGGATCTGTGGTACCTGGTTGAGTTGGTGATTTGGTGAAAAGTTAATTATTTTAAGTGTTTTTCCTTTTATTTGATGTACTTTTTTAAATTTTTTTAATTAAGTGAAAATTGAAGGAAAGGAAGCCACTTCCACAACTTCAGTGGAGCTCCTCATGCACTGTTCAGAGGAGCCTCCTGCCCTGTAGAGCACTGAGGTCTAGGACATCGAATGCACCCAGAGGGGCTGCAGATCAGATTAGCCCTGGAATTCGGCTCACAAAGTAAGCTGTTAAAAAGTCAAGGCAAACCTGAGAGTGCACTCCTGACTCTTAGGGTGGGATGGTGGCCTCTCTGGGCAGGAAGTGTTCTGATGTGCTGACAATGAGGAAACAGGCCATGTTTTTGTTTATTTTCTCATAAAGTGCTGATGAACAAATGAGGGAGTTGCATTAAGGGGCTCTGAAGGCAAGCTGTGAAAAGAGATTGGGGTTTATCAGCCTTTTAGCCTGGTTTCCTTTGGAAAGAATGCTTATGACATGGCCAGGCTTTGCAAGTCTGCATGTCCACCCCGCTCCCTGCACCCCTCCTCTCCTCACACCCCTTGATAACTTCAAATGCCTCACACTGATGTCAGCTCTTTTCAGCAGATAGGGAGAAGGTGGGCCTCATGGATTGCTTAGTAATAAGAAGCAAATGCATGAGAGATAAAGCCAATTTCTACACTAAATTACCCCCTTTTGTTTTTTGTGCTTATGCCTGATAGTTCTAAATTTAATTTCTAGACTCTTTTTAGAAAAGGAGATCCATAAGACATCTCAGGGCTGGGGAGCATGAGAGAGATTCTGTTGAGAGGAACATGGATGGGTATTTTAATTTTTTTTAATCTAAATCTTTACCTGACACAAGAATGGAAGAAAGTCAGAAATATGAGGAAAGCACTGACTGTAGCTATGAATAAATCTGTCACTTGGAAGATAAAAATTCTTAAGCAGCATACCTTAAAAAAAAACGTACAGATTTTGAATCTTTGGTGGAGCAAGTCATGGAGTAAAAACATAAATGATCAAATATTTTAAAATGTTAAATCATCCAGGAGGTTACTTTGCTACTAAACTATGTGTCCTTACAATTTTCATAAAGAGTAAGTATAGAGCAGCCATTATCACTGCTCCTTAGTGGCGGTAACATCAGCTTCAAAGGTCATTGCATGTTGCTCTGGGGGAGGAATGAAGTCTCTTTCCATGAGCTAGAGGTGACATCGTAGGAGTAAGGAAAATGTCTGGCAAAATAGCTCACTAACACTCAAGTTTGCTTTTGACTCAAGGGATTTAAAATGCTTCACAGATGATAGCAATTTTAACCAATGCAACCGAGAGTAATTTCAAGGAATAAAAAATTAGCAATAAATGCTTTAGAATGAATTTGGTCCAATACTGAAGGTTTTTTCAGGTGTTTCTTTTTTTAAAAAAATTTCTTGCAATGCATGAATATAAAACAAAAACAATAATGGGGATTTGGAAGTGATTGGGCTAGATAATTAAAAGTATTTGGTATGAAACATAATCTGCTCAGAAATAAAGACTAACCTACCCTTTGCTCTTTTTGCAAAGACTTGAGAATCAGATATCTGGCAGCTGAATCAGTTAAAAGATTAACATAGTTCCAGTGAAGTCTTCAGCTTGATACTTACTAAAGGTGAACAAAATGATGCAGGTTGGTCAAGCCAGGCAATAATATTGCTAGAATGCTATTTATTTCCTTCTGGAGTGGTCAAGATGATGGTAGTTACGGTGTCACGAGTGAATGGGAATTATTTGCAAGTGTTTGAGTTACTACTCTGATAAGCCTCAGTTTCTTCACATGAATGTGGTGGTGACAACTGTGTGCTCTGGAGCGAGACTGTTTTGTACAGGGTTACTCACTTCCCTAAGCCTCAACTTCCTCATCTGTGGAATAGAGATGAGGAAACCTATTTTACAGAGTTGTAAGGCTTACATGAGGTAACACTAGTTAGGCATTTAGAATGATGCTGGGAACAGAGTGAACACCTAATAAATATGTGCTACTGTTGCTAATAAACATCACAGACATCTGGATTCTTCTTTATCTGACTTGATTCAGTTTTTCTACCTATAAAACACACAGGGTGATGAAACATCATTTAAAACCAAAAGGTTCAGTACTTCCGGGATGTAAGGTACAACTGAAGCAGAAACTGAGTTTATTATTAAATGTCATTGTGTTACTTTGAAGTGCTCCCACAAAACCAGTGGTCTAGACATCCTAGTACTTGATCATGATACCCTCCCCCCAATAATAACACATATGGCTTACAAAAATACCATACAGGAAGACCTCTGATCAAAGATACTATTTAAATGGGAAACATTATTATTTTTATTTTTGTTGTTACTCAGGCTTTCCTACATACAAAGAAAAAAAATGATTTTGGTGAAAAATGCTTTTGTTTTGATACAAGCCAAGATCGTTATGAAAACTAAAATTGTAATACTGTATTGTAAATATAAATGTGCTTATTCTCAACATTTTAAATCTTTTTTCCACATCACATTACTTAAAAAGACTAAAATAAATGATGCCACATATCACATATCGTAAAATTTTAATTTTATGATTTTGATTAAAAATGTTTTTGATCTTGACCAACAGCTGAAAGCCCTGCTATATAGATAGGTCACCTAGTCTTAGCTCCCAGGTAGGGGTACGGAAGTCCCGAGAGAAATAGCATTTCACTCAGTTGGGTGAAGGTGGAGCCCAGGCCAGAGCCCAAGGAGGCCTCCCAGTGTCCAATGCCCAGTCAGTATTTTTGTTCTACCTTTTTAAAGGCTGAGTACAGTTGACCCTTGAACAACTTGGGGGTTAGGGGCTCAAACCCCTAGCACAGTTGAAAATCCACATATAACTTTTGACTCAAACTTAAGTTGTCCCTCAGTATCTGTGGGGGTGGTTCCACGATGCCCACACCCCATCTCGTGGATACCAACATCTGTGGATGCTCAAGTCCTTTATGTAAAAGGTGTAGATTAATGCATACAATTGGCCTTCTGCATCTGTGGTCTGTAAACCACAGATGGAAAACAGTGTAAGGGCTTATTGAAAAAATTCCACCTATATATGAAATTCCACTTACAAGTTCAAACCTTCATGGTTTAAAGGTCAACTGTATTTGCAACAACATCCTTGCTCCCCCTAGTCTCCTCTTCAACACTTCTACCTGCTATGTCAATTTTGGGTCAGTCCAGAATCTTCTCTGGGCCTTGGTCTCCTCATCTGTAAAACAAGATTGTTATAGCCTAGTTTGCAGAGTTTTGTGAGGCCAAAGGGAAATAACACATTTGGGAAGTGCCTGGTCTATCATGAGATCTCAATAGCATCATTGACAATACAAAATGGTCCTTAAAGCCCAATTTTTTAGGGAAAAATATTTCTATCTTGGGACAGGCAAGAGATTATTCACAAATAATATTTTGAGGGGTTTGGACTTACTTCAAAGATATTGAGGCTCTCTCTTATTCAGAACTGGTGAACATGTAGTGTTTTTAGTGTAGACTGGTCCTGCTGAGTAGTAGCTGAACATAGGTGAGGAGGAATAATGTTAAAACCCTTTTGACTCTAACTACTTCTTACATGTGTAGGAAACATTTCTGAAGATGGAGGAGTGATGATAATGTGATAATGATCATTCCAGCTACCCTTTACTGGGGGTTTACTATAGGACAGGCACATACTAAGCTCTTAACAGAGTTTCCCCTCTTAAATCTCACAGCCAACTTATGAGGTCAGTCCACACTGTATCTGTAAAAAGCTGAGACTGGGGGTTCAGAAATGTACAGAGGTAAATTAGAGTTAAGACTCTGTGATTCCAAAGTCCCAACTTTTAATTCAAGTCCCAACGCCCAAATTGTTGGTGGTCAAGTTTATCAGATAACTACTCAGTTTTCTACTTTGCTAGGGTAGATACAGGTCATTCCCACCAGCTGGTAATTTCCCTCTCTCTTCTGTTGCCAAGCAAAAGACAGCCATGGCTCTTGTATTAGTTTCCTGGTACTGCAACAACAATGTACCACAAACTGGGTAGCTTCAAATAATGCCAAGATATTCTCTTTTGGTTCTGGGGGCTAGAAATCTGAAATCAAGGTGTTGGCAGGGCCATGCTCCCTCTGAAGGCTCTGGGGAAGAATTTGTCCTTGCCTCTGCTACTTTCGGGTGGTTTCCAGCAATCCTTGGTGTTTCTTGGCTTGTATTGAATGGTTGCGTCTCTCCAATCTGCCTCTGTTCATAACCTTCTTCTCTGTGTTCTGTGTCTGTGTGTCCAAATCTCAAGTCATTGAATGTAGGGCCCACCCTGATCTAATATGATTTGGTTTTCCAAATAAGGTCACACTCTTAAGTTCTGGGTGGACATGGCTTTTTGGAGGGGCACTGTTTAACCCTTCATAATAGTTATCTTTGGAAAAAATGTTACTGGGGTGAGAGTCCACTCCAAGGAAGGACACATTTTTGCCTTTCCCAGGGCAAAACACAAGCAAAAAATAAGGTATCTTTCACTTTATATCCCTATTATTTCTATGATCAGGTATTTTCTCTTGTGAATGGCAATAGCACATAGTTAGTCTGGAATCTCTTTCATAAGCCTTTTGAAATTTTAATGAGCTGCAAGCAAAGTTGAATTTTTCAGAAGAAATAATGCAGCAGTCCCTTCTGAGGCAGACTTAGAGAGCTCGTGGCTGTGAACCCTCACTGGAGTCACCCCGAGAAATGTTTCAAAGCTGCTTCAGAGCCCTGGGCCCTGGAAAGTAGGGCCATTTGTCAGGAAGCCATTTATCTGTCTTCATGGCTGGTGGGAGTGAAAAGTGACAAAACAATGTTATCAGGGGCCGTGTTCACAGTTGTGATTGGCGTCAAGGAGACCCCAACTGGTTCTGCATTTATTTATCAGAACTGCCAGTAAGATTTGTGCCCACACAAACAAGGACACGCATGCACCATATTTATGCCACAATTCCGTTTGAATTGGAAGGAACTGGCACATCCTTAAGCTGAATTCTTGAGTCTCCTTTTATGTTGAAAGCCAATTATTTCTTTGTGGATTCTCTGGGCCTCAGCCCACTGGCCTTTTTTCCATCCATGGAAGATGCCAAGCTCACCCCCGCCTTTATGTGTCTGTGCTGTTTCTGCTTCCAAACTCTCTTTCTACAAACCTTCCTGGGGCCAACTCCTTTGTCTCACTCGTATCTCCCCTCAGGATGTCTTCCTTGACCACCTCAGCTTTAGTTTCATTACAGTACAATCCTAACCTGACTTGTAATTATTAATATTTTGTCTAATTGTTTATGTATTGGTCCTTCCCATCCTCCATCTAGAATATAAATTCCATGCAATCAGAGACCTCATTTAATTTCCTGCTATATGCCTAGTACCTGGAGTAAGATCTGGCACAGAAGAGGTGCTCAATTAGTGTTGTGACTGAGTTCCCTGACCCAGAGTAGATTTAGTGCTCATCTTGGGCTAATAGGACTCCAGAAACTCCATTCCAGAGAGCTCAGTGCCCAGTCTCTCCTCTGAGACAAGGAAGGGGCCAGCCCCCTGGACACACACTGCAGCCAGCCCAGCTGGAATCGTGTGGCTAGGTACTGGGGAGGGTAAGAAGGACTGTCCAGGGCTGCAGAGCTTATTGCTGCTGAAGGCCCAAGATGAAGTGAAATAAGCCAATAACCCAGTTATCAACCCAAAGGGAGTAGGCAAAGAGGGAAAATCCAGATTCAAGGAAACAGGAAGGAATTAGGGAAACCAGATCGAAACAATAAGGTTCAAAGTAAAGAATGGGAGGTGGAACCTGGAGGAAGTCCCTGAGCCATAAAATCATAGACACAGCTGCTTATGGGGTCTTTGACCAAGTACGCAGGTGGAAAGGAAGCTATTAAGGGTAGTGACTTAGACTCATTTTCTCAGAATCAAATCAGACTTTCTATTGGACAAATTCTGGCCTTGCACACTAATTCTAGTTACTAGACCTGATCTTGTCCCAAGCCCAGTGCTCTCCATGTAACCAGGTCCTGGATTTCAGCATTAGCCTTGTTCTGAGTGATGGAGAACCGAGGTGAGCAGAGGATGGAATCAAGTATAGAATGACAGATGTTCTCCTGTAAATATATTTGGCAAGCCTGGTTTCTAACTATTAAGTATGAGCTTTGAAATGTTAAAATACTTATGAAAAAATAATTATTTAAGGAGGAACTTAAAGTGAGCCTTGGGGATAAATGGGGGTCATATGTTGCTAACTAGCAGATTATTTCCATGGATAGGCAGTGTTTAATCTTTAGCCAGAGCAATACTGAGATGTTTATGAGCCGATCTATGAAGTTTTAAGTGTGCTTTGTTTACAGTAAAATTTTAAAAGTCTGATGAGTTATTATTGGCTGGAATTATACAGGGTAAGAGTCCACAAGGTGTAGCAGAAACACTTGGAGAAAAGAGAAGCCAGGGTCCTAGTCCTGGTCTTGCTGCTAAATTGTGGCAAGACTTTGGTCCCCTCACCTCATTTGCCAAGTGAGAAGATTTCTAACATGGCTGATTCTCTGTTCACCTGTAATATGTATAAGATCAGAATTCATATGACAAATATAGCTATGTTTTCAAGATGTGTGTGCAATTAGGTTGATCTGAGTCTAAAAGTAAATATGCCTGGTAATATTCACATCATCTGTTTATATTAAATATAGATTGTAGACTGGCAAATGTAGCTTGGTTTTTGGATTAAATTTAATGTTTTGAAGCCAACTTGCTCATCCTGTCTCTGTACTTTTGCCATAGGGCTATTGTGGGCTTCTCAATTGTTTTGCAATCTCAGCATTTGTTCTTTGCTTTTTGGAAACAACCTTATGATTTTCCTTGAGGGAAATCTCTCCTTCACTCAGTCCATGTGTAGGGAAGCAGTATAACCTAGAATTGGTCTGTCTGAGAATTAACTTTCTGAGGCCATGGTGAGTGGTTCAGGGATGGGTACGCCATCCTGTCAGAACCAGCTGGACCTAATCCTTAAAAAAAATACTATTAGAAAGACAGCATCTGTATTTCTGCTGGGGTTGCTAAAAATATTGGATATAAGTCTGGAGTTGTTGACAGCCATCTTGACGCTATCAGGGAGACTGACTGATGATAGAGCAATTGCGAAGGCTGCAATTCTGTGAGTTATCGAGTTCTGAAGATTTCAAATAATCTAGCTAAGTGTGAAGTTGGTTACTCATGGACTTTAGTTTCATGAACTCTTACATTTTATTTTTTGCTGAAAAAGTTTGAACTGGATGTTGTTATTTGCAACTGAAGGAATCTTGCTATAAAGATATGTGTCTTCCCCAGTGATTGAACGATAAAAATGAAATCTTCTATATTTTAAGTCTCGTGATTGGCAGGGATAGTGACTGTTTTTGCATCACCTAGGTCAATGCCTGGCCGATAGTAGATGCTCAAAAAGTACTTGTAGAGCAATAGAGCAATGAGGCCCAATGATCTGTTCTGTTTTTAAAAATACTTCCTTTTCTTATTACATAGTAAATGTTTGTTATAGAAACTTTGTAAAAAAAGATAACAAAGGAATAACAATTACTAATTATCTTGCTATTCAAAGATAAGCATTGTTTACTTTAGTATGTGGTATATAGTTTTTCAATCAAGTATCACATATTTTTCAGAAAAGATATATTTTATATATTGTTTTTCTTTTCTTTTTTTATTTTTTAAAGATTTTATTTATTATTTTCAGAGAGGGGGAGGGAGAGAGGCAGAGAGGGAGATAGACATCCATGTATGGTTGCCTTTCACCTGCCTCCAGCCACAGACCTGGCTGGAGACCTGGCTTGCAACCTGGTTATGAACCCTGGCAGGGAATCAAACCAGCAACTTTTGGGTTCACTATGCCACCAGCCAGGACCTTGCTCACTAATTTTCAATTGCTATATATAATGAACCAATTTTCAAGTCACTACATAACTCTTTGCAGCCTACTTTTAAGTGGCAACATAGTATTTTATTGCATGGATGAACCAAAAGTTATTTAAGAAATCCCCAGTTATGGACTTTTGGACTACTTCCAATTTTCAATAACATAAACAAACTCTATGTTTACAAATATCAATGATTATTTTCTTAGCACCATTTCCTAGAAATTATTGAGCCCAAGAGTATACACCATTTTAAGATTTTTGATACATATTGCAAAATGACTGTGCTTTCATGAACCTGACCATAAGTTTAAAAACTCTTTGAAAGATAAATAGGTAAGAAATGGTATCTTTCTGGGTTTTTTAAAAAATTTTTTGTTAGTGAGGTTCATATTTTAAAGAAGTACTACAGGTCATTATAGTTCTCCTTTTGTAAATTCTAGAATAGTTCTTGACTTAATCATCTGTTTTGAAAAATATTTGTTGTATTTTGTGTTTGAAGATGCCGCCCCGAGCCTGTGGAACAGCATGACTGCTTTCCCTGCAGGAAGTGGGTACCTGGCCCTTCTATCAATAGCCTTGTCAGCCTTTTACAAAACCAGTCATGGTGGATTTGGCCTTTTCGTCCCATGAACTGCAAAAGCATCTTGGGTCCTACTGCCATACCTGTTCTAGATGCTCCTAGTGGCGTTATTGCTCCATTTAATCATGTTTAAGTCTCATTGCTTATTCCAGACCATAATGTCAGTAGTAGCATCATCAGATGTTCTTCTTTCACTAATTTAAATCACCGCCCTCTTTCCCCAGATTATTGCAATACTCTCCCTAGTGGTCTTTCTTCCTCAGTCTCCTCCCTGCTCTAATCTATCCCCTGCCTTCTCACCTGGGAAATAAACAAATAATCCACTAATCAAAAAAAAAAAAAAAAAAAAAATCATCACTTGGGTCACATTACTGCCCATAAACTTCAATGACTCCACATTGCTTCCTGAATATAGACTGAGTTGCACTCCAGGCACCCTGAGCTCAAGGCCTCTCACGATTTGGTCTCAGCTTCACTTACTTTGCAGTTTCTCACTATTATAACTTGTGAATCTTTCCCATCAACTGAACTGAACTGCTTCTATGTCTTTATTCATATTGCTTTGTTTTCCTTGAGTGCCCTTCACTTTCATCTCCACTTGTCAAATCCTTGAAGACACAGTCCATACGCCCCCGAACCCCTGCAATGAAGTCATCTCCACTCCCCAGCCAGCAGTCTCTTGCTCTTCTATGCATCAAACGCATATTACATATAAATCTTAGACAACTTACCTCCCCCTGTTACCTCCTATGGTTATTTTTTATAGAAGATTTATCTTCCTTAATGAGAGCATGAACACTCATCGCAATACAGGACTACAGCTCTGAAAGGATTGGAGGGGGAAGAATACAGTCAACATATTGCAGAGGTCTATATTTTCCCCATTATATTGTAGATCTCATCCTTGCTATTTCCTGTGTTTTTATGTCAGCATCCCTCTTAACCTAGTAACTTGTTTATTTCTTTTCCATAGCTCTGACCCTTCTCTGATTTTCATCCTGAAGTTTGCATGTGGCTTTCTGAAATGTACTTCAGTGTTCCACTTTGTTTTTCCTCTGTGTTTAGGAGGAAGAGAAGCAGGGAGTTGGTAAACAGGGCCTGCGGACCTACCCTAAACAGGCAGCCAGCTACTTTGATCAGAGTTCTGTTAAGCGTCGTCCTTTCTGTGGCCTCACGAAGATCTGTTTTCCAGGCAGGCTTGTTTTGAGGAAGCAGGGAGCCATGGTGCTGTTTAAGAGGGTGTTTGTTTCTTGTGAACTTAATTACTTAGAGTCAAAATTCTACAGTCTAGAACAGAAGTTACCTCTTTCACTTTTATACTTAGAACAGGTTACCTGGGCAGAGGGGCAAAGCTTCTTATACTTGGTGCCCATCCAGCTCTTAGTATGATTGTGGTTTCACTTGGCTTTGCCCTGGTAGAAATCTTCTCTTATGTCACCCTGATTTTAAGCTTGCTTAAATAAATACTACTAAAAGCACCACAGTATGTGAGACAGTAAGGCAGATAAAGCTACCGTCATCCCTCGGCACCCGTTGGCTTCAGAACTAGGTATTTTTGTATTCTAGTTCTCCAAGCTTCCTTTCAACCCCTTTTTTGCTCACTAAAACGTATACAAGCAAGATACAGTGGGGGGTTGAAAATGAATTTAATTTCCCTCATGACTTTGAATATACTTGGTTCTAGCATGGGATGGCTTGGCTTAAGCTGGGATCCAAGTCTTTGGCTTTCCAGGATGCACGAGAGGCCATAGGGTATGGGCTCAGGTGCCAGGCAGAGTCAGCCTTCCAGGGGAGGTTTCCACAGCTCATCAGCTATCACAGAGGAATCTCTGTTGGCCTCTGTTATCTCTAACCACCTTTCCTGGTTCCTCCATGATCTCCATTGCCTTCGGAATGCCTTCATTTCTGTCCAGCATTTTTCCTGAGTATGTGGCAGCTGCGTTGAGATCCTGACCTGCTGTGGAAAATCTTGACCCCTTCACACAGAACCTCGTGGTTTTCGAGTCTCTGCTGAATCAACTTTAGGTCCAGGTGGGGGCTGGATCCAGTGTGTATTAAGCACCTTTCATGTGTTGGGCACTGAGCAAATCAGGCCAAGGGCAAACACAGTATAAGGCAGACGCAAATGGAGGTGAAAGCAGCCTGCTTTCATTAAATATTTAAGGAGCCCAGCCATAAGGATGAGCCATCATCTTCACCAAGAGACAGCTTTCCTTTATTTTGAGGAAAATGTGCATTTTTGGTTAAGCTCATCTGTTTGCTTTTTTGGCCCTAAAAGGGCTGAGCCAAGCATTCCAATTCAAACTTTCAACATCTCAGTTCATTGATTAAGAAATTGCTGATGGTTCACCGATTACATTATGACATTTACTCATTCACCATTCTTTATTTATTAATCTCCTAGTCTGTACAAGGCCCTAGGCTCACAACTGTGAAGGAAACAAATAAATTCCTGATGCCTGCTTTCAAGGCGCTTCTGGACTAGTAGCATAAACAATCACTATACAGCTGACAGTTATAAAAATACCTAGAAAATAAGTATTTGTTAGTGGGAACCCAGGTGAAAAACAATTAATTCCACTTGGGGATCTCTGAGGTGCTTTTATAGAGATGTGAAAATTAATTGGGGTCTTAGAGAATGAGTTGGACTTCGGTAGATGAAAGCCAAGGCCTTAAATCTTTGTTTGCTTTTATAACAAATTCAATATAAACATTCCTCAGTAGTGTATAGCCTATTCAATTAGATTCAACTAACTTGTGATGTATCTATACTGTTCTAAAGTAAAAAGATGAGCAACAAGAAATTTTCTTTGTCTTTACCTACAAGTGGGAGAGCTGAGGTATTTACTCCTACAACTGGATTTGATTAGAAACCTTCTCTGACATATACCTGATGAGATCAAGAAAACGAGTGAGGGTCAGATGAAATAATAGTAGGAAGTTAGATCTTTGTCTTTTTTTTTTTAACGTTATAATGTTAGAGAGTTGGCTGAATTTGTTTTTTATGCTAATCACTCTGTAAAGTTCATTGAGTCACTGTTTATTCTCCTCATCTGAAATATAACAGTTATAATTATTAATGTGGAATTGCTCAGTGTTGGGTCCCAAGTACTCAATAAACTAATTTTATATCCTTTTCCTGTTAGATCTGGTGCCTTAGCATTAGAACTTTACCTCTTTCTCAGATGAATATATTTTCTGAGGCTCCATGGCCATTTTGTGGGTTGGGTTTTTTTTTTTTAACCTTGTTTCTCATTCAATCTCTCTTTCTTCTCCCCTCAGATGGTTTCTTTGTCTCTCTGACTCTTTCCTTCCTTAGTTAACTTGCTGTTTATTCTTTCTTCTGCTTTTTGATACATAACTCTAAGAGGGATTTATTACATAAGCTCTTATGTTCCTGATTCTAAACTTAAAAGTAGGTGAATGTAATGTTTCGTATTTATTGCAAAAAACAAGGTGGTACCTGTTATTTAGCCTCGTCATTTCCCATTCTCCACAGAGAGGTGACCTAGTGTAGAGTCTATATCCCAGCATCTGTTGGAGATAAGATTCACCCTAGTAGACTTTATAAATGGATTAATCTGTGTCTGATTATTGTCTTAGGTAATTGGCCAAGCCAGCTTTTGCCAAGGTACCTCACTGTTCATTTTTCACTCTCATAGGCAGCCAGATTTCAGATCAGCTATTTTAACTGATCTGAGCTCTGGAATAAATTTCAGAAGATAATTTCAATCACGTTGCTTTGCCTTTGCCTTTTAAGAGTACATGTTCTCTGGTTTGGGAAGAGGAACTTGCTTCCACAGATTGAAAGTGAATCTCTGGAAAGCTACATATATTTCTCTTGCTTTACATGAAGAATAGTAGTATTTCTTTACTCATAATATGTGTCTACTTCACAGCCTGCTCTGTGCCAGGTGCTGTATGGTGATCCTATCTAATACTAAACTCTATTTTATAGATGAGGAAACTGAGTCTCAGAGGGAGTATTGATGTTGCTGTGAGAAGTTCTCTGAAATTTAGGCCCAACTCTGTATGACCTCCATGCCTCCTCCCATTTTTTGAACATTTACCAAGTGCTAGCTTCCATGCTAAGTGAGTGCATGCTTAGTTAATGTAGCTACAACTAGAAATAAATATCATTAGTCCATTTACATGTGAGGACCCTGGAATAATGACTTGAACTTAAATACTGAAGAGAATAGTTTTGAGATGGGAGTGGAAAGTAAGATGAGGAAGGCAAATCAGGGGTCCAGTTATGAAAGGACTAGAGAATTAAGTTAAGAATTATAGACTTTAGCTGAGATGTATTTCAACACTGGAGTTTTTGTTCTTATTTTTTAGCTTTATTCTCAGAAAAGAAATCATATTCCCCAGAATTTTAAAGCTTACAAGTTATAATAAAAATATATATGTGAAAATTCTGTTTTTAGAGAAAGGAAAATTGAAGACATTACTATGTTTTAATGTTTATAAAGTACAAAAGACATTTTTGGTGGAATTTGTAAATGAAATAAATGAGAAGCTGGCCATATGGACTAATACAAATTAAAGTAATGGCAAAAAATAAAATATTAAGAAAGATCAAAAGAAATACTTGGCCCTGGCTGGTAGCACAGTGGTTAAGGCGCCGGCCTGTGAACCCAAAGGTTGCAGGTTCGATTCCCCAGCCCGGGCATATAACCAGGTCTCCAGTCAGGTCTGTGGCTGGAGGCAGGTGAAACACAACCGTACATTGATATCTCTTTCCCTTTCTGCCTCTCTCCCTTCCCCTCTTTCTAAAAAAAAAAAAAAAAAAAAAAAAAGAAAGAAATACTCACTTGATATAAAATAAATAAATCTATTCCAAAGAAGGGCCTTCTGTAGGGATGTTTCACCAGAACTAGGCCCAGGGATACTGCAAAATCAGAGTTGAGAGCTGATGGGACATTATTACATGAATGTTACATTTTGCATATGACATTCTTACATTATTGGTGTTTTACTCTAAGCTGAAGGCATTCTTATTAATTGGACACTATGAGTTCCAAATTCATGGAATTTTACTTTTGTAGCAGTAAAAAAAAGGTTGTCAAATAATTTAATAGAATAAGATACCATGAAGATATTTATAGTGCTTGAGAAAACAAATCCTAATTAAGTAACTCCAAGCATTTCAGAAAAACATTTTACATTCAATTTATTATCTGTTAAAACAGTTTTCTTAAGCCATTTTCCTAAGCCTCATTTTAGGTTGGTTTTAGTATACATTTGAAGAAAATGTACATATTTATAATCTTTTAAAATATCAATTAATGAAAGTAAAGGTTTTTAGTCTTCAAAATGTATGTGTACCTTTAACATATTATACCAAATAAATCAGGTAGATTTCAAAATGTAAGATAAGTTATATGAACCATGCACATTCACTTGAAGAAAGTGGTAGAGCCATTACTTAATTTTAGACTTGCAATCTGCTTAATATATTTGCAATTAGTGTCTGATGGTTAGAACTGGAAACTTTCTTTTACTAATGGTGTTCAGAATATTTCAGAAAATAAAGGGTCTGAATCTTATTTCATAAATTTGTGGCATACAAGTACATATTACATATGAAAATAGTTATTTTTAATTTGACATAAGAACCAGAGGATTATAAGATCCAGACTGAAAATATCATAAAGGAATAGTGTAATATATACAGCTGACTTTAATCTTCATTCTTTTCCTTTGTAAAACTTTATGTCTGTAAATGTGGGGTGGAAAGGGATCCAAAGTTATTATCCTTAATAAGTAAAAGCTCTCCATCATGCATTATCTTCGGCTATCTTTGTATTTCAGGTAGAAGTTTTTATTTTTTTGCCTATAATTTTTTGACATTTATGTAAATTCTCTATTTGTGTTCTATTGATACTTACTGCCTTTCATTTTGAAACTATTCTTAACTAGCTCTGGTATTCTCAAGTATAAAGAACACATGTTTTATATACTTTGCATTTTCCCAAGTGCCTCGTACAGTGTTCTGCATACAAATCTTGATACAGACTTTTAAATGACTGTGGTATTAGAGCTGATAGTGATGATGACGATGGTGATGGTGGTGATGATGATAGAGATGGTGCTATATTGGACACATAGCAATTTCAAAATATAAACTTAATGTAGTTAGAAAACATATTTTATTTTACTATATTTTAAAAAATATAGTATATAGGGTAGGAGTGTAGTCTCTGTAATTAGACTGCCTGAGTTAAAATCTTTGCTACTCTACTAATTAGATCTGTAACTTTGTGCAAGTATCATATTACTCTGTGCCTCAGTTTTCTCATCTGTAAAATGGAGATAGTGATGGTATTTGATGGTATTTACTTTTTTAGGGTTATAAGAAGGATTAAATGTTGTAAGGTTGAATATTACTGATATATAAATGGTTTAGGATAGTACCTGCCATAGGCTAGACATCTGATAAGTGATAGTTATTATCATTATTATTATATTAAATATTATAATATATATTATTATATTAATAAAATTAAATATTTATTTTATTAAAATAAAAAGGTATATGTTCATTATAGGGAATTTAGGAAGTACAAAAACAGAAGGAAGAAAAATCATCTAGTGGTTTTTCTCCAGAGCAACCACTTATTAATAGTTTGACATATTTACTTTACTTGTATATCAAGTTGTGCAACTGAGTAGTGTAGTCTTAGAATATATAAGATATCCAGTTGACTCTAGTGATGACAAAGTTAGGTGAATTTTTAGATAAAAAATATTGGGCAAACATTATAAAAATGAAATGTTAAGCCTATTTGAAAATATGGGAAAATGTTTAGCATAATCTTAAATGGAAAAAAACAAATGTAAAATTAACATGCACATACAGTATATTTTATTTTGTAAAATTAAATATGCAAAATAAAATTAGAGTTACTGGGGTAGAATAATGTATATTACAATCATCATCATTATTAGACTTGTTCTTAGTATTGTTATTGTTTCTTTCACCATCCTATATCAAATTAATTTTTTAAAACATGGTACCTGGTTGAATTTTAATTATCCCAGTGCTGAGACATTGGATGATAGTGTGAAAACTCTATTGTCCCCTTGTACCATGGGCCTGGAAGGAACATGTAAAAAAAATAGCAAAGTGGTACTTACTTGTTGGGTACTCCCAAGAGACCAATATGTTGGATTATTTTGAGCAATTGTATAATCTAAATTTGTTCAGATATATATTCTGAAGAGGAGGTGTTTGTGTTGGGGGAAGAAAGAAGACAGAGGCAAAGACAGAAGAAGGTGCAAAAGAAAGAGGTTAGAGGAATCAAGATCTAAGATAAATAGAGGTAATGGGGGTCCTTGGGCTAGAAGTTGTAGGAAACATTCGGACAACTACAATGACATATTTTGTCATATGTGATAATAAATGCATCCCCACATTATCTATATTTTAATTGCCACTTTTTTGATATTTAAATAAGAAGGTATATTGAGTTAGAGATTACATGACATCTTTATTGAGAATCCTAAGGGGTAAGTGACATTGTGACTTGGCAGAGAGGATTGGTTGCATGGGACATTTGTAAAACCTACAAGAATGTCCTGTGACATTTACAAAAAGTGAATAAATGTCACTTTATTTAAAGTGCCTGAGGCATATATATATGTATCTTGTTCTGCTAATGGTAACTTGACCCCTGGTCCAGGATGACTGACATTGTTTACCAGGTTTCAATAGCCATCACTTTCCTAACTGTAATTTTGAAAGGGGGAGGCAGGAGGCGAAGGCTGGTGAAAACCTTGAGGTGTTCAGAAATACTTACTTGTTGGACTCATTTTAGAAGGTAGAAGAATGAGGTGCTTCTGTTCTACAGAATGGCTTCCTGCTGCTGGATTAGAATTTTCCCCATCAAACCTCTCCTGTTGGACAGGTCAGACACAGGGAGCTACTCTCCATGGAAGGGAAATCTTTCTTGAAATTCAAAAGCATTTTTGAATTTTACTTCTTGGGTAAAAAAAAAAATAATAGCAATATACTGTCCATGTCCTGTTTTGCATAGTTTTATACAACTTTATCTCTCTGGATTTTGTGTTACTTTAGCTCATGGAGGGCTACAGTTTCAGTCTTGCAGAGGGCTTCTTTTGGAGGTGGTCGCTCACACTGTCTGGAGGCAGTGTCTCCTTAGGGTCCTCAAAACAAAAAATAGAAAATAGTCCCTGTGAAAAGGAGCAGAAGTGGCTTGAGCCATGACACTCACCAAAATGCGTATAAGAGCAGCATAACGTTTAAGACTCAGAAGGAAAACAGGAAGGACAAGAAATTCACTTTCACGGAGAGCAGGAAGACTTAGGAGAACTTCCTCAGTAACCCTATCTTCTCTCCGCCTGTTTGTGTAACTAACGGCCTCCACCTGCACAAACAGACCAAGGGCCATGCATCTTTTGGGCTGTGTCTCTGGGAGCCGGGTGGAGGTGGAGGACTGTGGAACTAACTTGGATTCCATTTTAGACGACAGGATGGTCAGTTAATGGGCACGGTTTCTTCAGCACATTTCAGAAAGAGTCTGGTCTAAGTTACAGAGGGAGAAAAAGAAGTTGAACTTTGGAGGTCGTCTAACCTATTACTTTCCCAGAGGCTTAATGAATGACTGAATATTTATCAGCGAATAAAAAACCCAAATAGCAACCAGACAGATAGACACAACTGGACTTTGGAGCAGCAACTCAGGGAATGTTGGGAACTGATTTGAATATTCCACCTCACTTTGGGAGACTCGGGTGTTGACAGGACTAGGACAGGCATGTGTCACCCCCTCAGCTGGGTCCAGAAGGAAGGTAGACAGAACTTAACTATGCAATAGTATGATTATTAGAATAATTCAGCCATGTTGAAAGTGATAAGTGCAACCATTTTGAAAAACTGTTTAGCAATGCATGGTCAAGTAAAGCATGTCCATATACTCTATGACCTAGCAATTCTACTTCCGGGTACATACCCAACAGAATGAGTGCCTATGTCCACCAAAAAAAAAAATATGTACAAGAATGTTAATGGCAGCTTTATTCATAATAATAATAGCCCCTGAATTGAAGCAACCCAAATGCCTATTCACAGAATAGACAAATTGTGTTACATTCATGGAATAGAATACTACACAAAAGAGTACACACTGTGTGATTTCCTTTATGTAAAGTTTAAAAACAGGAGAATTAACTGTTATGATAAAATAACAGTTAAAATAATGGTTACCTTTGGGTGGCAAAGTACTGATTAGGATGGGGCACAAGAGAATTTGCTGAGCTGCTGAAATGTTTGATATCTTGATCTGAGTGGTAATCACAGGTGTCCACATGTGTAAAAAGCAATCAAGCTATGTAGTTAGGTTTTGGGCCTTTTACTGCATACATGTTATATCTCAATAAAACAATTTTATAAAATGATGGTGTAAAAAGTAAAATGAGGAAACCATTATTTTTTCCTGGGAGGATGAGATGCGCACATGAGGGACATTTGACTTAGTGCTGGCGGGGGTTCAGGCCTTTCGATCAAGGTTTCAAGGATTCTGGCATGAGTCAAGAGGCAATGTTAGTGGCTCAGAGAGAAAGTTGATTGGGGCCAAAAGTAGGGCAGTGGCAATAGAGAGAGGCAAAGAGGAGGGCATTTCAGAGTTAGAATGAGAAGGGGTCTCAAGTGACTGATGCTGTGTGAAGGGTGGGGGAGCCATGAAAGGGGAGAATCAGGACAAGCATGGCTCTAAGTGTTCTCCTTTTGGTGACTGGGTTGCTGATGCCATTACTAACAGAGAAGTTTGTAGTAGGAACATATTTGGATCCACCATAAATCATATGATCGGTTGGCTTAATTTGGCAGCAGTTAGACCAGCATTTAAGTTAATTAACAGAATCTAATACATGGCTTGAATTCTGCTCCTTTTTGTTCTACACATATGATTACAAGCACAGACCCCTTATAGTATGTCTGTTTAATGTAGCTCTTATGTAGCTTTTCAGTGCCCTGAAGAAAAGTTTAAAAATGTTAGGATTTGTATCTATGTGAGTATGTGTATGGAAGCATGGGCTAGATGCTCTTATTATCGTTTTAACATGCGAGGGGGGTGCTCTAATTCATGTTACTGTCTGTGCTCAGTTGAGTTCTTATAGCTGAGTACTATGGTGATGCAGGGGGGTGTTCGCCCAGAAGAGGTCTGGGCTCAACAAAAGGACTTTTGGAGGTGGAAGTAGTTTGACTTCTGCTTGTTTACTGCGAATATCTCCCTTTTTGTTTAAAACCTACTTAATGTGTTTTTCATAGACATTCCTTTTCATTTCCTCCGTATGAACACTGAATGGATGTGATCAGGATGTTAGGGAGAGTGATGTGGGTTACAGAGGCTTTCTGCCGGCTACCTACGAGCCCAGGTTTACAGACCGAATAAATCACTTCATTTCCTGGGATAGGTCAAAGTGGCTGAGGTAGCTCCTCCTCCTGCTTTTCCTGCTGGGGATGGGGGCAGGGTAAGAATGGCTGACCGTTTCCTGTTTCCTGTTTGCCTCTAGGAGAGCACAATTCTAAATGGCCCCATTTCTCTGCCTTTGCAAAAGCAATTGTCCTCTGCTCTTAATCAACCCTCCTGGGAAGTCACCTGCGATTCTTCGGAGGGTCTAACCTTCTATAGATAACACTGTTAAAAATTCCTCACTGTGTTGCTGGTTAGAGGGAAAAAAAAAAAAAAAAAAGAAAATGGTAAAATTACTGATGAGTATAGCTACTGTTGTCGCTAATTCAAGGAAGACTTTCTGAAATGAAAACTTTGTTAAAGCTTTTGAATATTTTTATATTTTATTTTTAATGTGTAAGAAATTATGTCTTTAATCTGGAAAGCCTTAAAATAAATTTTTATTTATGGTTTAAAAGGAGGAAAAATTACTTTTCTAGGCCAGTATGTTAAATTTACAAGTTTGAACAGATTAATTTTATGCCTCATGAAATCAATGAGGATTTTTATTAGGTAATTTATTTTGTGAAATGCATTAAGAAGGCCACCAAATTCACATTTGGAGACAGAAATTTGTAATGTGACCCTTCATCTGAGACTTCAGGCTTTCTGCTTCTGCGTAGTCTTGGAGTTACGCTTTAGAATCCTTTGTCCTTGTGAAATCCACTCATTTTCAGCTCTCTGAACCTGCTTGGCTTTTTTTCCAAACTCTAGGGCAATAGCTCTCACAGTGTTTCAGTGCATATCCAAATCATCTGGAGGGCATGTTGCAGCAGAAATTGCTGGGCCTAAGCAGCGTTTCTGATTTAGTAGGTCTGGAATGAGGCTTGAGAATTTGCCTTTGTAATAAATTACCAGGTGACACTGAAACCGCTGGTTTAGAGACCACACTTTGAGGACCACCAACCACCGACCACATTAGACCTTTGCTTGAAACATCTGTGGCAGAGTAAATAATGGACCTCCAAATAAGTTCATACCTCAATCCCCAGAACCTGTGAACATGTTAACTTCCCTGGTGGAAAGGATGTTGCAGTTATGATTAAGGGTCTTGAGATGGGGCGATTATCCTAAATTATCTGGACAGGCCCAGTATAATGACAATGGTCATTATAAGAGGGAAGCAGATAAAGGAGATGTAATGACAGAAGCAGAAGTTCAAGTAATTCACTTTAAAGGTGGAGGAAGAGGCCACAAACCAGGGGCCTGTAGAAGATGGAACAGACAAGGAACCATTCTCTCCCTGTAGCCTCTAGAAAAAGAACACTGTGTCAATGCATTGATTTTAGCCCTGGGATACTTATTTCAGACTTCTGACCTTAGAAATGTAAGACAATATCTTTGTGCTGTTTTAAGCCATTAGATGTGTGGTCATTTGCTTAATCAGCAATTGGAAATTAATCCAACATCCTATTCCACATTGCAGGCCACCCAAATCCTACCCACTTTAGCTAAAATGTGAACAGCAATCTACCTTAACCTGCATCTCCATGATGTTTTACTCAATGGCCTCAGTTCAAAATTTTCTTTCCTCCTGTGAATTCCTAAAATATTTAATGTCTTGACCAGTTACATAGAGTTGGAAGATCTCATTCATTTAGCATTTTGCCATGTTGTAGATCTCAAGCTGAGGCTCACAGTGAAAAGGTAGAATTTCTGTTCTAAAGGAGTTTTAATTTACTAGGGGAGGCAGATATAACATGATCATCTTAATAATATATATCAGATACATGATTATGTTAGATAACAACATGTGTTTTATATAGGTAACATATACTGCATTAGAATATGATTGCTCAGTTATATGTCTTTCTGCAATACATAGAAATTATATACTTCTGCTGAAAAGGGATAATTTCTTATACCACTAATTTTCTGAAGATAGCAATAGGTCTTCTTTTGAACTATGTGCATTATTTTTAAAAGCCTGTTAGAAAATTATATCTTTACATTAGGATTATCATCATTTCAGAAGTATATATTTAGTATAAAATATTCAAAAGTTTGGGTCCATAGTGGGAGACAGGAGAGAGAGAGAAAATTTAAACCAAAAACTAGCACTTCATCATGAGAAGAGCATTACATGGGATTTAGTAAGGCAAAGTTATTATTTTGGAACAAATAAGTCTTCTGTAAAATGATTGAGTCTAACTAGATTATCTCTAAGTTTCTTTCAGATCTAAGGTTCTATGGTTCTGTATCCTTTATTCAAAACCAAAATGCAATGTTTTGTAGGTGAGAAGGACTGGATAAATGAAGTCATCTGAGTGTTGTGTTGGAAGTAGCAGACTGTTTTTTATTCCACACATTGCTAAAGTATAAGCATGTCTGTTTCTGGAATGAAATAGGATTCTCAGACAGAAACTTAAATAAAAGTTTAGATGTAGGATAAAATTACTTACTTGAAAGTGGATTCAGATAGGCTACTGTACTGTAACCATTTAGCATATATGTAACATGTTTTTTTCTTTATTAAGTGAAAAAGAAAAAAGTCTCAATGTCCTAAACACTTTGTAGCATAAGGGACAGACTATTCAAATAGCACAAAGTAAAATGAAGATTTGGCAATCAGTGAGTCAATTTGACAATGTAGGTAACGGGAGATTATGAGTCACTCTAGGGCAATTTATCAGAAATCACCAGTCAGAACAGTTCTGGTAATGCTGAATTGCAGATCAGTTCTTCAGGTGACAATGATCAGAAATGATAGATAACATTAAAAATATATATTGATATCTTTGAAGGCATCCGAGAGTTAGCAGGAAAGAGAGAGGTTGAGGGGCCAAGATCTTGGAAAGAGGAAAAATACAAAAATAAATCCAACTTTTTGTTGCCAATATTTCTCTCCAGGCATTGAGTGATTCACAAGTGAAGGATGAAACATGAGGAAGTTGAACAAAAAATGGTGGCTGAGAGGCTGAGTTTCTACCACGTTATACAGCTGAAAGAACAATATCAGAATCTAGGGTTCACCAAGAAGGAGGGACACTGTAAACCTTCCAGGCTTTCATTTGGGTTCCCCCTAGAATTGCAACCCAGGAGTAAGGATAAAATAGGCAATCCTAACAAAAAACGAAACCCCTTTTCATGCCAGCTCAAGTCTTTATTGGATTACAGGGATCTGTTATTACTATGAATACTTGCTAGAAGCAAAAGTAAATCATCTCTGTAGGACTATAATATCACACAGAACTCCAAATTATCTCTATAGTTTTTTATCTTCAATGTGTGGCATGCAATAAAAATTTGCTAGGGATACTGACAGACAAAACCAAGTGATCAAAAATCAAGGAAAAAACCCAACAGATAGTAGATATAGATGGACACAGGTAAATACACAGGTGTTAACATGATGTGTTTGAAAGATTAGATGACAAGATGGAAAATTTCAGCAGAGAACTAGAGACCATGAAAGTTAAAACAGTAGTTTTACGACTGAAAATTTCAGTCATTGAAATTAATAATTCAATAGATGGGCTTAAGAGCATATTAGAAAGAGCAAAGAAAGGTTAAGAAACTGGAAGCTGAGTCAGAAGAAAATATCCAAACTGAAGAACTGAGAGAAGACAATATGCAAGATACAAAATCAAATGTAAGAGATACTGGAACACAGTGAAAAGATCTAATGTATATGACTGGACTACCAGGAGGGGACAGAGTAGAGCAAAAGCAGCATTTTAATAATTCTCAGAGTCCCCTGAAACTGATGGAAGATATCAAAACACAAATACAAAAAGTGCTATGGACCTCAAGCAGAACAAATACAAAGATTTACCCTGGGGCTTGGATCGACAGAATGAATAACTGTGGCCTACTGCTAGTTTACCCAACTAAAATATTGCAATTTTCAGACTATTGTGCAGTGAGGGGTGGCTACTGAGATCTAGCAGAAGTTGTTGATTTTGTTTGCCAGGGAAATTCTTTAAGAGAAATAGGTACTGTTGTATGCCTTTTGCCCTTGCCCATTACCCCCTTCCTGCTTCTTAGAATGAGGCATGACAGTTGTGTTTCAGCAGCCTTATAGGTTCATTATACCACTGTAGTGGTTAATTTTGTGTATCAAATTTATAGGCCACAGCACTGAGATATTTGGTTAGACACTAAGTCTAGATATTGTGGTGAAGAATTTTTTCAATAATATCAATAGTTAAGTCAATAGACTGAGTAAAGTAGCTTTCCCTCTATAATGTGGGTGGGCCTCATTCCAGTCTGTTGAAGGACTGAAGAGAAAAAAATTGATATCCCAAAAATAAAGGAAGTTCTGCCTGCAGTCTCCTTTTGAACTCAAATGGAAACAAACTCTTTTCTGGGTCTGTGGCCTGCTGATCTACCCTACAGATTTTGGACTTGTCATTCTCAATAATCACATGAGCCAATTCCTTAAAATATTCCCTCTGATAGATTATACATGCATCTCATTACTTTTGATTCTCTGGAGAACCTTAATACACCCATGAAAGTCATGTGCCAAAGACAATGGAGTAGAGAAGTATAAGGAATCTGGTACTCCCATAGCAGCTCTAAATTGCCTCCTTATGGACTTTTTTTGTGTGGGAAATAAGTAAACCTGTACATGCTTATGTGTTTTTTCACAGGATTTTATTAAATATATGGCCCCAAATAATACTTATCAAGAAAATGGCATATATAAAGTGCCCGAAGTCTTGGCCAGGAAGCTTAGTTGATTGGAGCATCATTCTGATACACCAACGTTGCAGGTTCAATCCCCAGTCAGGGTACATATGATGGTTAGTGTTTCTCTCTCTTATTCTTTCTCCCCTTCTCTTCCTCAAATCAAAAAAAAAAAAAAAAAAAAAAAAAAAGGAAAGAAAAGAAAAGTACCTGAAACATGACTAACTCCTCTTTTTACTCATACAGCAGATGTGCAGGGCAAAAGTCCAAGTTGACTCCATTTTCATCACTTGTTTATTAGTCTCTATTTATTTTAAAATATATGAAGAGACAAGGAACATGGATTCTCTACTAAATCAGGCCAACTGAACCTTTCAAGCTTATCTAGTCCTACCACGTGAAGAGAAATTTCCCTTGATTGATGTTAAGTGCTTTACATATATAAAAATATTCCAATCCAATTTCCATTAGATTCATATGTGACAAATGAAGTAAGGCATTAAAACACATAATATATTACAAATAGCATTTCTAGAACAATTATTTTAAGACAATGACTTAGATATCTATGTTTTAATTTCTTTGAGATAGAAAAAATAAACTAGTTAGACATCACAAAAATGAAGCAAAAATATAATTCAGATCAAACCAAAAACTAAGAAAGATTGACTAAAATTATTTGCTTTATTCAGATTTCAAATTAAGGCTAGAAATTAAACTATTGTGCAACATACTGTCTTATCTCCGAGGAACAAAAATAATGTAACTGAATGTATATTTTCTCCTACTGGGGCTGAGTTTTTAAGTGTATCCATTATGACTGTGATTTTATTCCTGCTTTTAAGAAAATATTTAGTTTTTCTTTAATGATATTCTTTCATGAAGTATGTTGGAAGGAATTTATAGATGCTCTTGTTACAGGTTTTGTCTGGATTCTGGGAGAAATTTCCATCAGATAAATTGTGATGTGAATGAAGCCTATACCATTGGCCTAAGAAAAATTATGTTAAACTTTAGCAAAGTCACAAATAAACAAAATGCTTTGTGACTAATGATTAATGCACTACTCAAGATAACCCTTATCAGATGCGTCCTATCTAAAATTGGTGTGACTGGAAAAGACACAGTTATTTTTTTTATTGTCTAATAGTAATATTTTTCCAAGTTTGACTAAAAATTTTAAAACCTTTCTTTATCAGCAACACATTTTCTGGGCTCAAAAGCCTATTTTTACTGTTGTGTACCATAAACTGGAGAATTAACTGGCATGTTCAAATTGCAAAACCATAATGCCCAAGAATAGAAAAGTCTCTGAAAATCAAATACCAATCTGCAATTGGGTTTCTTTACTCTATTTAATATTTTAATTAAAAATATTTATTTTCTGTTCATTTATCATAAATATCTTTTGTAGATATTTATGGTAGACATAAATGGGCTCACAGGCCCAATATAAACCATGCTGGGGACCTGACTAGAGACCTGGCTTGCAACCTGGATATGTGCCCTGACTGGGAATCCAACCAGTGACACTTGAGTTCACAGATCAGTGCTCAGTCTGCTGAGACACACCAGCCAGGGCCACTAAGTTTTGTGTTTTACACTTAAATTTATGGTCAATTTTCAGTTAATTTTTATAGAAGTAGGAGGCTTAGATACAGATACTCTTTCCTTTCTTTTCCTTTTTCTTTCCATCCTTCCTTCTTTCCTTTCTTCCTTCCTTCCTTCTTTCCTTCCTTCCTTCCTTCCTTCTCCCTTCCTCCCTTTCCTCTTTCCTTGTCTATGGATGTCCAATTTATCAAGCATCACTTTTTGAAAAGGCTGTCTGTTCTCCATTGAATTGTTTTGTACCTTTGTCAAATACCACTTGAGTATGTGTCTGTGGATCTATGCCTGGGTTCTCTATTTTGTTTTATTAATCTATGTCTGTCTCTCTACAACTACCTCACAATCTTTATTATTGTAGCTATATTACAACTTGAACTAAGCTCCTCATGTCATTCTTCTTGTTCAAAATTGTTTTAGCTATTCTAGTTTCTTTGCCTTTCCATCTAAATTTTAAAATAATCATGTATCTTCAAAACAATCTTGCTGGGATTCACTAGGAATTTCATTAAACCATTGTATTCATTTGGGGACAATTGACATCTATACTGTATTGAGTCTTCCAGTCCATGAGCATCATATCTCTTTATATTTATTTAGATCTGCTTTATTTTTTCATTAGTGTTGTGTAGTTTTTATTATACAAGTTTTGTACATATTTTATTAGATTTATATCTAAGCATTTTATTTTATTGAAGTTATTGTAAATGGACTCTATTTTTAGTTTAAGTGTTCATATAT
This sequence comes from Noctilio leporinus, assembly GCA_004026585.1. Classification (NCBI taxonomy): domain Eukaryota; kingdom Metazoa; phylum Chordata; class Mammalia; order Chiroptera; family Noctilionidae; genus Noctilio; species Noctilio leporinus. The sequence goes on from PVIW01000488.1 coordinate 355,671, forward strand.
TCATTGCTAATATACAGAAATATGATCGAGATTAGTTTACTTATTTTGTATCCTGTGACCTTGCTGAACTTGCCTATCAGGTCTGGGAATTTTTGTTTGTTTACTTCTTGAGATTTTACTATGCTGACGATTAATTTTGTTTGAAAATAAGAACAGTTTTTAAAATTTATTCTTTTATGGTCTTAATGCCTTTCATTTGATTTTCTTCCATTATTGTACTGGCCAAAAGTTCCAATACTATCTTGAATAAGGGTGGTATTAGTAGACATCTTGTTATGTTTCTTTCCTTAGAGGAAAAGCATTTTCTTTCATTATAAAATACAATGTTCATTACAAGTTTTGGTAGGTGGTCTTCATCAAGCTGAGGAAATTCATTTCTATTTTTTTCAGGTAGTGGTTAACATGAATGTATTGAATATGATCAGATGCTTTTTTGGGTATTGATTGATATGATCATATTTTTTCTTCCTCAGCTTATTAATACAATAGGTTACACTGATTTTCAAATATTAAATCATCCTTTACAACTGTACAACTGAATGAAATCCCACCTGGACATGATGCAAATTCTTTTTTTATATATTGCTAAATTCTATTTGATAACCCATTAAAGATTTTGTTTATTCATGAAGAATATTGTCCTGCAATTTGCTTTTATTATACTCTCTTTTCCTTATTTTGATATTTGAATGTTAGCTGTAGAAAATTAATTGGGAAGCATCTCCTTTTTTTTCCTATTTGTTGGAAGACTGTGTGTAAAATTGGCATTAATTTCTTTTTTAATTTTTTGGTACAATTCCTCCAATGAAACCAGTTAGGCCTAGAAATTTCTTTGTTGGAAATTTAAAAAATTTTTAACTCAATTTCTCAAATAGTTCTATGTTCTTCAAGTTTTATCTTTCATATTGTCTGAGCTGTGATAGTTTGTGTTTTTTTGAGGAAACAGTCCATTTTAAGTAGTTAAACACGTGTGTAGAGTTTTTGTAGTAGTCCCTTATTCTCCTTTTAATGTCTACAGGCTCTGCTGTCGTGATATACTTTTATAATTTCTGAGGCTTCTATTGGCAATTTGTGTCTTCTCTTTTTTCCCCATGTTAGTTTTGTTAAAGGTTTGCCAATTTTATCAACATTTTCAAAGTACTAGCTCTTTGTTTTGTTGATTTTCTGTACTGATTTATTTTTTTTCATTTTCAAGTTTACTGACTTCATCTTTTTTATTATTTCCTTTCTTCTTCTCAGTCTGGCTTTCTTCTCACCACCTTTCAGAGTCTTTTTTAATGTTTGTTTTGTATATAATATCTGGGTTTTTAGTTGTAGCTAATGGGTAAAGTACACCTACTCCATCTTCTCAGCCTGTACATTCTGTTTGTATGTGTGGGTAATGTTCTTACATTTTACTACTGGGCATAGGTCGAGTTCAACCTTATCCTTGGCTGTGTCAAAGGACAACCTTTGGAAATATGGGGTGTGTTGAGAAATAGCTTTTTGTGTTGGTTTTTCATTCTTGTGGTAGATATTCAGTAAGCAATTATTGCAAGTGGACAAGACATAGAACTTCAGCTGGTGAATTTAGTAAATATTTACAGTGGATTTAAAGTTCTGCTAGATGTTTGCAGCCATTGGACTGCCTCCAATTACCTGACTTCCCGGTGGGCAGGGGAAGGGGCAGCAGGCTCGGAAAGCTTGTTGTCAACTTTCCTTCACCCTCTTATTCATTCCCTCCTCCCTTGCTTCACAATTGTTTCAAATTTGAAAGAGGAAAGTAATGTATTTTCATGATAGAGATAACAAAAATCACTCGGGTTTACTGTATTTTTACATATGCTTTGACAAACATTTCAGTTGTATTCATTTAAGGTTTTATGTTACTTGTGGGTCAGTTTTATACAACGGTTCTCATATTTTGGTTATCCTTTATCATTCTGACGTAAAAATCATGTTGAAGGGGAAATTGTTTGTGCGTATAATGAGTATAACTTGCATCCTAGGGGCCTTGAAATGCAGTTTACTAAACTAAATACAACAAACAACAGTCTAAACATAGATTTGTCCATAGTCAAGCTCTTCCTGTGAAGGCTTAAAAAAAAAAAAACCTAGGGAATTGTCATACTTCCCATTGTTATTCACACGCTTGTTTGGGATTTGATGGTGGCAGCTGCCAGAAGCCTGACATTTTGGCAGAAAGGAGAAGCAGGGCCAGAGTTGAAGTCTCTGAATCTAAACAGCTCTCTTACATTCACCCTTGGGCTTACATGAGAATATGGTAATGGTTGTAGAATTTGAATAGATGATTCTGGTAGTAAAACAAATTCAATTAGCTAACAACATGTATGAACACTGCAGAATACAGAATTAGAGTACTATCAAATCCTATAAATTGCTTTAAACTTCTATTCTTAAGTGGCTTACTGTCCGAATAAATTTTTATTAAGAAATGACTATATGCTAGGGACTATAACAGGGACTATTGGGGATACAATAATGAACAAGCCCCGGTCCTTGAATTTGAGGAATAAACAGTCTAGAGGGGAAATAAAAATACATACAAATAACTGCTGCACAATGTGCTTTAAATGATGCTTTGTGAAGCAGCACCCATTTGAACTGAAGCTTGATGGATTGCTTAGTGGCTGCAAGCAACAGGGATGGATTCTGGTTAAGTGAAGGGATAGGGGAAGGAAAAGGAGCAAACATACAGAGAATTACAGGTATAGCTGCTGAATTGAAATAAAAACTGAACCTGTAAAAGAACAGGCACTGTGGATTGATGTATCAGAACTGCTGGTAGCTTTTTCTTCTGAATATGGTCTACAGGGTGGGTCAACTCCAACACTTATTGGGTTCAGTCACTCTCAAGATACACATTTCAAGGTGAGAGGGCCTGAGAGGCACGACTTGGATCCTGTGTCTACCTCTTGGCCAGTGCAATGCCAGGGGAGTCATTCCTCAAAGGAAGATCACAAGCTTTCAACAATCCAATGGCTCTGATGTTACGCAGCACAAAACACACACAAGTGGAAGGAACAGCTGAGTAAAGACAGAGAGGTAAGGAAATAAGGAAAATGTTTGAGCATAGCAAAGAATCTAGTCTGGTTGAGGCATAAGGTGAAGGAGGGGCTAAGTTGGGAGAGATGAGGACCGAGAAGCAGATGGAAGTGGGCAATGAAAGGCCTTGGCCACCATGTTTGGAATTGGTTTTAGAATCAATGTCTGGGAGTAGCAGGAGCAAATCTGCTATGATCTATGGTCCAAGAACAGTTCTCTGTAGATAGCCTTGGGTTGTTAAAAGCAAAGTCTAGGTCAAGAAGGTTAAAGAGGTTACCTAGGTGAGAACAGGGAGAGAAGGCATGTAATACCATGTAAAGGTATACTTTGCTTACCATTAAATAAAAACAACAGTGAACACTTCTATATGCTTTATTTTTACCCAACAAAAAGGGCAGGGTGTACATTATTACCCCTTTTAACATATATAGAACCAGAAGCTTGAGAAGCTAAGGACTTGCTTTTAGATACCATGATGATTAAGTAGGAGCCAGGAACCCCCCTCAGGTCATCTGGACGGGGTTCTCTCTAGCATGTGAGACCTTGCAGCCAGATCTAGATGACTTTGTTTCATTGCATCATAGGCTGTGACCCACATTTTCAGCACTAGGATGATGAGGTTATATCCTTGCCCTAAAGTAAATAGCTTCAGTACACCTGAATCTTGGCTTGTGCTTGACTTACTTATGTGCCCTAAATGTTTTTTGTTTTCTGTTCCTTGAAAGATGAGTTCCAAAAGGAGTTTCAAAAATAATCTGTGGTCATACTGAACCTGTGCTTAGCAGCAAAGGGTAAGGATAATGGTAGGGTAGGAAGAACTAGAACACTGTAGCAGTTTGAGAACATGAGGCTGTGGAGACTCAATCAAGTTGCCTAGATTAAAATCCCTGCTCTGCCTCTTATTAGCCCTGTGACCCTGGTCAAGAGAGTTGACTTTGTAAAGGTCAATTTCTTCATCCATAAAATGGAGATAGTAAGGGATCTACCCTAAAAGTAGTTGTGAAGATTAAATGAGATAATGCTTGTAGAGAACTTGAAAGAGTACCTGGCACTTAGTGTTTATAATGTTGTTATTATGGTTATTGCTATTATTTTCTTAACAATAACCAAAATAATATGGCGGGAGGGTGTTCCAAGTACTTTTGTGACATTTGAGCTTCAGTGCCATCTAGTGGCCAAGACATTTCAGAATGTGCTTTCAGTCTAGGTGCACTGTGTACCCACAGGTGACCAAACCAAGGGCCTATTTATTATGCTGTAGCTGAATGAGTTGCTCCTAACTGATTTCAAAGGTGAGCCTTGGGCATGCAGGCAAGGACCGGGAATGCTGTAAGACCTCATTACCAATCTGAGTTGCATAAAGAGCATAACTTTATTTCTATAGACAAGAAAGGAAGGGCCTCTAGTACCTTTCCTTCCTTGGACTGGCCACACAATAGAACTCTTTGTGTTTCCAGTGGGTATAGCAGCCAGCCTCCTGGAGAGATGCAGGCTACAGATTGACTTGCCAGTGTAGTGGTTAGGAATGTGATTATGGTGGTCAAATGGTTTATGACTCATCAGTGTAATGACTTCAGTAAGTTACTTAAGCTCTTTAAGCCTCTGGGGTGTGGGCAGTAATAGTAGCTACCTCACAAGGTTTTCAGGCATATGTGCTAAGCATAGGGCCTGATGCATCAAAGGTGCTCAGTAAACTTTAGCCATATTTATTTTTCACTTTTGCAGTAGATTCTTGTGTTAAAGGAGGACCATTCATTCAATCATTCAGCTGATCCCTGTTCAGAACATACAAGGTGCCAAGGACTGAGCTAGATGAAACAATGCATAAAACAGACATTGCTCCTCTTAGTTTGGGTGATGGCATCAAACAAATAATTCCCAGGGAAACTGAATGACATTGAGCCTGATCTGTAGATTGAACCAAGGATTTTCAATGGAGCATCATAGGCACTGTAGAGTTGAACTTTACTTGGCACTGTTTAAGCAGATGGAGTTAAGTTTCTGGTTTTTAAAAACGAAGTCAGTATCATTCTACGGAAGATGAAATTAAGTGTATTGAAGAATGGGTTCCTTTTCCTAACTGGCCTAAAAGGACTGTATGGTGGTGGATGGCTGGTGGCGGATGTAATGATTACATCACAAGATACTTGCATTCTTTTCGTGTTACTGGTCTGGTGGCATAGGTGACCACTTTCACTTTGTTGAGGGCAAAAGACCGTAGTGGTTATCTTTTTACTTTCCTATATAATCAATCCAATCTCTCCTCCAGTTTCTCTCCATATTAGCCTTTTGTTCCTGAATAATTTCTTACTTCAGTTCACAAGAATTCAGCAGGCTCCCAAAGTTCCACTTCTTTAGAAAACCACCATGCAATATGTATTGAAGATGAAATCACCCCTGTAGACTAAGTTCTAAAGCAGCGATTTGTATGAAGGGCTTGGTGAGGGCTTGGGGAGAGGGGAAAGTCGCTTGCAGATGGTTGAGAAGAATATATCAATATGATAGTATAGAAGTAATATATAAAGCATAAAATATTCTGTATGTACATGAACTATTCTGTATGTACATGACATATACATGGCTGTTCTTTCTGCACCTTGCTCTCCTATTTTGGTGTTATTTACTTCCTGAATAGCAAGCACCTTCCTTGATCCTACTTGGCAGCCTAGTCCATGAAGTAGTTTCCCTTCATGGAGGTGTGTTCTGTAGCCCTTGGAGGATAATTAAAAAGTTAATTTTATAATAGTTCATATTAGCATAGATTTTCAGGGTCAGGATCTTTTACCCAAATCCCATCTTTTATGTTTCCTTTTCAGCCTCCATTGTTGAATTCCGCAAAAACAGACTTCTGTTTACACATTGTTGGCAGAAAGAGAACAGAATCATTCAGATAACTGTTTTTTGACTTTAAATTTTTTTTGCTTAAAATTGTGTTTTTGCCTCATAAAAATGAGATCTCCTTTTTCACTTTGTTTTACAGGAGCGGTTTATTGCTGCTGTTTGGGTTTTGCCTAAGTTACTATTACTTAATATATTACAGTCAATCATAGACTGGACTGGCATAACTTTCAGAATTTCCTTTTAGGCAATAAAGTTAAGGAAGAAATATTCACATGATTATAATAAAATAGTTTAAGTGTGTTGGCCCTTAGCTTGCATTTTCCAAAACATAACAATTGTCTAAAAGCTCACTCCCCTTTATGCCCTAAATGGCCTCCATCATTGCATCAATGCCATGATATATCTAGCTATCTTGAGTTATAACTCTTGTTTCTTGATTTTGTAATATATCATCTCTTTGTTCCGTGAAGGCTGGGGTTTTAAAGGACTGCACTTGAATCTATTTTTTTGGTGGTCAGTGGGGAGTTAACGTTCCTACTTCCCCTGATGACTTACACAGGAAGCTTAACGTGCAATCAGACTATAAAGTCCCAACCAGAAAGGAGACCATAATTTCAGCTACAGACTAAGCAGATAACAGACGTCCGCTATTCACTAGTCAGAAAGATAAGGGAATGAGTTTGATTCCTCATTAAAAGCTTCATGGTTCAAGGAAAAAAAAAAAAAAAGCTCTGGGTTTTGGCTTATTAAGTTACATAAACAGAGTGAAGTGCCATGGGGGAGAATGGAAACTCTTGGTGTGACCTATAATTAGAAAATTTCCACACAGGGAATAAAAACAGAGACCGTATGCCACTTCCTGACCCCGGTAACCCATAGAGGCTAAGCCATTGGTGGGAGACAGATAAGAAAACACCAAGGAAAGGAAACCTGAGTAGTCAGCCTGCCTATTTGCTCTGATGGGATTCAGCCTGAGAGCCATGCTTGGAAGGTGCGCTTATAGTTTAAATCACTCCAAGGCAACAGGAAGAAAGAAAGGCTTCCTGATGCCAAGCTCCACACTAGAGAGGAACAGGCTGTGGTGTGACTCCTGGGAGTAGGGCAGAGAATCAGAATTCTGCCCTCCCACTTCTGTGTTATGTGACTTTGGCAAAATATTTCACTGTTCAGAGCCTCAATTTCTTCCTGTGTACAGTATATATAGTAAGTCCTTGAGAGGTTCTGCAACTTTAAGATGAATGACATGTAAGGAAACCAGTTTACCATGGGCTAATTGATATAAAAAAGAGTTAGGTTCCTCTAACATATCATCAATACTGAAAGGACATTGAACAAAACAACATTAATCAAGGACCTGTTATATCTTCCTCCATGTAACCCCATGGAGGAATAAATGAAATAAGAATACTGACTGTGGTGGTTTGTTGGTAGGTTCAATAGATTTAAACTGTTTGAGAAAAGGAATTGCCTTTCAAGCACATGACACGGTGACTGACGTGTAGTAGATGCTCAGTTAATATTAACTGAATAAAAATGTTCTTAAAAGCCTAATATGGTGACTGGCATGTAATAGCTGGGGTTCCATCATTGTGCACTGCTGGAGGGAATGCAGACTGGTAGAGCCACTATGGAAGACAGTATGGAAGTTCCTTAAAAATTAAAAATGGAACTGCCTAATGACCCAGTGATTTCACTTTTAGGTATATATCCAAAGAAACCCAAAACACTAATTCGAAACAATATAAGCATCCCTGTGTTCACTGCAGTATTATTTACAATAGCTAAGATTGTGGAAGCAGCCCAAGTGCCCATAAGTAGATGAGTGGATAAAAATGTGGTGGGACATTTATGCGATGGAGTATTGGCTATAGAAAAAAATGAAATCTTACCATTTGTGACAGCACGGATGGATCTAGAAGGTATTATGTTCAGTAAAATAAGTCAGACAGAATAAGACAAATTTCATATGATTTCACTTATATGTGGAACCTTAAGAGCAAAATTAATGAGCAAACAAAATAGAAACATTCATAGATGCAGAGCACAGACTATGGTTGCCAGAGGGGACAGGGATTGAGAGACTGGGTAAAAAAAGGTGAAGGAATTAAGGAGTACAAGTTGGTAGTCACAAAATAGTCCTGGGAATAGGAAATAATATTGTAATAATTATGTCTGGGGCCAGGTGGTTACTTGAAATATTGAGGAGACAACTTTGTAAAGTATGTGATTGTCTAACCACTATGTTGTACATCTGAAACTAATACAAAATAATATTGAATGTAAACTATCATTTAAAATTTTTTTAAATTGTGGTTTCATTTCATATATGTGTATATATAATTTTTAAAGATGTCACTGATTGAGTGACCTTAAGTCCCTTTACCTATCTGTGTCTAGTTCTTCATCCATAAAAAAAAGTTAGAGTAGTCTGCTCTAACAAAGATTTGCTCTTTTCAAAAATCAGTTCTACCCTACTTCCAATGAAGCCAGTCTGTCTTCAATGGATAAACTACAGCTTTGGAGCTTGGCTTAAAAGTAGTTGGTATAAGTAAGAAAAGCCTTAACATTTTAACTGACTTCAGTTTCCACCTGGAAAAGCCTAGTATGCATTGACTAGTCCTGATTTCTTCATATCCCATCCAGTTTAGTGTACTTTCCACTCTTAAAAGTGTCAGGTTTGGAAGGTAAATTATATGGTCAACAAACTATGAATGATGAGGAAAACTGGTTGCCTGGCCAATAAGTGCTGTAGTCTCCTAAGCTCTTTCACAGGAAGTTCAGGCCTGGCCTTTTGTCCTCTACACTGGCTCCGGCAGCTGTCCTGGACATGCTGTTGGCTTGGGGACCCAGAGGAGCTTCAGCACATTGAGAGGAATTTAGAACTATGTCAGATGAGGAATAACATTAGGACCATGAGGTGTTTAGCTTAAAGAAACTTTTCATGTGATAGCTGACTTTAAATGTTTTAAAGCCATCAAGACTCTTCCAATTAGTGCCAGAAGTCCACTAAGGTCAGTGAGAGGTTCAGTGATGAGAAATAGGTTAATCATGGCCTATGCATACAGTGATATCAATTCTTATGCCAGGATATGGGACTCTGTCCACATACACAATAAATTTTTAAAAAGCTGGTGGCAGAAGTATATGTAGAGTCTGATTCCATTTATGTAAAGACACATACATATGAGGTTTGTCCAGAAAAAGTCCAATCGTTGTTAATATAGTGAGAATGGTTTGTGCAATATCAATGCAACCTGGCAGCCAAGGAGATTATACTGGAATGCGCATGCGTGAACAATGACGACTTTATTGTCTTAGTGGGGTGGTAGACACCATTGAGTGAGCATGTGTACTGTGTGGCCATCACATTCAAAATTACTGAGTGAGTAGAGCAATGAATCTGCATCAGATTTTGCATTAAGCTTGAACAGTTCTCCATGGAAACTATTTGGATGATTCAAAAGGCTGTAGCTATGGGCAACTGGTGGTTGGCAGCTTCCTGAAGATAACATGCCTGCTCATGTATTATGTCTCGTGCAGAATTTTATTTTCAAAACATCAAATCACCCAAGTGAGCCAGTCCCCCTTGAGCCCAGATTTGGCAGCTTGCAACTTCTGGCTTTTCTCAAAACTAAAATCACCTTTGAAAGGGAAGAGATTTCAGGCTATTGATGAGATTCAGGAAAATATGACAGGGCAGCTAATGGCAATTGGGAGAACTGTGTGAGATTTTAAGGTACCTACTTTGAAGGGAACTGAGGCATCATTATCCCATGTACAATGTTTCTTGTATGTTTTATCTTCTTCAACAAATGCCTCCATTTTTCATATTACATGGTTGGGTACTTTTTGGACAAACCTCGTATGTAACTTAGTGTATAAATGGAAAATGTCTGAATAAATAGAATGGGAAAACCACTGTTAAAAGGGGTTACCTCTGGAGAGTAGAATTTGGTAGGGTGTGGTGGTGGGGTCTGTAATATTTTACTTGACATGCTTTTATAATACTTCACATTACAAACTACTACATTGTTTGAGTTATCATGGCTTTTTAAAAGAATAAATGAGAAAAAGTGATGAGAGAAAATAACATAACATAAGAAAAGAATTAGAACATTAATACTTTAAAAAAAAAAAAAAGTCAGTTGCTTTTGGAAGTAATGAGTTCCCCCTCTCTGGAGTTAGCCAAGGTTGGTGAATGGCTGGTCACTGCTGTCAGGAGGTACTCAGGTCTGACAGTGTGTTGAGTTAGTGATCTGTGAGGATCCATTATCCCTGCAATTCTACTACATTTTGAGATTCAATGAGATTAAACTATTCAATGGTTACACTTATACCCATTTGAAAACTTAATCCTGGGCCCAAAAAGCAAGAATTAAGCTATTATGATTACTCTTTGTTTTAAGATTTCCTCTGTTTAATGTTGTTCTTATTCTTTTTAGTTATAGTATTATGGAATATTTCCTCAGTGGCTACTGTGTTGCAGACATTTTGCTTTATATATGCAATTTTATTTAATTTTCACCATAAGGGATGATAGCATTATTATTATTTCCATTTAATGGGTGAGGAAACTGAGGCAAAGAGAGGTAATGCAACTTGCTCACTGTCTCAAAGCTAGTAGTACAGTAGAGATTTTGGGTGCCAAACGTTTAACATTCATTTGATCCCCTCTTCAATTATATATTTATAAAAATATGATCTTAGAAATTACTTCCTCTCCAAAGGCGATTTCTGATTAACCTAAGCCAACAATTGGAATGAAAAATTCAAAAGTTTACATTTTCCCCTCATTGTATAATGATTTGGAATCTGTTCATGTGCTTTTTCAGGTTAATCTTTCTGAGGCAATGACCTTGGCCCTAGTGGGACCAGGGTGTTCATTTGCTTGGGTGGGTAGGGTGGGAAAACAGGAGGAGAGGGTGTGAAGATTAGAAATCTTACATATAGAATGCAGTAATCCCTCCCATTGTTGGAAACAAATCATATTCTGCTGGAAGACAGCTATTGTTCTGAGGAGGAATTTTCTAAATTCCTTAGTTTCCCCTTAAAATACAGTGAGGAGTTCTTCCTTTCTCTACTAGGAAAGAGATAAACTAGTTACTAGGCTTGTTGCATTGCCATATAATGTGGGTACAAAATGAATAGTCCATCTTTTCCAACTGTGAGGCAGACGAGAAGAGAAATAGGCAGGAAAGAACAGGAAGTGAGGAAAGAGATGAGAAGCAGGCAGTGATATACGTATACAAAATACATATCTGTTTCACAATAAAAAAAATAACAGGCTAAAATTGAAAAAAAAATTCAATCCCTCCCTCTTTGTCACGAGCCACATTTCAAGTGTTTAATAGCCACGCCTAGCTCACGGCTACCATATTGGATATTTAAAACAACTGAATCATTGTAGGATGTTCTCTTAGACAGTGCCTCTGCAGATAATGCTCAATCTTACATTCTGTAGCCATCCAGCTCCTTTCCTGGCTGGTGAGGATTGGGTTGTCCCACTCTGGTTTGAAACTTCTGAAGGAAGATTTGTGTTAAATGCAGCCAGAGAAATTTTAGGGAGTCTGAGGCTTGGGGCCTTGCCCTTACTTCTCAGGCACAGCCTGGAACAGTTGTTATCTCTCTGGAAGTCCTCAGACACATCCAACTCCGGAAAAGCTGGGTGGCTTGCAGACTTAAGGTCAGAGATGGCTGAGGGAGGCTTCTGATGGAATAGAGCTCTAGAATCCCGAGGTGCTGAGGCCAGAGTGGTGGGTTGTCAGGAGAATCCTGTGGGCCTAGACTACAGAGGAGGTCACAGAAGGTGCTGGAGGTAGGACGTCTATCTGGCTTCCCCCTGCTTCCTCAGGCCTGCCTGTGAACTGAGGCATTGTGTCAGAACTAATGGAGACGCAGTCTCTGCAAAACTCTTGCTGTCGGGAAAGTTGAGAGAGGGATATTTTATGGGGACCTAAAGACCACTGAAGAACTCTAACATCCAGGAAGCCAGAGCTCACTGAAGACCAGCCCTGGGCCACAGGTCTCTTGCCTGCCCAAGCCAGAAGGAAGGGAAACCATGTGGACTCCTTTCTCCACAGAAGTTATCCAGACTTTAACCAGACTCCACCCAGACCCCACCCAGACAGCACCATGAAAGGAGGGACCAGGTGGCTGAGAATGCTGAGTTTGAGCATTATCTGGAGAGGCCCTGTCTTATAGAACATTCTACAATCATGCAGACCTTCTAAGTGTTCAATCTGGTAGTTATGAGCCACGTTTCACTACTAAATGCTTGAAATGTGGTCCATGACACTGAGGAACTGGAATTTTATTTTCAATTTTAGCAGTTACTTTTTATTGTAAAAAGCAGTATAATATAACAACATTAAAAAAAATTTTAAAATAGAGAACAATAACACATAAATTAATTTATAAAATTCTGCAGCACACCAAAAAATATACTTTTTGCTGATCTGACAAAAAAGGTATAATATTGATTGATGTAAAGAAAAGTAATACTAGTAATTACTACTCTTTTTGCTCCAAAATTACCTTTAAAAAAAATCAGGTGCCTATACTTGAATACAAGGATTTCTGGGACCAAGAATTAACCAATCAGACACAACTGTATTATGTGACCTGAGTGATGAGATGCAACTCTATTACATGACCTATATATTATGGTTCAAGAAAGACAGGGCATTCACACCAGATGGCTAGTGTTCTATTGGGTGTTAAAAAATGTTACCCTAACATAAAATTATTTGTATATTCTCTTTGAGTTTTTATTCTCTTGTATCTCTTACACTTTTTAATTCATGGAACACATATGAATAAAAATGAACTTTTAATTAATTTACCTCTAAGGGTGTCTCAGAAGAGAGCTAAAATATTTTTGAGTAAAGGGCTGAGAAAATAAACTTTTTTTTTTGAGGATGATTTTAAAGATTTAATAAAGAAATTAAATAATGTAGAAGTGTGGGGTATTTAAATATCAGCTAATTAACATTTAAAATAAAATAGCCACAAGTATCTAATAGCTACCATAGGAGCCAGTGTATAGTCTATTTAATGTACTAGATTGAACTATGTTTTAAAATATGGAAGATAAAAAGTTAATGTTTTCCCTCTGAAAGGTAAGCATGATAAAGATGCTTGAGTTAATTACATACCAAATAAAGAAACTACCTCTTTTTTGTGTATCCAATGTTTGTGAGATAACTTTGTGATTCCCTCTATATTTTTGAGAATGAACATATGTTCAGTGTTGAAAACTCTGGAAACTATAGATGAGCAAAAAGGAAAAACTAACTAACATCTATAGTCCCTCCACTTAACTTTTTATTTTAATAAATATACACCCTGTCCAGTGTGTATTGTAGTGTACATATGATTATTTTTAAGAGTGGAATGATAGGGTCCTGTTGTTTTTGTCAGTTGCTTTTCCTTCTGAATTATGTCACAAATAATCCTATGGTGAAAATGTTGGGGCTGTTTTCAGGGTTCCTGGGTCATGAGCATTGCTCTGATAAACATCCTAGAGGTTAAATCTTGTAGGTAATCGCAACCTGTGTCTTGGCTATTGCTCTCCTGGACAGATCCTAGGTGCCCCTGACTTCTGGGAAAAATTTCCCTGGCACATGCAATGTCCCCTTCCCTTCAGTGGAACCATCTACCCTGGTCCCCCCTCCCCCACAGGAGCAAGTCCACTCCCCAAACCCCAATGAAGGAATTAGAGGAAAATAATTGACCTCATTTTAGCTCACCAGGATTAAGCCTATTGGGAGTAGGGTTCCCTGTTTGTCTCCGCCATAAGATTTAAGAGGTAAAGAAGCCATAGGTTGTTTCCTGTTTATGGAAACCTCATCTTTCTTCCCCTATCTGTCCTGTTGCTTTCTTCCTGCCCTTGCCTGCATGTGCCCTGTGATTTCCTGCTCTGTGTCCTGCTGGAGAAGCTTCTCTGAGCTTATGGTGGGGATGTTTGAGAGGAACCCCATGAGGTAGGGTCACTGTATATTCTCCACTTACTCAGTTATAAATTAGTTAAAAAACCCATTTCTAACTTGACTGATTTCCACAGTTTAGAAATATTTCCCCAGCCTGACTCCATTCTCTCAGTGGCAAACCACTGCTCTATGGTGACTTCTCCAAGATTCTTCCAAGTATTAAACAATGACAAGAGTAAGAGGAATTGGAGAATCATTCATTGCTGACAATTCTCTTCACGCTTATATGAATATCATCTGTCCCGATGAGCCTGCCAGAGTGAATAAGAAGTTACTGTAAAGAATTGTAAAAATTACTTTATTTATTTTATTCTGAAAAGGTGCACAAGGCAAGAAATGAAAAAAGCAAAAAAAGGTACAGAGCGAAAAGTAATTCTTCCTTTTTACCCCCACCCCCAAAGAGATTGGTTCTTCTTTGCAAAGGCAGCTACCAATTTCCTATAGCTGTGACTGTGTTTATGATGTTGTGTGAGGGAGCTACTGGCCCCACATTTTAATGTGTGTGTAGCTGCATCAAGCACCTGAAAAATAGTTAGTTCAAGTTGAGACATGCTATAAATGTAAAACACACAGTCTATTTTAATGACTTGTGAAAGAAAGTGTATAAAATACCTCATATATAATTTTTGCATCAGTTGCCTATTAAAGTTATGTTGTCAATATTTTAAAATGTATTTTTATGATTCTTTTAATGTTTTGTAGATACTAGAAAATTTTAAGTTACGTTATATGGCTCACATTTGTAGCTTGCATTATATTTCTATTGGACAATGTTGGTCTATACTGAAATGAACATATGTATACATATATTGTCACTGTACAGCCATGTGCAGTAGCATAATATAAACTTTATTCTGTACCTTTCTTTTTTCACTTAGCAACATGTCTTGGAAAACATTTTATATCACTACACAATGAGACTTTTTAAAAAGATTATTTATGGTTCTGTTGTATAAAGCTCCATTAATATAACCAGCCCCTTTTGCTGAACCCTTTTTTCCATTTTCAACATTTCAAAAAATGTTGATTCCATTTTTTCTCAATTTTTACAGATGATTCTTAATAAGTGGCCTTGTATACTTTCCACTGACACAGTTGAAAAAACTAGATCAAAGGATGTGTATTTATATTTTTGATGAACATGCAATTTTGACAAATGTCAAGTTTTATTTCCTTAGAGGATGCGACAATTGACACACCCATAAGCAATGTTTGAGCAAACACATTTGAATGAACTACGTCAGCTGATCAATATTAATTTGAACAAGTACATTAATATATAAATTGGGGAAAATAAAAGTACCTACTCCATGGGAGGTGTCAAAATCAATCAAGATAGTGTATATAATCACTATTTGACACCGTGCCTGGTACTCAGTAAGCCCCTAACACCTGTGCATATGCATGTGTGTACCAAGACTTAAACCCTGGTTCTTAATTTCCAGAGTTCCCACTTCTTCATTTTTCTGCTCCTGGTGACTCAGTCAGTTCTGGGCAGCCAGTCTATCTAATCAAGTTATCTTTGTGTGAGCTGGGGACAGGGCAGGAACAGAAAGGAGGCATTTCTTGTTGTCATGTGCTGCCACATCCTCTCCAGCTAGGGAAGGTATTGACCTTTTTTGACTTAAGCATCTTCCTCATCAAGTGGATCATGAGGTAGTATTCATAAGGTAGACCTCCTACTAGTTTTCTTTGACGTCTTGAAGCAAAATAAATTGTGAGCCACGTAGACTTGTGAATGAAAAAGAAGGCGACTCTCACACTGTGACTCCTGTGGAAATTGTCCAGGGCTTGGGATCACTGTTGATTAGGTTAGGCAAGCCACTGTGTACGGAGATGACCCCCCAGTCAAGTAAATTATTATAACACAACAAACCGAAGTTGTGAGATGGAGTAGAATCCACTGTGATTTTAGAATGGTCTTGACTCTTTTCCTTTTGAAAAAAAGACAGGAAGTAAGTGATCAGGAAATGCAGGAACAATAGCCGTTTCCTGGAAGAGTGGCTCTGAAATGATGACTAAACGTTCAGCCACGCGGGGCTTAACTGGCAGAGGCTGAGCCACTGGTCTCTGCAGAGACATGGGGACAGGGGTAACTGACAAGAGCTGCACAGAGCTGCCCAGTTCCCCAAAGTGTGTTATTTACAATTGCTCCCTGTCTGATGAGAAAAAATGACAGATTGTGGCAAGGTTATATTGGACCTGGAGACCATCAAGTTGTTCATTGGCAAAAACTGCTACTTGACTTGAAGGCTTTAAAAAAGTTTTCAGTACCAGGTAGAAAGAAAGAGCCAAGAGAGACTGCCTTCATTTGCTTCAATAAAGGAACCACCCTAGAGGTTTTGAATGCTTAAAAATGGTATCTCCACCTGCAGACAATGAAGGTTTGCTGGCTTGTTGGTCTTAAGTCTTTTTCATCCACTGGGTTCTGTATTTTATTTTATTTTAATTAAAAATTTTTTATATATTACTTTTAGAAAAAGGGAAAGGGAGAGAGGCAGAGAAGGAGATAGACATCAATGTATGGTTGCCTTTCACCTGCCTCCAGCTACAGACCTGGCTTGCAAACAGGTTATGTGCCCTGGCTAGGGAATTGAACCAGTGACCTTTGGGTTCACAAGCTGGCACCCATCCACTGAGCCACCAGCCAGGGCCTGGATTCTGTATTTTATTTGTTTGTTTGTTTATTTATTTATTTTTTTGTATTTTAAAGCTTTTGTTTGACTCACAACATTTATTAAGCCAGGAGATGTTTTCTCTCTTTCAAAGTGATTAATCATAGTTTGTAAAACATAAAACTACCCTTCTGAATGTCTTATCAGCCTTAGGATATCAGAGTTAATCCCACTGAATTAGCCTCATTCCAGGCAGGAGCAGAAACACAGGCTGAGATTGCTTCAGTTATGCTAAGCAGCCTGATTACCAGCAAATGCATGTTTTTCTCTAGGCTTGTGAAGTGTTGGAAACCCCTTCTGGAGGCCCTTTATTCTTATTTTTTCATCTCCCTAGACCCTGTAGGGGACCTGGCACCACAGCATCTGTTTCTCAGGGGTTTCTAGGAAAGGAGGAAGTCTCTTTCCAGTGGAACATCGTATTCAAGTACTGTTAATGTTTTTCTTTTCTTTTCTTGAATTTAAAGGTGAGAAATAAAAAATATTATTCATAATTTCACCACTTAGATAAAATGTAAAAGAAGAGTGCCTTCTTTGTCCCTTTTCATGTCATGCCCCGGAGGTGACACTGTAAGTAATTTGTGTATATTTCCCCATTTCTTTTTCTAACTTCATAATTAAATGTTTATTTACTTTCTTAAACAACACGGATGCAATTGGCTATTTTTTACTTAGATTTTCCACATCAGTACCTAGAATTCTTCCTTTTAAAAATGGTTGCACAGTTTGCAAACCAGGTCTCCAGCCAGGTCTGTAGCTGGGGGCAGGTGAGAGGCAACCATACATTCTCGTTTCTCTCCCTCTCTGCCTTTCGCCCTTCCCCTCTCTCTGAAAAATAATAAATAAAATCTTTTAAAATAAATGGTTACAGCCCTGACTGGTGGCTCAGTGGATAGGTGCCAGCTTGCGAACCCAAAGGTTCTTGGTTTGATTCCCAGCCAGGGCATATAACTGAAAAACATAGCCAGGTTGCAAGCCAGGTCTCCAGCCAGGTCTGTAGCTGGAGGCAGGTGAAAGGCAACCATACGTTGATGTCTCTTTCCCTTTCTGCTTCTCTCCCTTCCCCTCTCTCTAAAAATAATAAATAAAATCTTTTTTTAAAAAATGGTTACAAAATCATTAACGTTTAGCAAAGCTTCATATGTACTATTTGTTCTTCTAAGCACTTTCCAAGTATTAACTCACTTTAATTTTCATAATGGCCTATGAGGTAACCACTTTTATCATTCCCTTTTCACAGAAGGAAGACACTGATGCCTCCAGGGGTTAAGAATTTGCCCAGGGTCACACAATACTAATGCAGCCAGGATTCTAACTCAGACAATCTGACTCTATCACCTGCACAACTCGGCTCCATTGCTCACATTTGCAGCCACTATGTCAAGGATGGACCACAGCCAAGTCAGCCATTCTAATTATTTTCTTCTTTGCTATTTCAGTGCTAAATGAACATCCTTCTACATACATCTTTATGCAGTTGTGCTTTTCTTCCTGAGGGGCCATCTGCTAGAACTGAGATTGCTGAGTCAAAGAATAGGTGTATTGAAGATTTCAATTAAATTTTCTTTTGAACACCTGGTAGGTGTATTTTCTTGTTCACTATCATATTTAACCTGCATGGCTATCTGGCGCCTGTGTGTTATTATCATCCTTATAACCAACGGAGGTTAAGAGATTTGTCTTGAATCCCACAGCTAGTCAGTATCTGACATCCAAGCTCTGGTCTCTCAGCTCCACAGCCAGTGTGAATTCTTCAATGTGGCAGCTTTTAGTGCTGTAATTGCAAAGTTTGTTTGTTTTTTTCAATTGATCTTGGGAGCCAGAATTTAAGACAAAATCACCAAACCAGTCACTGCCATAAGCTCTCTGATCTCTCTCAGTTAAAAGAGGGATTTATGTTCCTAGAAAAAACAAATATTCCCTTGGAGCTCAATGTTACTAGAATATGTTGATTTTGAAAAATGATTTGTCAAGCTTTAATTATTTCTAATGTTGTAGCATGCCTTCTATTAAGGAATACCATCTATACACTTTTTATCAAGGGTTTGCTTAGTAAACATACTAAATAGAGAATCATAACTTTGTTTTAAAATAGAAAGACAGACTAATCAGGGAACAATTGATTAGGCCATGTGTGGGTTTTCCAGATTACTTCTTTCTCTCCTCCACTTTCAGACATGTTACTGCTCTGCTGCTTACTAATGGGTTAACCTTGGGCAAATTACTTTTATCACAAGAAGCCAAATATCCTCATCTGGAAAGTGGGGATTACCAACGTGTCCCAGCCTGAATTACGGTGAGGATTGAACCAGGTAAAGCATGCACAATGTGAGCAGGCAGCAGCGACAGAAGCACAAAGCACTCTCAAGGCTGGATGGTTGGTTATCAAGCACACTGGGTACAATATGCAGTCCATGCAAACATTTCCAAAAGAGAATGTGGAGAAGGCTTCTCGTGAATAAATGTGTGTGTGTGTGTGTGTGTGTGTGTGTGTGTTTTCTTTTGCAGTTGGAGTGAATGCAGTGAGGAGGGACTAACATGAAGGAAAACTACCGCTGCACCTGGTACCACTGGCCAGCCCCTCCTAACCCAGCCTCCACTGTGAAATTCCTGCATGGCCCTCCCAGCTTTTCTGACCACTCTACATCCTCCTACCTTCAAGGTTTTGTCTCCCACTGTTCCCCTTTCTCATCCACAACCTCTCTGGTGATCTGTTTACACTTAGGTAATTACAGAAACTTACAGAAAAATTAAGGGTAGATGAGAAAGAAGGAGTTTTATGTTATGCAGATAGTCGAAAAAATGGCTGGGAGCCTTGGTTAACTGGGAGGTGGGGGTAAGGCCGGGAGGAATTCCGTTTAAAGAGTCAGCTTTTGTACTTGATTTTCACCATTGGCTTTTTGAGTTCCTGGTTAATTGAATGTTTTTGCCAAAATGATAAAATGCTCCCTTTCCGCATTTAGGGTGAGTTGCTATGAACCAATCAGACTCTGTGAAGTGTATTGAGAAATGTATGATCTATCTAGATATGTGTGGGAAATCAGTTCCACCAGATGTGAAAGTCAAATTAGTTAATGTTGCTGCCCTTGTAACTGGGGTGAAGGTTTATCTGGAAAAAAGGCTGAATCTGTGGCTAAAACAAGACTTTGGGTTTTATCCACGGTTTTCTTTATTCCATGTCATTTAATAATTGAGTTGGCTTGATAGTAGTAATGTGGGAGTCTCAGGACTAATATGTGGGAGTTTGGGTGAATAACGGTTTTAATGCTTAATCGTACCTGGAGAAGACTATTGGGTCTATAAGACTAGCCAGGAAATCTCATGAAAAAAGTTCCTGTGTTGATATATTGGCTCCTGTTTTATTTTATTTGGTTCAGTGATCCAATGAAAATAATAAATTTTACTTTTCTGGTTTATTTGTGGGTTGAACCCAGAAGCTAAGGAACACAATACTGAAAGAGAAAGGACCAGAAGAAAAATGAATTAATAAGCCTCCCCAATGCTCTGAACGAAGCATGCTTAGTGAGCATCTGTGGTCTGGTCTGCCTGGTGCCTTCTTCTACACACACAGCTCGTATCTTTCTTCAGGAGAATAGTATCTCCCTGAAACATATCTTACTGTTTAAACAGAGATGGCACTGCTCCCTGGCTGTAGTGGGGACTCAACTTCAACCAATGAGAACACCATGTCCTTGTGGGCATAGTAACTAATTCTGTGGTGGGCCCTTGACCAGCACCAGATCAAACAGACAGTCCTGAGCCTCTTGCTCAAATTGTTGGGAGAGAGATTATTTCTTTCTGTTGGTATGCTAAACTGGCAGATTGCATACCTGGAACAGCTGGTGGTTTATCTGCTACCACACGAGGAGGGCCTGCCAGAGAAGGAGGCCAACATAAAGAAAAGCAGAGTCAGGGATGGATAATTCCTTGATGACAACATAGGAGTATCTGGATCCAGCCATTCTTGAAGCCAGAACTACTTGCATGTTTCTTATATGAACAAATAAAGTCATTGTTTTTGCTCAAGTGGGTTTGAGCTTTTTAAATCTCCAATAAATTTAAAATGTAAGGACTCCAAACCCAGAAAAGAAGAATTTATCAATATGGAAATTTATAGCATAGAGAAAGAAAATGTCAGAATATTCTGTTATTTTTCATGGTGTTAAAAACAAAAACATATTTCATGGGTAAGACTTTTTCTACTGGCTATTTACCAAAATATGTCAGGATGAGAAATTATGTTATTCTTTTTATTTTTTACTCTCCCAATGTGTTTCTGACAAAGCACACAGTGGTTAGATAGCCACATCCATGTACAAATCCCATCTGTCCGATCTTATCCTGTCCAGTGTCGCTCTGTTTTGCAAAGACTAGGTATCTATTATCCCCCTTTGTCTTTGTTCTATGCCTCCTATTTCTTATCTGAAGCTCTGTGATAGCCAAGTTTCTCTGTTTAGATGAGCCTTTCCCCACATTAATACATGAATCACACTAACCTTACAGATTGTTCTGAACCTCCAGGGCTCAAGGCAAAGGCTTAGAGGGCTCACAGAGATGTGTGGTGGCATCTACAGGGACAGGAACAAGACTGCTGAGACTACAAATGCAGAGGGAGGTTGACTTTAGCTTATGTTAGAGGGATAATTTTCCCCAGAGAGCAATTAGTGCCACCCATCTGTTACCAATGGCCATTATCTTAGACTGTTGATGTGGGACTATAAAGTAGAGTTGGCCCAATGCCAAGAGGGCATTGACACTGGAACTCCCCAACTCCAAATGTTGAGCTTTCTGCTGTAGGAAAACCATGCTCAGCTGGCAAGAGTTTATGTCATGTTCTGACTAGTTTCTATGGTCAGATGAGACCCAGCATTAGCCTGAGCATCCCTAGATTAGGGATTGAAAACATAAATGTCTGCTGGGGCCAGGTAGCTGGCCAAGTTGGGCAAAGTGCCCTGGGTGAGGCCTGAATTCTCGTGGGCATGATTAAAGGGAACCACCCCTGTTCAACCCCAATTTGAAGGCGTGTACATGCAGTGTGGGCCCTGTGCTGAGGATCTTTAGTGCTTCGGTGCAGACCTTTCAGCCACAGAGAGGCTGGAAACCCAGAAGTCATCTGTTTGTAGCATCTGACTTGTTAATAGCATCAGTGATTGTGCCAGGTGGCTGGATTTGGGGTTGTATTCAAACCTCATTTAGTTCACTTTGAACAGAACCCAAAGTATCATGGTTTAGAGCACAGACTCCATGTCAGCCTGACCTGGGTTTGTGGCCTGGCTTACTGCTCACTGATGCCATGACCTTAGCCAAAGAACTTATCGTCTTAGAGACGCAAGGTCCACGTTTGTAAAATGTGGCTGCAATTTCCACCTCTGGCCTGTGTGGGACTGGGGATGGAACAGTTGAGGTTAAATGACATGATGCTCTTCAAGTGCTTAAACAGTGGCTGTACAAAAGTGTAAAGCTTTAACAAACGTTGGTATTTGTATGACCAGAGCTAATGCTATTTATGTATTCCCCAGAAGTAGTTAGAAAGACAATTTGCATAGTGGTTAAAAGTGGTACAAATCTGGAGTCAAATCTTGCTCTTTTTCTAGGCATGAGCTTTTGGCCTCAGTGTTTTCACCTGTAAAATCAAGATTTAAGGTGGCCTATGCGTAAGATTCTGAGGAGGGTTACATGAGTTAACACAGACAATTGAGCTAACATTCCTAAAACATTTAGACCAGAGTCTGGCACACAGCAAAGACTCCAGCAGTGAAAGGTTATGATACTATTACTGCATTCAAGTTTAACAGCTCTTAGGACTTGTCACTTGAGTTAAGACTGTATACATACCCTGGAGCTTGTGGTTTACATTATGTTACCTTTAATAACACCTAATGCAATTATTTTTTTTAACCGAAAAAGTTTGGAGAGTTTACTCACTATTATTAGGGCCACTTCAAATCTATAGTGAAAGGTATAAAAATGTAGAATGTAAAACATCAATGCAATTATGTCAAGTTCTTTCAAAGCAACTTTTACAAAACTGACCGAGATTGGAAGAAGAATTTGCTGAGAGTCTCTTGTGTGTGATGCACATTGCTAGGCCTGGAAACAAAGCTAAAATAATAAATGGGGAAGGTAAGCACTTCTACTTCAAGGCGATGTTCATGTTCACACATGCTAGCCCATGGTTGATGTGGGGGCACTTTCTGAGACAATTGTTTTTTCTCAGAGATTATCTGGTAGTGTAGGTGTACAGGGGATAAAGATCAGTATTGAGTTCAGAAGCAATACAAACATGGATACCCAGGCCAATGTGAGAGCACAGCCAGGACCCCTTAGGGTGGCTGGGAGTGGGGCCTGGTCAGGGGGTGGGCATTCTCAAAGGCTTCTCCTTCCCAAAGCTAGGAAGTGAGACTCCAAAAGATTTCCATCTGAACTTCATGGGTATTTGACTTCTGCCCTGGCTGGAAGCGTGAGTGGATATGCAGCTCCCAGAATGGGTGTAAGAGCCCAGGGAGAAAGGGAGTGAAGGGGTGGGGTGCTGAGGTAAGGAGTGAGCAAGGTCTCACAGTTGGAGAGGTGTTTCCATCCCACAGTGAACTAAGGTCAGGTGTGGCTGAGGGGTGGGAAGGGGGACCAGCAGTGCCACTGGGTCCAGAGCCAGGCCTAGGCAAGGCCCATGGCAAAACTTCCACGAGGTCATAGCAACCCACAGCTCTGAAGGTCCATGAAAGAGGACTTCTATTTCACCATGCACCAGCAGGGACACCCCGCATTCCCCTCCTCACCTGCCCCTGATTTCAACTCCAAACTCAGGGCTCCCTTCAGGAAAGAAGGGAGCTAACTGAATGAGACTGCTTTATTAATCAAAAAGTTATGGGAAGGCACGGAATCAGGCTGGGAGGTGGTTGAGAGGCACTTCCCAGCTGGATAAAAGGGAGGCAGGTCATCCACAAAGTAGTTGGTAGCAGTTATTTGAAAATGTAAAAGCAATTCATGTAGTATATGCATGTAGTATAAAGTCTTCACTCAACAGTTATACATGCACAGGGTGTGAAACCTGAGGCTGCTTCTGCAACTCAGCCCAAGTTGGGGGTAGTGTCAGAGATTGGATTCACTTGTGGGGTGACCTTAGGAGAAGATAATCATTAAACTCTCCTCAGACTCATTGTTATTGTTATTATATTTTATTATTATTCATGTGAGGATTACAGTAACATCTTAGCTACCTCCCAAACCTCTGTTTTGAGGTAAATAACGGAATTTCTTTGAGTGAAAATTCTTTATGATCAAGTATTGCATAAACATTGTATTAACTAAATGAATTTCAAATTCATTGCTCTGTGCACTGCCTGATTCTTCTCATGTTCTAAGATATAACTACTTATAATGGAAAGTTGAATATTTAGCTTCATTCCATAGCTATTTATTGAATGACCAACTTCTCTTGTAAGCAGCAGTCTATAGGATTTGATCCATGTGGACAACTGGTCTGAATAACATGGACCTCCTACATGATTTTGTCAATGGCTTTTGGAAGGTTTGGGGACATATTATTGACATATCTTCAACTGTTCAATTAATTTTCTCCATGATTCCCTGTTGACCATGCCACCCCCCAAACACATAGAAAGGTGTTATATGAATAATTGGCTTTGTTTCTGTGTTATTTTCTACGCCTAGTTCAGTCTTTAGAAGTGTAATTAAATACGATTAAATGGTTTAAAGTAGGGTTTCACAGTTGAAGCTAAGACTAACTTTATAGTGTGGGGGGAATATAATCTTATTTACTTTATTTCAGGTCAGAATATTTTCAAATAATTGAATAAATTACATATATTAAATATATATTATATTATATATATGTAATATAATATATATATTAAATATGTACCTAAGCTTAATAATTCGAAAGAGAGAAAAATCTTTCTCCAAACAATTACATAAATGAGTTTGGAGGAGAAAAAGCTCAAAGTTGTATTTCAAGAAAAGAAAGTATATTTTAACTTATAATTTAAAGACCTCACCCTGTAGCTTGAGTTCTACATTATAATCTCATTACAATTAAATTCAAAGACCTATTTTCTCCCTTGTTGGAAGTCCAATTACCTGTATGGTCTCTGCATAGTTTTACTAGTATAATCATACACTGCCTCTTATCTCTTTAGTTTATTGCCTAAGTTATTCTAGCAAGACAGTCATTCTTTCTTCTTTCTTTTTATAAATATTTTATTTACTTTTTAGAGGGAGGAGAAGGGAGGAAGAGAGGGAGAGAAACATTGATGTGAGAAACATTGATCGGTTGCTCCTCCCACCCAACCCAAGGGACTGAGCTTCCAACTCAGCCACGTGCCCAACTGGGAATTGAGCTGGTGGCCTTTCGCGAGGACAGTTCTTAGAGGGATGAGGTTGTGTAGCTCATTATGATGCCCCTCCATCCAATGTCTTTCCCATAACGGAGTCCAAAGTCACTGCATAATACTCAGGTATGTTTGTTGTACTGTAATTTGTTCCTTTTGGGCCAGATAGTATTTTCCCTATTTTAGCTAAGTACTCCATTGTCATTTTGGACTTTTTGTAAATTTAAATGTTTAATAAATTACCTTGGTTGTCAGGCTTTTGTAATAATTTTCAGGGGGCTATCACTTCCCTTCTTCAATCCGTATAAGATTAAAAGAATAAAGTCTCTGAGGGATAGTCTCCAATGGCACTTAGTGTGAGTGCCTTTGAAGAAGTAAAGTTGAGGAAATGCTTTGCAATTATGCCCAGCCTGACACACCCACTGTCATTTGCTTTGGTTTGAGGTTCATAGAGAACCATCTCCTTCAAGAGAGCCATCTTGGATGATACTTAGCCTCTATTTTCAGTGTATGGAAGGGGTGAGGGTTAAGAATGATGCTTCTTTCATCACTGACCACTTTGGGTGACATCAAAGGATTAAGGGAAGTGTTTTTCTCTGGGCCTCTCACCTACTTCTCTTGTTCCTTCCTCTTCACTCTCCATAAAGCTTATCTTGGAAGCCAGGCATCATTTGCCATGTGACCGTAAGGTGTGTGTAATATAGGCTCTGATAGGTTTGTGTTTATAACCCAAATACACGGAGTTGTCACTGAGGCAGGAATTGCCTGCTATCAGGAGACGCATCCTGCACGGGGATTCCCAAGGCTGGCCTTTGGTCAGATTGTCTTCCTGACAATAGCTCTCTCTCCCGCTTAATATCCCTATCTTCTCTTATGAGATTCCAGCTCTTTTTGTTGCTGTTGTTCATTGTCTTTTCTAATCTCAACCCATCTGTGCGTAAACTTTTGTTTCATCCCAAGTTAAAAAAAATTCTTCCAATTTCAGGGGTGGGGGTAGAAGTGAAAACAAAATGAAACGGAAAGCTGTTCAGATAACCCAGGAGCATTTTAAGACCCCTTTGTTATAACAACCCTTTTATGTTTGAAATATTTATTGGGCCTCTTCCTGGTCACAATCGGAAGGGAAAGCTGAATTGGTCGGTGTCCTCGAAGCTGTTTGGGTGGACAGAAGAGTACGTGTTTACAGTGAAGATGGTGCTTGATCTTGAAACGACAGGAAATGATTTTGCAAATCCAGATAAAATATTTTATCCTAGAAAGCATACATGCCAAACACTGTTTAAAGTCAAGACATGGAGTGGTGGGAGAAGCAAACTCTTTCTCCATATTAAGGACAATTTGGTGCAGTAGTTACCTTTTGCCTGTGTGTCTGTTTTCCTGCAGATGTAAACTTTTAGACTTCGATGATGCAGCAATGCACAGTGAAACAGTGGAATTTGTGCGCATGAATGAATGAATGAGTGAATGCGATAACTTTTCACCCACCCAACAGCTTTTGGAGTTTGTGTCCTCATGCCAAAAGTTGTGAGTGCCTTTGAGTGAATCATGATAGACTGGAGCTCCACTTTGGTACTAGTTTTGTATTAGTTTGGTACTAGTTCACTTCCAGAAATGGTGGAACTGGTATCCTATTTCCATTTCTCCACCCCAAATTATTTTTTAATTATTTAAATTTAATGGATGAATATCAGGAGATAAAATTATCTTGAAGTTTATATAGATGAATATTATAGGAAACTACCATGAAATTTTTGAAAAAGATTAGGGAGAGGCACTTGCCCCACCAGATTTTGAAACTTGCTGTAAAGCTAATAATAAAACAATATAGTATTTACATATAGATCAATGGAACACAGGAGTCTGGAACAGATTCAAGTATATTTGCTGACTTTATATTGTTAAAAGAGGCACTTTTGGTAGAAAGAATTTATTTAGTAAATGGTGGCAGGACTTTTCAACTAGATCAGTTAACATGTAGCATTTAGTGAGTATTTACTGTGTGTCAGATACTATTCTAAGAGCTTTCCATGTGTTAACTCAATCCTCACAACAACCCTTTGAGATAGGAACTATTATTACCCTCATTTGAAAAAACAAACTCAGGGAGAATTGGTAACTAGTCCAAAGTCACAACTAGTAAATAGTGGAGTCAGAATTTGAACCTGGACAATAAAAGTAGATCATTACCTGGTTAATACTATATACTAACACTTACATTCCAGATGGATCCCTTTAATTTTGTAAAACACAGTATTAAGAGCTTTAAATATGTTATGTTTATATTATCAAGTGTGAAAACCATGACAAATATATACCATACTATTAACATAAGGCTTGGGTCATAAACTCTGATGACTCCTCGGACCAGGCAGGATGTCAATGAAGCAGAATGAGCATTGAAAAGTCTGCAGGAATAAGGATTATTGTTAGTGTTAGCATCCTAAGAAGGTGGCAGAAGATGAACTCCAACGCACAAAAGGAGGGATTGTTTTTATTTATTTATTTAAAAGATTTTATTATTATTTTTAGAGGGGAAGGGAGGGAGGCAGAGAGAGAGAAACATCAATATATGGTTGCCTTTCACCTGCCTCCAGCTAAGGACTTGGCTGGAGACCTTGCTTGCAACCTGGTTATGTGCCCTGACTGGGAATCAAACCAGCGACCTTTGTTCCACTGAGCCACCAGTTAGGGTCTATTTTTAGATAAAAAGAAACAAAAATAGGACCAGAACAGATGTAGGTAAGTTAACTCGTTAGAGAATCGGAGATGAGATATTTCAACTAATGGCTTTTCTTTTTTCCCTAATGTTAGAGTAAAGGGATTAAAGGAAGTAAAAAAGGCTTGGGGGAAGGTTTCCTGGAAAGTGAGAAAGAAAAATAGTAGGATTGCTAGGGTCCATTTAAGATTGGTGAGCATTAGTTTAGAGTGGAAATTATATGCTATTTTTAGATTGGTATGAGCACAAGGAGCTGTATTAAGAATGAGTAAAAAATTTGATAAGATGTTAGGAGTTTTACTTTTCTAGGGAGAAAAATTCTGAAGTTCAATATTAGGAAAAATATCAAGAAATGAAAGGAGTTACTAGCTCTTTTACATTAGATAATTTATTTTTAATCATAGAACTTTTAAATAGCTTTATTGACATATGATTTATATACCATAGAGTTCAGCCATCTAAAGTGTGCAATTGATTGTTTTTTTTTACTATATTCATAGATATATACAAGCATTACCGGCATCAATTTTAGAACATTTTTATCTTCCCCCAAAGAAATCCATACCCTGTAGGCATCATCTTATACCTTAACCTCCTCATCCCCCCAGCCCCTAACCCTAGGCAACCATCAATCTATTTTCTGTCACTGTGGATTTACATAGTGGGGACATTTCATATAAATGAAATCATACAATATATGGTCCTTTGTGACCATCTTCTTTCACA
The DNA here is from genome assembly GCA_004026585.1 of Noctilio leporinus. Lineage (NCBI taxonomy): Eukaryota > Metazoa > Chordata > Mammalia > Chiroptera > Noctilionidae > Noctilio > Noctilio leporinus. Next base: position 384,007 of record PVIW01000488.1, read on the forward strand.
CAACATAATGTTTCCAAAGTTTGTTGTAGCACATATGTCAGTACTTCATTCCTTCTTATGGCTGAATGATATTCCATTGTATGAATATACCACTTTTTATTTATCCATTCATCAGTTGATGGGTATTTGGGATGTTTTCCCTTATTAATGCTATTAACATTCTTGTACAAGTTTGGTATAGGTATATGCTTTTATTTCTATTAAGTATATACCTAGGAGCAGAATTGCTGGGTGATATGGTAACTTTATGCTTAGTCTTTTAGGGATTGTCAGGCTATTTTCCAAAGTGACTGCAATCATAGAAATTCAGAAGTAGGTAGAACTATGACATTATTAGAGATGCTTAATTCATCTGTAATAACTGTTCCAGGGCAGTTAATTGACTAAACCAAAATTAAAAATCTAGTTAGTGGTAGATAAGGATCTAGATTCTGATTTTTTTGTTTAATTTCATTACTTTTTATTTCTTTAACTTTTTTATCTTAAATATTTTAAATTTCTTTGCACACTTACACATATACATTAGTTTTAATTGGTATGATGACAAACATGCTATTTTTAGTACAAACTTTAGATTTTCCTTTCTTTTTTTCATGCTTATCCTTTCTCCCTCCCACATTACTTCTACAAGGTAATTAATACTAATAACCTAAATACTATTCTCATATTTTCTTTGAAAGTATTTTTACAAATACATGCACGCCTGTCACATCCACAGACACACACAGATAGAATTTCTGTCACTTATTGTACAAAAATGGGATCATGTTATACTATTTTCTGCATGCTGCTTATGGAATTTCATCCAAATCAACCAGTATACCTTTATTTCACTATTTTAATTGCCTGTATAATTCTCAATGATGTGGACATTTTATAATTTATTAAGTGTTCATTCATTGTTTCTGGGTTTTAATTTTGTTCTTAATGGGCTGTGCTATAATACACACATACTCGCTACTCAGGTGTGGTCCATGGGCCAGCAGCATTGGCCTCATCTAGAACTTTATGCACATGAAGACTCCCAGTAGCCCTAGCCTACTGCATTAGAATCTTCATTAAGATCTCAGAAGATTTATGTTAACATTGAAGATTACACACTGACCTTGTATATACAACCTTTTTTTAAAATTTAATTTTATTGTTGTTGTATTATATCCATCCCCTTTTTCCTCCTCTCTGTCTCCTTCCCCACCCACCCACTCCCCCCTCAAAAGTCAATCCCACTTGTTGTCCATGTCCATGGCTCTTGCATGCTAGTTCCTTGACTAAACTGCTCCTCTTCTTTGCCTCCTCCTCTCCCCTCCCCCTTCCCCTCTGCCTACTGAAAGCCTATTCATTGTATTCATGTATCTGGTTCTGTTTTGCCTGTTTGTTTGTTTTGTTCATTGTTGTCCTGTAACGGGTAAGATCATATGGTATTTGTCTTTCCCTGACTGGCTTATTTCACTAACCTTTCATATGAGTGCTATCATTTCAATAGCTAGAGTCCAAGAAATGGAATTTTGGGCAAAAGGAAGTATATACATACTTTAAATTCTAATAGATGTTTTAACAGATTGCTTTCTCTAAAGATTTAATGACACTAATTTCTGCCAGTATTGTCTGAGAATACTCATTTTCCCCTGTGTTCCCATTAGCAGTGAGTATTAATGTTAAGATTTCTAAGGATATTTGCTATAATAGGAACATTTAGTTTTTCTTAGATTTTTTCCCTCATGCAACTAAACAAATTGTTCATAAGACAGTATTATTAGAATAGTACTAATGTGGAATTGTGGATTCCCAAGTAAAATGATAGAAAAAACACAAAACAAAACAAAACAAAATAACAAGAATAAGAATGTAACAACCCTAATAGAAAATTACTTTCTTCTCCAATCTTTCCCTGTGTTAACATGAGAAAACAGGTACCCAGAATAGAAATCACCTGACCAGCTGGGTATTATACAGTGACTTGTTCACATTTATATGGCAATGTTTTCAGATAAATATTTGGCAAAAAAAGTAAAACAGAGTAAAGGTTTTCACCAAGCTTGCTCAGTTCAAAACTAGTCAGGGATTTGGAAATTTTAAAAATATACCATAGTTTATCCATCAGATTGGCAGCTTTTAAAATGTTAACAATACCCAATGTTGGTAAAAGTATGGGAAACCAGACAAGCTTGTAAATTGTTGATGGGAATAGAAATTGATAAGGTCTTTTCAGGGGATCATGTGGTAGGGTATATAAGACATCTCAATGCACTTAGCTTATGACTTAGCAAGATAGAAATCTGTCTTTAAAAAACAGTCACACCTGAAGAAAAGAAATATTGAAAGACCTGGCTGGTGTGGCTCAGTGGATTGATACCGGTCTGCTAATCCAAAGGTTTAATTCCCCAGCCAGGGCACATAACCAGGTTGTAAGCCAGGTTTCCAGCCAGGTCCGTAGCTGGAGGGAGGTGAAAGGCAACCATACATTGATGCTTCTCTCCCTTTCTTCCTTTCTCCCTGCCCTTCCCTCTGAAAATAATGAATAAAATCTTTTCAAAAATGTATTTAAAAGAGAAGTAGTAAGCCCTGGCTGTTGGAACAGTGGATAGGGAGCCAGTCTGTGAACCAAAGGTTGCTGGTTCAATTCCTGGGCCAGGGCACATAACCAGGTTGCAAGCCAGGTCTCCAGCCAGGTCCATGGCTGGAGACAGATGAAAGGCAACCATACATGGATGTCTCTCTCCTTCTCTGCCTCTCTCCCTTTTCCTCTCTCTGAAAATAATAAATAAAATCTTAAAAAAAAAGAAATATTAAAAGATGTCCATGGAAAATCTTAAATGTAAATTTAAGTATTAAATTAGTAGAGACATAAATTAATATATTTTGGTATATTGATGATGTCTATATCTGATATGGAATGCTCTACAAGGCATATTGCTGAGCAAAAAAGAAAAGTCAAGTCTCAAAACAGTAAATTTTGTACAACTCAAAACAATATATTTTGTGCTACCTACTTTCAGAAGAAATAATGCAAATTTGTGTGTATGTGTGTGTAAGGGGAAAAAACACATGACAATCTTCTAGCAGTGGTTTCCTCTGGGTGTGTGTGTGTGTGTGAGGGAGGCAGGAGTGGTGATCAGAGTGATGGTGGGAATAAGTTATTACTTATTTCCTAATAACAATTATAATTGCTAACATTTATGGAATACTTACCGTATGTCTGGTATTATGCTAAAAGCATTACATGAATAATCTTATTTAATTTGATAATCACCTTATCGAGGTCTTGTTATTATCTGAATTTTTCCTATAAGTTAACTGAGTAACAAATAGATGGTATAATTTGCTTGAGGTGATTCAGCCAGAAAGCTGTTATGCTGTAATCTGAACAAAGATAGTCTGACTCTACAGACCATACTTAGAACCTCAACTCTACCTAGTAACTCATTTATACGTACGTACATCCATCCATTCATCTATCCATTACCCACCTACCTATCATATCTAGCTAGCCAGCTAGTTAGCCATCTCTTACTCTCTCTTCTATCCCTTCTGCCACACTTAGTTTCTCAGGTTGCCATGAAGAAAATTGAACCCAGTTTCCTATTTATACCATTGACATAGAATATAACTTCTGAAAATACACTAAAGTTTTCAGAGAGTAGCACAATTGGCAAGTGATGTAATTGGTTCTGATTCCTTTCCAATGTGAGGGCATTTGCCTTGTTCAAGGACCACCTGATTGTAGATCTCTGGAAAATACAACCAAAAATACTCTATCCCCCTAATTGGCCACCGATCCACAGAACCAAGCATTTCCTAATAAGAAGGTCTTATTTTGCTAATGAAAAAAACAGGCCCTGATTATATCAGTGGCAGAATTGGTATTGAAATCAGGTTTTCTGATTCTTGGTTTAGTGGTCTTTCTGCTGTATTAAGGTTTTGGACTGTGTCAATTATAACACACAGTTGCTTCCTGTACAATGTAACCAGACAGATAGACACAACCTACTGAACCATTCCTGTGTATGGAGTGCCCCAAGTTGGTATATCTTTATCTAGAAGTAAAGAAAGGACTGAACAGCCAGTGTTGAGCAGGTGTTTCCATCTCAACCATTGATTTGGCCAATGTATACTCCCTAAAAATTATGGAGGTCAAACTAATTCCCTTGGGGTTATGTTTAACTGTGTAAATGAGCTAATAGGTTTTTAGAGACTTACTCTAACCTCCATTTTAAAGGTTTCGGTTTCCCATCAGTGAGAAAACCAGCTTGGTGGTACAGTTACTCAGTGGGTGGTCAGACAATGATATGAAGCAAACCATCTGCAGAAGACATGGGTAAGACTGGTGAAGCACAATGGTAGGTCCAGGACACAGAGATGGGCAGGAAGTCATTGTCAGCTAAGCTCATGTGCAGGTGACAGAAAAAAAGGTCAAGGGTCAGGAAACATGTGGACCCTGAAGAGGGTAGAGAAAGTACTGAGCCTAAACCATCTTTCCTGATTTGATTCAAGCCAAGCGGAAGGCAAAGGGCTGCATTGACTAACTTTCCCTGAACTGGTGCATCAGCAGAATGGACTGAGCTTCAAACACAGGATTCATGACCATCTGGCTGCTCCACTTTGGGCTCCAGGAGGCAAAGGAGAAGAAAGGCCACTTGAACACCTAGAACAGCTCAATCTTGCTCAATGATGGCAGCTGTCACAGAATGTCATCAGCCAACAGAGCATCATATCAACATATTGTCCACTTTATAAGCCTTTAGCCTCTCACAATTTATGATCAATTCCATGAGCCATGTGTTGTATCTGAAGCTTTGATCTATTTATCAGCACCAAAAAGTCAAAATATTTATCCATCTATTGATTGAGGAAATTTTTATTTTCTGGGAGGTAATGACCAATACTTACTGTTTTATTTTTAATCTTTACCCAAGGATATGTTTGTTGATTGATTGATTGAGAGAGAGAGAGAAACATCAATGTGTAAGAGATGCAGCAGTTGGTTATTTCCTATAGGCAACCCCACTGGGGATCAAATTTGCAACCTAGCTATGTGCCCTGACTGGGAAGCGAACCCGAAACTTTGTGGTATGCCAGGAGACACTCCAACCTACTGAGCCACCTTACCAATGCCAAAAACTCTTAAATTAAAATTTAAAATCTCTGTGTAATTATTATTCTTCCTGCTTAGTGTTTGGGTTTCATGGCTTTTTTGTTAATATTCCACCTCAGTTTGAGCGGTTGTCTCTAGGTCATTTTTGGTAAAATAAGACTCTCTGAAAAGATATAAATGTTACTTTTATGTATATTAATTAAATGATTTTAAAAATTATAAATGCACTATCTTTTTAAAAATCTTTACCAGCACAGAAAATAATTAAGATTAAAAAATAAGTCAGCTTACAACAACAATAAAATTAAAAAAAAATAAAATAAGTCAGCTGTCAATCTCACAAATATTAACTTTCTTATAATTTCTCACATTGCCTCCTGGAATTGGTTTGTGCATAAAGTGTATTTTATTTTTTATTGTTTTATTTTATTTTTTTGAGAATGTGAAAATTTTTATTGAAAACATATTAAATATTTCAACCTAAATAAATATTTCAACTTCATGGATATGAAAAAGCCAGTTTTCTCCAAACTGATCTTTAGAGTCAATACAATTCCAATTAAATTCCGGGAACTTTTCAAACTGGTTCTAAAATTCATTTGGAAGAGCAGAAGGCCAAGAATAATCTTGACTTTCTTACAGAAGAAGAGTAGGTGTGGGGACTTGCTCTACCAGATGTCAAGACTAGCAACTAAGCCTTAGTGTGGTATCAGTACAGGATAGACCAATTAACCAGTGGAACAAGACTAGAGAGCTTAGAGTCACATATAAGGTATATTTTAAAGATAGAAATGCCTTTTTTGCTGTTGTTAACTAAATGGGATTATATAAGACATACCTCCTTGGCAGTTTGGCCTTTTCCATTGGCAATATATTTAATTCTTCCCTATTGATAGATACAAAGGTTGTTTATATTTTTAAATCTTTTTTTTTTTTTTTTTAAGATTTTATTTCATTATTTTTAGAAAGAGGGGAAGGGAGAGAGGCAGAGTGGGAGAGAGACATCCATGTATGGTTGCCTTTCACCTGCCTCCAGCCACAGACCTGACTGGAGTCCTGGCCTACAACCTGGTTATGTGCCCTGGCTGGGGAATCGAACCTGCAACCCTTGGGTTCGCAGGCCGGCACCCTATCCACTCTGCTACCAGCCAGGGCTATTTTTAAATCTTTTAAAAATATTTTATGGAATTTATTGAGGTTACATTGGTTAATATAATGATATAGGGGTTCAAGTGTACAATTCTATATAATCTGTATATATATATATATATATACACACATATATAATCTGTGTGTGTATATGTATGTGTGTGTGTGTGTGTGTGTGTGTGTATAGATATATATATGTATAATGTTATATTATCTCTTTTATTTATTTAGCTTTTCCATTTCCTTTATTCTTTTTAACATCCCCATGTCTATTCTGTAACCACCAAGGTGTGCTTTTTCCCCCTTTCTCATCCAGACAATTCACCATTTAATTATTGCCTTCTGTCAGCTCTACTTTATTTTTGACACTCTTACAGAGTGTCCGGCCCCCTCTACCCAGCCCCTTCCCTCTCTTCTCCTGGCCTTCACCACATTGTTGTCTATGGCCATGGGCAATACAACATATATGTTCTTTGGCTATTCCAGTACCCCCACTCTCTCCCTTCTGAGATCTGTCAGTCTGTTCCATGTATCCATGCTTCTAGTTTTATTTTGTTCATCAGTTTATTTTGTTCATTAGGCTCCACATATGAGTTAGATCACATAGTATTTGTCTTTCTCTAACTGGCTTATTTGACCTAGTTTTAAAGCCTTTTAAATAATCTAATATTGCAATGAATATTGTTGTTACAGACACCTTTGTAGACTTGTTACCAACTCTAGTAAAAGTTTTGAAAACTAGAAACAGAGCCTGAAGATGAAAATAAAGGCTATTACATCTCTCTCGATTTACTCTCTTTGGTGTTTATACTCAACTGCTACAGATAATTGAAAGCTGACTATGGGAAAAAGAAGAGAAGCAGAAAATAAATATATTTAGGAAATATGGACAAGGATTTTCTTATTTGTCATGAAGTTCAGCTCTTAGGAGAGATGTGGCTTGGTAATTTTCATCCTGGTGTACTAATTAAAAGAAAGTGATTTCATCTACCACAGAGTAAGTTACTTTTTTCTGCTTTAAGCTTCACCACCCCTGAGGATTTTCTGTCATCCCAGGCCTTGGTTTTGCTCCTTCTAAAGAATGCCTATGCTTATGGCTTATCCTGTAAATTTGACATGCTATGTATTTAACCTTACATATTTATTTTCTAATGGACATATTCCGAGCTGCTAATTTCATGAACCTTTTCATGGCAAGCTTTACACCTTTCTGTATCTTTTGTAGCACCTCCACAGCAACACACAATGCTTAGAAATGGTAGTGGATACTTACTCCATCACTTCATAAATTGATTTCCCTAGACTCTAGGGTCTTACCTTATCTTCTGTTCAACAGCAACAGATTAATAAGGGAAATATCTTTTTCCCTAGCCCCTTCCTAAGGAAGACCAATACTTGGCATTCCATTTGTGTTTCTCAATCTGTATTTCCAGGGTCTGGGTGGACCAAATAAGACATTTTGGTAGACAATGATCATGAACCTTTGTTTTGTTTCCTTTCATGGGTCAGGTGGCCTTCACTGGCACATAAGTGGAAACAGATGTTGAAAATGGTAAGGAGGTACATGGTGCCAATGTCTAAGTTCTGGGAAAAGGAAACATTTAACAGAGAATAGGTGCCACCTGTAGGGGTTGCAGTCTGCCAAGTGAAACCAGTTTGGCTTAAGATAGTGAAAAATAATTCCCAAGGGTGTAGGTAATGTTTGTTTATACATGAAATTGAAGGAGGGTGCTTGTGTGTACGTGTCTGTGTCTGTGCGTCTACCTGGTGCCTGCTCCACTCCAATGATACCTGTTGACCTCTTTATGAATCCCAGTTGCTGAAAGAACACTTTTTATTTAATATTTGACCCATTCAGAAGAACAGAGCTGTTAAAGCTGTTTTAATGGGCATTAAAAAAAAATAATTTTGAATTTTCTTTTGTTTTTAACCATGTTACTGAGATTTGTTAAGTTATCTTAAAAAGGGGCTGGGGCTTTGAAGAACTGTACAACACTACACAAGGATTAAACATTGTTTATATCTCCTTTCTAGCAGAATTTGGTTATCTTTGTGGCATTAATTTTACCCAAGTTCATTAGATGTGAAAAAGCCTTGTCTCTTTGAACAAATTACTAAACTGCTTTGTGTTTCAATTTCCTTATCTGTAAAATGGGTATAATAATTGTGCATATCTCATAGGGTTATTGAGAAGGGTAAATGTTCTAAGGAAGTTGCAGTATCTAGCACATAAGAAATTATTTATTACTACTACTACCTTACTGCTATTACTAATACCATTACCATAGTTACCACAACTGCTCCATCTCTTCATATTTCCATCTCCACCCTTCTCCTTTAATTTACAAAGATCTTCAATAATTAAATTAACTGTGAAATTCCACTGAAATTTGTGTAGTATTTCCTAGGTATGGAATCCATAACTTTTCTTGAAGTTAGAATTTAATTCATGAGGTTATAGAAAGAACACTATATTATGAGCTGGGTTTAATTACAGCTCCGTCACTTACTAGCTTAGTGACCCTGGGGAAGTTGTGTCATCTTTCTGGGCTTCTGTGTTCTCACTGTCGAATGGGGAGTGGGTGGATTAATGAGATGATTTCTCCTTCTGCAGGAAACTTGAGAGGATTTGGACTATGTTATAAAACTAAGGTATAGAAAAACAGCATAATATTTTATACTACAAGGATGAATTTGTTTTACAGATGCAAAGTTAAAAATAATCCAATATAAATGAAACAACTTAGAATTAAAAAGAATTTTTCTACAATAAATAAACAAGATTAAAAATAAGGACAGCAGACTATGAAATCTTTAATAATAGGGACACTGTAATTAATATATATCCATGTACCTTCAGAAATTAGTAGAGGACTTGGTACATAGTAGATGTCCAAACAAATTTGTTGAAATGAATTAAATAGAATTTAGAATCAGTGTAGCTTGTAAACTAAAGAATATTATATTTGGATTGAACCCAGGGTTTAAATTGTGAAAAGCCTGAAATTTCTGAGATCTGAGGTTCTATATCAAAGCAAAAGTTCTCTTGTGGTTGCTGAGCCAATATCATCATTATTACCTGGGAATTTGTAATAAATGCAGATTCTTGAGCTTTACCCCAAACCTACTACAAATTATTTTTAAGCAAATCTAAGATAATAATATTATTTTACCTGTAACTGTATGTGGACCAAAAAAATAAGAGAAGGCAATACTTCCCAATTAATTTTATGAGGCTAACATTATCATGATAACAAAACCAGAGAAAAATATTACAAGGAAAGTAAATGATAGACAAATGTCTCTCCTGAACATGGATTCAAAAATCCTTAAAAAATATTATCAACTCAAATCTAGCCATGTGCAAAGAAGATACTATATCATGTCTAAGTGGGGTCGAATCCCAAGAATGCAAGTTTGCCTCAATATTAAAAAATCAATCCCTGAAATTTTCCAAAACTGCCATATAGTTATCTCAATAGAGTTAGAAAAAGCATTTGATAAAATTCAACATCCATTAATAACTTCCACTAAATTAGGAATGAAAGAGACTTCCTCTTCCTGGTAAAAGGAATTTGTAAGAAACTTATACATTATACTTAATGATATAAGACTACATGCTTACTTTTTAAGCATGGATAGGAGGCAAGAATGTCCACTCTCATCACTACTATTTGACATTATACTGGAGATCCTGACCTATGTAATAAAACAACAAATAAAAGCATACAAATTGGAAAGAAACAAAACTGTCTATTTATAGAAACTTTGTTATCTACATAGAAAACCTCAAAGAATCTATCAAAAAGCTATTGGAACTACTATGCCAGTTTAGCAAGGGCATAGATTATAAGTAACTACAAAACATTAACTGTATTTTTATATAGTAGCACAAACCAATTGAAAATTAAAATTTAAAAAACAGTACCACATGCAATGGCAACAAAAAACATGAAATACTTTGGGATAAATTCACAAAAATATGGTCAGGATCTAGATGCTAAAAATTATAAAACACCAATGAGAGAATTATAGCCAAATCCATGATGATTCTCAATGACTACTGTCTTTTGTATTTGAGCCCTAGTAGTAATGTTCTCCCACAGTGAATCTGTCTGAACTGTGTAACTAGTAGGATGTTGTGGATATGACAATGTATGACTTAAAATTCTATGTCATAAACCATATTGTGGCTTTCACTTTTGTATCCTGGATCACTTGTTCTAAGGAAGCCAACTTCCATGTCATAAGGACAATTCAGTAGGTCTGTGGAACATTCAATATTCAACAAGAAGCTGACTCCTTCTGTCCAAAGTCATTTGAGTCACACTAGAAATAAGTTCTTCAGCCCCAATCAGACCTTCATATGACCAAATTCCTGGGCTAAATTTTAGATTACAACTTCATGAAAGACCTGGAACTAGAACAATACAGTAAGCTGTCCCCATCTCCTGAACCACACTCATGAACTACAAAAAACCCTGTGATGATAAATGCTTATTTCATGAAGCCAGTAGGTTTTAAAGTAATTTTTTATGCAGTAATAGAAAACTAACACAAGTTTTGGTACCTGGAAGTGAGGGGCTCTTTGAACATTAAAAAATTTGTGTGTGGCTTTTGAATGGAATGGTCAGAAAAGGCTGTCAGAACTTTGAGAAGTGTGTTAGTAAAAGACTAAAGAATATTGAGAAGATGATCATGTGATTTCTATCTTTTATTCTGTTAATGTAGTATATCATATTAATTGATTTTTATATATTAAACCATCTTTTCATTCCAAGGATAAATCTCACTTGGTCTGGTGAATGATTATTTTAATGTGCTGTTGAATTGGATTTGCTAGTATTTTTGTTGAAGATTTGTGCCTTAATATTTATCAGGAATATTGAACTATAATTTTCTTTTCTTGTGGTATCTTTGTCTGGCTTTGGTCTCAGGGTAATGCTAGCTTTGTAAAATGAGTTTGTAAGTGTAGTTTCTTATTCAGTTTTTTTTTTAAAATAATAGTTTGGGAAGGATTGAAGTTAATTCTTCTTTAAATGTTAGATATAATTAAATTTCAGTTATGCAAAATGAATGCTTTGCAGAGATCTACTGTACAGATTGTACCTGTAGATAAAAATGTTCTACTTTACACTTAAAAATCTATCAAAAGAAGAATAGATCTCATGTTAAGTGTTAATACAGTAAAATAAACTTAAAAAAAAAAGAAAGAAACTTGTGACTCAGCTTGGTTAACATTGTCCAGGTGACAGAACTGAGATTCTAACCTTGGTTCTTTTGGTACCAAAACTCCCAGCCCTCTCCTACAGCACTGTATTTTCCTTCCAAACAAACATGACTGGGAAAAGGAATGTGTCTTTAGGAGACTCCATTTGAAACTAAATACCACAGATTTTATTACATAGGAATCTGCTTTGAAAAATAGCAACAGCAGCAGCCTATGCATGTAAGCTAATGTAAATTGCCTATATATTTTGAGGATTTTACCCCTTTTACAGTTATGTGAAATTTATTTTGAAGGATTTTTCACCCTTTTAAGTCATAGGGGTTAAAGACTTCATTATGAAAGAAGAACCTATGCTGAAGAATTGAATAGGCAGCAATTTAAAAAATGGAATCAATCACTCAGTCAATGTAAAATAAAAAATATTTGGAGCAAACTGTATATCAAATCTTCACCATATAAAACTTTATTAAGCCATTAAAATATGTATGTGTAGGAGAAATTACATAAAGCAAAGAATATTCATGAGATTTGAGTATGCTCTTAAAAGAAAATATTGGATATGAGGCAGAAATTTAGCAGAAAGATCTAAGATGTTATCTCAGAGTTTATTTAGTTAAACAACTGGACTTCTAAGGCACTTCAAGGTCATTGTTTCCCAGCTGTCTCAGCAGAAGCCCAAGATAGAGGAACACTTATCTCAAAGAGATTTGTGGATGTGGATTTTGACTTCCAGAGTGACTATCAATAAAAGTTGTAAAAGAACTACAATTTTTAAAAGAATTGTGTCAGCAAAAATATTACCAACTTAGACTGGTATTCTGTTATTGTTCAACTTTCCCAATGGCTTCACAACTTTAATTTCTTCTCTTGAATTTAAGAACAATGACTTGTGAAGCTAAAAAGTATACTTCATCCTGGCTCTTACATTTGTTAGTGGAGTGGGCTGTCAAAGGGGCTTAAATTTTCTGAGTGTCATAGGATTGTTTGGAAGATAAAATGAGATAATATATAAGAAAACATTCTGCACAGTAGGAGGAGCTTAGTACATTTTAGCTTTTAAAATGAATTACTATTGAAAACTTATGACTTCTCTGAGGTCAAGATCCTGTTTTGGCACTACCATAAAAAACATAAGGAAGCAGGGATTGTTGTAAGAGAACTACCCCATGCCATTTAAGCAGAACAGAGAAGGCCAAGCACGGCTGTTCACCTCCTCTTACCCACCTGTGCAAATGAGGTGGTGAGTATAGCCTTTAATGGCTTTCTAACAATTCAAAATTTATTATCACATATTTATTAATATTTAAATATAAAGTATTAATAATATTAAAATATGAATATAGAGTAATAAATGAAATCTTTTCTATCCTCCTAACCCAACCCTGATCCTAAGGGGTAATTATTTTTAAGTTTGATGTATGTCCTTCAAGAATTTTCTTCTCTTTATATATTATGTGACTCTTGCAGAAAATTTAAGTAATCCATATTCTTCTCACCAAGGAATGATCACTGTTAAATTCTGATGTGTGTGTGTTTTAGTCTATTTTCTGTATATAAGCTCACACATACAGATATTTTAAAACTTTTAAAAATACAAGCTCATAAAGAATTTTAAAGATTGTTGTAGTTCTGGGGACCTCATTTTAAATCGTGAACAATTTTTGTAACTGGATACAAGAGGGAATTTTACATGTTACTCTAATTCATTGGAATTTGGTTTTTGACTTTGGAGCTAGGATGGGTGAAAGGTGACTTCATATTACCACATTGATTTCAGCAGTGTTTTTAAGTCAGAGAAACTGCTTTAAACAATTCATCTTTCTTGAAACTCAATTTCAGTGTCTTCCTCCTACCCAAACTCCCCAAAGCAGTTCTTTCAATCAGAATTGCATTTAATGAAAAGCATAGCTCAAAAAAAATTAAAAAAAAAAAAAATTGGGAGACTTGCTTCAATTAACATAACAGCTTATCTTCTGTTTGAGGCTAAGACCTGGGAAGCTGTAAATCTTTCTAACAAAATGAATTGTTATTATGAAACAGTTGACTTCAGATTCTTTTATTCATTGACATTTTCTTCAGCAGTAGTTAGGAACAATTCATACTATAAATATTGTATTGTAATTTGAAATACTTGAGAATGCTATAAGTCTTTATATCATTTACTCATTTTTAAGATTTTTAAAAAAGATTTTATTTATTATTTTTCAGAGAGAGGGGAAGAGAGAGAGGAAAAGAGGGAGAAAAACATCAATGTATGGTTCTCCTGCCTCCAGCTACAGACCTGGCTGGAGATCTGGCTGGGAATCGAACCACAGCCTTTGGGTTCGCAGGCCAGTGCCTTATCCACTGTGCCACCAGTCACAGCTTCATTTTTAAGATTTTGATTGAATTCACTGATTTGATTGAATATACACCATCTGTATATCGTATTGTGTATTCACCATCCAAGGCCAAGTCTCCTTCCATCACCATTATCCCCCTTTACCTTGTTCTACCTCCCCACCCTTTTCCCTCTGGTTATAATACCATTTTATATTGTAGGTGCTCTTTTAGAACATTCAACCTGAATCATGGCAAATATATTAAAATGCATTCACATCTTACATTAAATATATTTTTGGTTGAAGGATATTTAAAACTGTTTTTAATAATTTTGAGTTTGCTATGGATAAATTATTTTATTCTTATGAGTTAGACTTTTAAAAGTTCTTATATGTTTGGTACTCTTTAGAAAGCTCACAGTGACAATAGTACAAATGGATAAAGTAGTCAAATGGATAAAGGAGCTACAATGAATGTTTTTATTTCCAAGCTTTGGAAGAATCTCTTTTATTCTCATAAACAAGAGTTTAACAAGAGTTTAGTGTGATTAGAATCACATTAGAACACACACACACACACACACACACACACACACACACACACACATCTATTAGTCTGGTTTTCCTCCCAGAGATTCAGATTTAATTGATGTAGGATGGTGCCAGGCACCAATATTTTTTTCAGGATGCCCCCGACACAGGGTATTATAATGTGTAACCAGGATTGAGAACTACTGGTTTAACATTAATGAGAAAATTATCTAGTAAATAAATAAAATAATAAAATAAGACATTAAATATCTAATAAACACTCTAGTAAAAAATAAGAACAGCACAGTACATTTAGTTCATGGGTAATACTTTTTAAACATCTAAAATTTGTATTGTTTGCATAGATATGTCATAATTACTTTGCTATTAAAAATAAATGAGTAATTTGCTGAGTAAATGATTGCTCAGTAATTTGCCACCTGTACACTAGGGGCAGACCTCTGTGCACAGAGGTTGGGGCAAAACATCATAGTGTTGACATTTTTGGAAGACTGTCACAGTCAAATGCTGGAAGAAATTCTATCTTGCCAAATATGGTTGTGGAGAATCTTTCCAACATTTGGTCAAGATCCAAATAATCAAGATATGTTTTCAGTGGCTTATGGCTTGTTGACTAAAGATAGGAAACTTGTTTGTATAATCTCCTGAGGACCCCCACAGTTCTAGAAGTTCCATCTCAGGAAGAACAGCATCAAAGAGTCAATTGACACACTGTCCCATAAGAACTATTGTCAGGAACAGCTCCAAATATGTCCCAACATTTGTTTCTCATGGTTTATTCTCTTATAATTATGGGCTGAAAGACATTTAACATTTGATCTTGGAGATCAGGTCAGGAAGAAGCATATTGGGGCTAGGAGGATGATTTTGGCTGGAGATAGGAGATTGACTAATTCTCAAATATATGATTCTAGAAGTCTAGCCAAGAGATGGTCAGAACTTGGATGGTTAATTTAATATAAGAACAAATAGAAAGAACAGATGTTAGGGAAAAAGAATTGGCAAGATGAATAATGTTTTGAATGAGAGGGCTGAAAGACAAGAAGTAGCTTTTAAGGGATTGTTTTTCCCAGGAAGTGTATTTTATTGAGAGATGAACCAGCCTTAAGAGTCTGCTTTACAGTGTAGCTTTGGATTCATTCTGTGTTGGCTCAAATCCTGGTCCCACCTCATACAAGCAACATGGCCTTGGACAAGTTATTTAAACTCTGAGCCTTAGTGCCATGTATATCAACTGAGAACATACTAGTACCTACTTTATAGGTTGGTGGTGAAGATAAAGGGAGCCAACACATGTAACATACCTGCAATAGGGCCCAACACATGGTAACTCTATATATGTTAGTTATTGTTATGATGATATCAGTGGATGAGGGGAAGTATTTCAGAGGAAGAATGAAAACAAACAAAAAAAGCCTTGTCTTTAATTAACTGGATGTTTAGAGAAAATAATTACGAAAACTACACTAAGCCTGCTCTCTATCTCACAATATAATGAGGAAGACATACATATCCAAATAAGTCTGATATAAAGCAGGATATCATATACACTACAACAGATACTGAATAATGGGTTCTTGGAGTATGGGGAATAGAGTGGTCATTGGTTGGTTGTCTCCTTAAGATCTATTTTCCCTTGATTCCTACAAAAACCTTCAGCATTTTCTTTGAGAAATAGTCCTTTCCTCATTTTAAAGGTGTGGTTTTGATGTTATCAACCATACTCTTAATTTCAGAAGCAGACTGATTGATCTAAGACTATTGCCATCATTCCTGCTGGTTATATGGTCTGAATGTTTGTGTTCCCCATTCCAATTCATATGTTGAAATCTTGGTAGGTAGAGTTTTTGGCAGATGATTAGGTATGAATGGGCTTGGTGTTTTTATATAAAAGATCACACAGAGCTTCACAGCCCCTTCTGCCATGAGAGGATGCAAGAAGTCTGCAGAAGAGGACCCTAACCTGACCATGCTGGAACCACAATCTCAGACTTCCAGGCTCCAGAATGGTGAGAAAGATATTTCTGTTGATTATCAGCTACCCAGTCTACAGTATCTTGTTATAACAGCCTGAACAGACTAACACACTGTCCTGTGATAATTGATGTAGGAACGAGCAAATGACATGAGTGTTTGCTGGAGACAAAGAGTCTTCCTCATGATTCCTCAAGAGCCTCTGCCACAGAGTTTTCTCTTTCTGTGGACAGTGTGGTGTGAAAAAGTCCAGACCTTTGTTTTGTACTATGAGGGGCACCTGGGGGCTGAATTGAGCGAATCACAGAGAAAAGGAGCAGGAGGCCACAGTGAGACTAACAAAACTAGCTGAAGCCAGTCTGTAACTTACAGCAACATGATCTTTTACACTTAAGCCAACTTGAATTGATTTTTCTGTTGCTTAAAACCCAAGGAATCCCGACTATTGAGAGTAACCTGAATTACTCTCTATTGATTTGTCTTGGGGCCTAGTTTTATAGGAAGGCCAGTCTCCTAGAGGCAGATATTGGACTTGAGTATAAGCCTGAGACAACTGAGTGTAAAGCATTTTGTTTCAGTGGCCAGTGGATCCTATAGGGCTGGAATATTGAACATGCTTATGGTACATTGGCAGGTAAGCTGAAAAAACAGGACATGGGAAAAGAATGAAGCCTTTGAACACCAGCCTTAGGATTTGGGGCTGTATGCTGTGTACAAGTGCCAACTGTCAGAGATAAAAGACAGATGAACCTTATGTTTCAGGAAGATAACTTTGGCAGCAGAGTGAGTGATGGATGATTGGAATATTGTGGGACAAAAGCAAAATGGTCACAAGTCAGGGAAAACAGATGAATGAAAAGAGGGAATGGATATAAGAGATGTAAATAATGTACCCAAGATTGGAATTGGGTGGAAGGGAGAAGGCAGGGCACTAACAGCTGCAAGGTGCAACATATAAGGCCCTGGAAGGACTCTGTGCTTGAGAAGGCTGAAGGAGCTGGTGTAGGAGCAGAGCAACAGAGTTCACTTTTGGGCATGTTGAACTTAAGAGATTTATGGAACATACACATGGAGAAGCCCAGGAAAAGTTGCAGATGAGAGTCTCAGGCTATGGTAGGAAATCAGAACTGGAAAGCAGAGCTTTGCGAGTTATATGATGAAGAAGATAGTTTAAAGACACAAAGGGGAATAAGATTCCTGAGAAATTCATACAAGGAGATAAGGGACAATGACCCAGACTGGATTTGGAGATTCCCTATGTTTAGGGTTGAGCAAAGGAGCTTAGGCCACTGAAGGGATTTTGGCTGGACAGGGAGCCTATTCAGTGTTATGAGCATCAGGCAGAGACCAGGCTTTAAGAGAAGGTGGGCAAAGTAATGGATGTTACCAAGATGCTGAGCAGAGTCAAGACTGAGAAGAAGCTATTATATTTGAGGAGACAAGGTGAGGGATGCCTTCCCTTTCAAAAATTTTCTAGTGAAGGAAAGACAAAAGTAACAGACAACTAAGTAGCTTGAGGGAGAAGCAGGGACAGGTTTGTTTTTATGATAATGAAATGTGTTTTTGTATACAATCCAAAGGCCAATTTTATTGTGTAATATTTTCGATGTGTTGCTTTGTTACTGGACTCATTTTCTCCACATCTGGAACTTCTCGTTATATGATGTGGTCAGATGCATGAAATGACTCCCTTCTGGCTTTTCATCCGCCTATAACCAGCCTGACCAATTTTTGGATGATTATCAGTTAGATTTGCAGTTGTATTTTTCATTTTTTAAATATAGTTCTGTCTGTGTGAGGTGTTGCTTAGTGAGTTGTTTCATTTGGTTCTATTATATGCACCAAAGTAGTAAAGTATTGGAAATAAATGTTCAGAAACACTCCCAGAGAGAGAGTTTTTATTTGTGCTTCAGGGGAATACTCACCAATGTTTTGGAAACTCTGGAGACTAAATTTATATACAAGAAACATAAAACTCTTCTGCTGTCATTGACTAGCAATGCTGGTGAAGTAATATTACTGGGAAACACTACCTTTATTCTGTAAAAATGTGAACAACACTACAAACGAATACAACTAAGCTGGAAGTGTATGATATGAAAACATGGATTTATCTTGTGGGGAGATAATACAGGCTTCCCCCGCTAGGTGAGCATTCTAGGAACCCATCTGTGTCAGTGCACCAGCTGGCGTTGTTGTGAGGGCCTGTGTTCAGCTTTAGGGAATTTTGTTGAGTTTGAAGACTCTTTCAATGTATTTGCCCATTGCACAATGGGTGATTTATGAGTGCGCCTGCTCAAACTGAGTCAAGTGTTCAGCAGTTTCTGACTAAAAATGGCATGACCCCTATGCTCTACCTTCCCTGTTCACGAGATCTCACCCCAGATAAAAAAAAATCCTCAAAGGGAAACATTTTGTCAATGTAGAAGAGGTAAAACAAAAAAATGGCAGAAGCATTAAAAGTCATCAAAATTGATAAGTTCAAAACTGTTTTGAGCAGTGGGAAAAATGTCTCAGTAGGTATAGTGTACCAATGGAGTGTACTTGGAAGATAACTGAAGTTTAAACATGTAAGAAATAAACACACAATTTTTTGTAAATAAATTCTGGATTTTTTTTGGTTTCCCCTTGGTGAGGGATGAGTGACTTCTAACAATTTGTAAAAAAGAGAAATTTTCTTCTTTCATTATTTGGCTTCTGGAAAACTTGATAAACTTTTTAGAGGGGAGATGATATTAATTTGTTGGAAAATGGTTACGGTTGGCAAAAGGCACAGACATGAGGTTCAAGGCACACATTTCTTACATAGAACATGCAAATCTTCTAAATGTTCTTTTTCCTCATTACTCAAAATCAAAAGCAAAACTACCACCCCCACTGCTTAATAAAGTAAGAATGTTTTCACTCTGTATCTATGTTGCTGTTGTATAGTTATATTTATTCCAACAAGTTGCTCTCTGTAAAGATAATTGTTATGGATATGCAAGAGGCATGTGATTCCAGGGACAGTGGTTAAGTGAAGAAGAAGGAAATGGCAGAAGAAAGGGAAATGACAAAAATTATTTGAAATTCACCAATGTATTGAGAGGTGAGTATGCACAAAGACTGTGTTTGGCACTGAGAACACAAAATAAATGTGATCCAATTCCTGCTTTTGTGGGGAAATCATTCACGTAAATATATGACTATCTTATCATCTATCATCTATTATATCATATAAGTGCTTTGTGTATATAGGAAAAAGAAAGTAATTTCCCAGCTCTGTGAATAATGAAATAGCCCATATTTATTTATCTAAGATAAAGTATAAATTCAGTATAGTCCTGGGTAGATTTATTAAATGTATGAGTATTATTTAAATGTCAACTTAAAAATGATCATGTAAAGTACATGATACATAGCTAGCACACATATTTTTAACCCCATAGTATCTTTGACAATAGCTTTACATAATTAGATATAAAAAATGATAAGTCTATAGTGTACAAAATAGATTTCATTAAATAAGCACCATTAGCATGTATGTCATCACTCTTTTATTATAGTTTAACAACCATCCTTCTAAACCAATCACCTGCTTAGGTAAGATTTAATCTCTGCCTGTTTCTTCTGAAAGGGTATTGGTTGAAGGAGACAAACTGAGTAAAAAACTAAAACACCTCACTTGGGAAGGGCATTGAGCTGGGTATTGAAGGCTGAATACAAGCTTTTCAGGAGAATAAAGCACAAAAAATAATCTGTGGCAGAAAAGAACTCTCCCATATGCACACATACTTATGTGCTTAGGAACAACTGTGTTTCTTTTCTTCTTTTTAAATTTAATTTTATTGTTGTTGTATTACATTCATCCCATTTCCCCACTCTGCTCTACCCTTCCCCACCTTCCCCCCCACCCCCCATAGTCAATCCACTTATTGTCCATGCCAATGGGTCAACCATGCTAGTTCCTTGACTAAATTGTTCCCCTTCTTTGCCTCCTTCTCCCTTCTCCCCATCCGCCTCCCCTCTGCACACTGAAAGTCTGTTCCTTGAATTCATGTCTCTGGTTCTGTTTTGCTTGTTTGATTGTTTTGCTCATTAGTCTCCTGTATTGGGTGACATCATATGGTATTTGTCTTTCACTGACTGGCTTATTTCACTAAGCATAATACTCTTCAGTTCCACCCATGTTGTCCCAAAATATATAAAGAACTTATGCAACTCAACATCAGGAAGACAGGCAGCCCAATTAAAAAATGAGCAAAGGACCTGAAAAGTCACATCCCTGAGGAGGACATACAAAAGGCCCAAAGGCACATGAAAGGAGCAATTGCTTTTCTTCAGAGGAAAAGGTCAGTGGTTCAGGGGTTGGGTGGAAAGTCAAGATCCAGTTGGGTTGGGATTCCTGGGGTGGGGGTTGGGGAGGGGAGATCTAATTACCTGCTTTTCATTCTCTTTGGGCATTTGTCCTGGGGTGATTCTCTGAAATGACTCTTGGCCTTCCACCCACCTAGGAAAATGAAAGTGATTCTCATGAGGTGGCTGTGGAAGTCAGTGGAATCAATCTGCTCCACCTCATCCCTTGAAAGAGACTAGTCCTCAGCAAATGCTGGAGAGGGTCTGTCATGGACGTTTCATACCTCTCTGCTATTAAATCCTGGTTCTACCTCTTACTTTCTAAATCTTATTCCACCCCAGCCCCCCAAGAGAATTATTATAGTATCTTCTCCATTGAGTCACTGAGAGCATTAAAGTAAGATAATCCAAGGAAAGTACCTGGCACATTAAACCTACTTACTCTTCTTGTAAAAAACAAAGAGTATTGTTTTTTAGTATCTTGATTAGTATCATGTCATTAACTAGTAGTGAGAAAACTATACGTTGTTTAGAAACAGATAAAACAACTTTTGTTTTGCAGGAGTTTTAGGAAGGCAAAGGAACATTTACTTAAATT
This sequence comes from Noctilio leporinus, assembly GCA_004026585.1. Lineage (NCBI taxonomy): Eukaryota > Metazoa > Chordata > Mammalia > Chiroptera > Noctilionidae > Noctilio > Noctilio leporinus. The sequence goes on from PVIW01000488.1 coordinate 405,258, forward strand.
AAGAATACACAATTTACTGTCCTTACTCTCTTCTTCACTAAGAATGCTATGGATGCTATGAAACGAAGGAGGGATGAGGGAAGCATTGAGAACAGTGCCTCAATGGGTGCTGGCTACTTCCATTACTTACCAAAATCCATTTCTGGTCCTGTGTGGATTTCCAGCTAATTATTTCATTCCCTGCATGTTTCCCAAATTTAAAACTTGTTCTATTTATCCTTATATGAGATATAACAATGGGAGAGCCTGGGAAGGCACATAGGCATACATATTTATAGTAACTAGGCTTTTTTCCTTTGGAAGTGAAGGTAATGAAGTTCTGTCTCATTTTTCTCATGCAAAGGATGGGGAGTTTGTTTTATATTTATTAGGCTGTAAGACTTTACTAATAAAACCAAACACTGATATACACATCCAAGGCAAGCCTGGCTTTGTGGTGACATAACCTTTGTTTTCCTTTTTTTGGGGGGTGGGGGGCACAAACTGGGTGACTTATTTATTTGTAAAGATTTTATTTATTAGTTTTAGTGAGAGGGGAAGAGAAGGAGGCAGAGAGGGAAAGAAACCTACAAATACATTTTAAGTTAAAAATATAAGTTACACAGAAAATAAAACAAGTGTGGATGTGTAAGGAAGATGGATAATGTCAGAGAAAGGGTATGCTCATAATCTCTTAATGCATGATAGCTGTGAGTACACACTTGCCCACCTCTGGCGATGTAGTCCCGGGTTCTGGTAAGTTATAGCATAAATAAAAATTGAAAACAACTTAAATGAAATCATATGAAAAAGGAGAACGTGTCATGCAAATATGTGATCAACAAATGGCAATATTTGAAAACATAATAGCCACTAGAAGACAGAGTTGATCTTGATTTCCACCTTTTATTTGTAAAGGTAACACTTTCTTCTTTTGACAAAATATTATAGAAATATATCAAGTCCAAAGTGCAAGTTTCCATCCACCTGCCACTCTGCTTTATTTATCTTTATTCTCAGCATCTTTTCTAACCTAAAGATTGACTGATTTCACAACACACCCATGACCAGTTAGTTGTTATTTAAAACATAAATTGCTAACAAAATCTATATATTACACACCCACAAATTAGTACATATTTTATAACAGTGAATAAGAAAGATAGCGTGTCTTCTATGTAACATACATCCATATTTTCTTACTTTTTCCTTCTTCCTTAACTGCATTAGATTTTTCTGAGTTTTTGCAAGTAACCTTGCAAAATCTTCCCATATTGTGAAATGATTCCAATCTAAGAAAACTTAACCTTCAGTAATGCAGCTACAAGTAATATACAAAATTGTACCTTATTTAGTAAAATCTATTTATAACAAGATCACTTTAAAGCATTCATAAATTAAAGTTGGTTCTTATCCATTCAGCTGCCCTGTGTCTTTTGATTGGTGCATTTAATTCATTTACCTTTGTACCTGTGTTCCTGTCTGTCTCTTTGTTTCTTCATCTTAAAGCAGACACTTTAGCATCTCTTGCAATGCTGGTTTGGTGGAGATGTATTCCTTTAGACTTCTTTTGTCTGGGAAGCTCCTTATTTCACCTTGCATTTTGAATGAGAGCCTTGTTGGGTGGAGTATTCTTGGTTGGGGGCCTTTGTTTTTCATTGCTTGAAATATTTTTTGCCATTCCCTACTGGCTTGTTGTGTTTCTGTTGAGAAATCAGCTGATAACCTTATGAGAGCCCCCTTTTATGTTATTAGCTGTTTCTCTCTTGTTGCTTTTAGGATTTTCTCCTTGTCTTTGAAACTTGCCATTTTCATTATGATATGTCTTGGAGTGGGCCTGTTTAGGTTCATCTTCCTTGGGACCCTCTGTGTTTCCTGAGTTTGCATGACATTTTCTCTTCTCAAGTTAGGGAAGTTTTCTGTCATTACTTTTTCAAGCAAGTTTTCTATTTGTTGCTCCTCCTCTTCTCCTTCTGGTATCTCCATGATACAGATGTTATTATGTTTCACGTTGTTCTGCAGCTCTCTTAAAACCTCTTCATTCTTTTTCAGTCTTTTTTCATTTTGTTGCACTACCTGGGAATTTTTTTCTACATTGACCTCCAGCTCACTGATCTGATCCTTTGCTTTCTCTAGCCTGCTTTTGATTCCTTCTACTGTGTTTTTCAATTCAGAAATGGTATTCTTCATTTCCTCCTGGCTCTTATCGATGGTGTCTATGTCCTTTTTAATGCTGGTGTAGTTCTCAGTAAGTTCCTTATAGCTTTCCTGGAGTTCTTTGTAGTTCCCCTGGAGTTGTTTGTAGTTTTCTTTGAATTTGCTGAGCTCATTGAGCTTCTCTATCATCATTAATTTGAATTCCATGTCTAATAGGGTGCTTGCCTCTATTTCATTTTGCACTCTTCCTGGGGATTCCTCCTTTCCATTTGCTGAGGTTTTATTTCTTTGTCTCCCCATTTTAGGTGGCTCTTGTTTGTTTCTACTTCTTAGATTGGTCTGCTTGGACTTCCTGTCTTAATGGTATGACCTTCTGTAGAGGTGCATTTTTTTTTACTTCCTGGATCTGTGCTTGGTGACGTCAGCTCATGTCTGAGTCTGGGTCTAGTCAGCCAGTTGGAGACTACCAGAGGTCCACTGTCTTCATCTGTCTTCTTTAGTTGTTAACCCAATCAGTCTGTGATCAGTGGTCAGTTTTAGGCACCTCGGTCACGTTGCGATGAATTGGCTCTTCTGTTCTGTCTGTGTTCTGTTGGTTATTCCAGATGATTTTTCCCCAATTAATTTATAATTCCAGTTTGGTGTTGGGAGGAGATTGGTGTAACACCACTTGCTCCTCCGCCATCTTGGTTCTCCCTGCAGTCTGATTAGTTTCTTAACACATATTTATTTTTATCATAGAAAAACATGTAAAAGTAGAGAGAATAGCAAAATGAACCCTTATGTACTCATCACCCAACTCCCACAATTTTTTTCTTTTTTTTTTTAAATTTTATTGTTGTATTACATCCATCCCCTTTTTGCTCCCCTCTGTCCCCCTCTCCACCCACGCATTCCCCCCAAAGTCAATCCCACCTGTTGTCCATGTCCATGGTTCCTTTATACTAGGTTCTTGTCTAAGCTGCTCCCCTTCTTTGCCTCTGCCTCCCCCCTCCCCCCAAACCCGTTCCCCCTGACCACTGAAGGCCTATTCCTTGTATTCATATACTTGGTTCTATTTTGCTTGTTGTTAGTTTTGCTCATTATTGTCCCGTAATGGGTGAGATCATATGATG